>JAQFVV010006209.1:13302407-13634907 GCA_028023455.1 Epiperipatus broadwayi | reverse complement strand
AGAAACCCTTCAACACTCATAAGTGGGATTGTTATTTGATGGATCCATTTGGTGTCAAAAATTTGGTAGGTCATGTTGAAATCTTCCAGGAGTATTATGGGATTTGGTGTTGCTGTAAGCATTGAATTTATTGTTGCTATTATTCTGGAGATGATGGCTGGACCTGGTGGTATATAGACAAATACTAGGTTAAGTGTGATATGTTTATGATGGAGTGTTATTATGATAAGTATGGTCAATATATATAATTTTAAAAGAATCAAAAGGGCAGTTGTGGGATATTATTATACCTGTGCCACCTGATGGTGATGATGATTGCCTTGAGCATGCACAAAACCTTTGGCTGACTAAATATTTTGAAGGATCAATTTGAGAGCCACTGTATATTTTTGTTTCCAATAGCCCTAGTATGTGTGGTTGTGTTGTATGTAACCATTTTTTTGAGTTCAAAAAGTTTTTTGATGGCATTTAAGCCTCTAATGTTGAGTGATCCAATTTTTATCTTCATGTTTCAGGATAATTTTATAACAGAGTATTGATTTTTTTTATTTATATTTTTTCATTCTAAATTTTTGTTTATATTGCAGTAGATGGATGCTGATACATATTTAAAACTTGGTAGGGTTTATTATCAGTTTTTCAATCACTTAATATTGGTTTAGACTCTATACAGGCAATTTGTGATGAAACTGAACAGTTGTCCATTTGTTGTTGGCTTAAATCCATTTCTATTTCCTCATTTTCTAAGTTGTATATGTCCGATGAGTTGTGCTTTTGGTCTGTTTTTTTTTTGCCTTTTTGGATTCATGGTTTTTAGGTAGTCTACCTGGCTTTCTTTTTCCCTCTGGTGTCTTGAATGGGTGGAAGAGGGGGTTCTATTGGATCCATTATGTTTGATGCAGTTTTGTTTATTATTGTGGTTTGTTTTATTAATGGTGTACTTATATTATCTTGATTTATATTTTCATTATATAGCTGGGTGTGTTTATTTTCTGTTTGTTGATTTTTACTTGGTACACCTTTTGTTTTATTGAGATGCTGATCCTGTGATGTAATTACTTCATTTTGTGTTTCATTTGAACCTTGGGTGTCTGTTAGTTTTTGTGTTATTATTTTTTTGGTTAGTCTTTGGGATTGGCAATTCTTCTCCGTTATCATTTTTGTTTGTGGGTGTTTGAACCTGTTTTTTTCCGGTTTCTATTATTGGGTTGTCAATGGATGTAGTGTTATTAGAAATTTTATTTTCATCATCAGTGGGTTCTGGTGAGAGGATTTTGGTTTGTTCACAGTGATTGCCTTTTGTGTTATCACATTGAGTTGCTAGGTGGCCTCTCTGTCCACAGCCAAAACAAAGTGGCTTTAAACCTCTTATGTGAAGAGAGAGTGTTGCTTCTTGATCTGTAATTTGTGTTGGGATCGTAGCAGCATCTACGTTTTTATGGAGTTTTATTTTAACTTCAAAACGATTACTACATATCAGTATAGGTGTGTCTTTTAAATAAATTGGCTGTAGGGCAATTACTTTTCCAAACGGGTTTATCATTTTTTGAAAATCTTGTAAGTCGTATTTAAGATAAGTATTTTTTAGCACTCCAGTAATAATATTTTTTCCGGTTTTCATCTATAATTACGAGTGCGTAATTATCGAGTGCTGAAATAGTGGATTGAAAACGTTCTTTTTGTTGCTGAATATAAAAATCAACGGTTATATATTGCGAATTTGGATGGTCTGCAATACAAGAGATTGTTTCCCATAATGCATTTTGCGTAATTGCTTCATATAATATAGCTTTTGGGAAACGATATAATGAGCATTGATTATCTGTTACTGCGAGTACTAGCGATGTTTGTGAAAAAAACCTGCGAAAAGTTTCAAACAGCATACAAGGCACATATCATGGAAACGGTCTGTTATATTTTCAAGCGTTTCTTTTGTCCAGATTGCGGCTGGGGGTTGATGTTCTTCTTGAGTATGTAGATCTAGATTATCATTTGTATTTGTTCTTCAGAAACGTGGTATTTGGATTGGTGCTGTAATATTGCTGTTGCTTTTAAGTATTTTTGCATACGAAATAGACGATGTTGAAACTAATGATGTTTGTTAATTTCGTATTGGTGCTTAACTCGCTCACGCTTGACTGGGCAGTAGCCATGATTTATTATTCTGACTCAAGTCAGTTTTTTTTTTTTAAAAAAAAAGATATGAATACACACTGATATTTAAAAAATACTCTTAATCTATTATTTGATTTGATTTGTTCTGTATTCCGTTTGTTTTGCGAATACCAAGTTGAAACAAAAGAAAAATATAAATACTTACATCGGAGAGCTTAAATATTGCTTCTTACCTCAGCAGAGATTTGCTGCGGGATTATTATTATTATTATTATTATTATTATTATTATTATTATTATTATTATTATTATTATTATTATTTGTTTCATAATGAATAAATAAATAAATAAATAAAATTATTATTATTATTATTGTTGTTGTTGTTGTAGTAATGAAAATTTGTTTATAAACTTCTCATAAATTATATATCAATAATTATGGGCTTATAATGCTCTTAAAGAAGTTATATATATTACTAAATATATTTAAAGCTTAGCACTTTCAAAGCTCTATCGCTTCATAATCATAGCTGAGTGCGGTTGATTGTGATGACATTGAAGTGTTGAAAGTAGTCATGTATTTATTGAGATATTTATACCCCATTGACCTGCACAAATTCAATAAATTTTTTTGATACATTGGAATCTTTGGTTATCTTGCAACACATGTATAAAAAAGCAATGTTAACATTTTTAAATTTTGTTTATAATTATTATTATAATTATCTTGATTCAAAATTCTCAAGATTATTATTTTGTTCAGAAATATTTGGGCTTTATTAGATTAATATAGTAATGATTTCTGTTTTTGATTTACTTGTCAGTTTTATTCCAAAAGTGAGATTAATTGTTTCTCTAATGTGCTTTGTAAATCAAGAATCTTATATAAAAATAAATATTTATGCTGCTTTCTCATGACAAAGAGTTTAATTCATTATCACAGATTCAAAATATATAATAAAAGTTACTCTGATAAAAATTAATCTGATAAGAGTACCCTGATCACCAGATTGAATTTTTAGAGAATTGGACTAAGATTCAATATGTATAATAATTTCAGTTTAAACACATCAAGAGTAAAAGCAATCATTACTTTTTTTTTTTAAAAAAAAGAGACAAAAACAATTTAACATTTAATATTTTTATATAAGTTCACAAATTCTAAATTTTGAGAATTAAATGTCAAACTTTCATTTTTATAGGTAGGTTTATTACAGTCTTCTTAAAATCTTAATAAAATGATATATAACATGACTTACTTGGGATAATTCTTTATTCTAAAACCTTAGAAATGAGAAATCCCCTGATGATTTTAATTTTTACTAGTATTTCCATCAGTTTTTAATGCATGCAGGCCTCTGTTAGAAATATGTTTTTTTTATCCTAAATAAGATTATTTAACAATAATTATTGTAAATGAAACATTATGCAAAAAAATAAATAAATTGTAATTTATCAAAATAATAATATACATTATAAAGTGCAAAGAAAAAAAATGAAAATAAAATTTTAATATTTTTAAGGATATATATCTATATACTATTTCCATACGTGATGATAACTAAATAGGGAATTTTTTTTCCCCCATTGAGTCTAATATAAAATATTAATGAAAATGGTTACAATATTATTGCTTTTTATTATTTGTCCTATTTTTCACCTTGTGAAACTGCTAGAGCTTACTAGGTAGATGCTTTATTTTAGTGAAAATAGGATCAGTTATTATAATTTTTTATTATTATAAACATTACTGGCAAAAAATATTAATATATATAAAAAAGTAGAAAAGAAAAAAAAAGCCATAGATTGCAAAAAACAGGGAAATAAAATTATTTACATTTAGTCTACTGCGATATGAGATACGGATACACACGAACTGACTAGTATGAGATAGTGCTAATACAAAATAAGAGGCATAAATATTTACATTATGCGACCAAAATTTATATTAATTTTTTTTTTTATCAAAATACAGATTCACTTATAAAGATTTTGAGATGGGCACCTGTTCAATTTATAAAATTCCAGGAAATTAAGGCCTTTAAAAATTTTGTGCATTATCTTTCAATTCACATGGTGACAGATTTACCCAGCTTGAAACCTTTTTCTCTTATATAGTATACTTATATTTCAGAAATGGATTTTTCATGCAATTTTTTACCAACGAAAAGGTAAAAAAGATTGTATACTCACAGGTGGTATACTTCATAAAATTGCCAGTGATTCAAGCCTTCAGAGTTATATGAATCAGGCAGCTACTGGGAAATTAGTATCCATGCTAGAATTGAAATCATAATTCATGTTTGCAGCAAAATAAATCTACATTAATTATTTTCTGTGAAATTAAAAAAAAATAAAGTAAGAAAAAAAAAAATCGTAAAAAATTCCAAATTTTAGCATAGTGAAAAAAATGGTGAGACCCATACACGTGTAATTCTTAGCAATTCCATGCTAATTTGTTTTAAAGTCTGTGATTAGTTAAAATTAAATGTTTTTTGATGTGTCTATGGAATTCCAACCTGTGATAATTAATGGACATTTTACTATGAATGTCATTGAAAAAAAAAAGTACCAAACTACATGAAAATAGTGCATTTTAGTTGCTGTGATTTTTTGATTTTTTTAAAATAATAATGATTTTACAGTTTATGGTTGCCATTTTGAATTTACTATATAAGTCAAGGTTCTTATCTCTTTGAATCATGATTCGCTAAATTAAAATTAACTATACATTTTAAAATTTATTTCTGGTGCATTTTATGTTATATTATCAAGGTTTTTCATTTTTGAAATTATCTAATCGGTAAAACTAAAATTTTTTTTGTAACATTGTTTTAAAAAACATTTAAAGAACCAACAATTTACCTTTTATATATATAAAAAGGAAATACAGTTTTAATTAAATATAAATTAGATCAAAAAATGTATTGTACAGTAATTACTACAGTTTTAATATTTCTAAGCTTGTTATAAATGAGTATTAAGTAAAAATAAAATAAATTTAAAAGTTATATTGCACTAAGCATACTTTTCATAGAACACTGCTGCATTGTCTTATTTCGCAGTTAAAAAGTTGTATCCTTAAATAAATGTACTTTGTTATGTAAATGAGAGCATTTAAACAATCCATTTTTTTGACAATGGATCCGTGATTATTTTTTATCAATTGCATGTGAATCTTTTGCAATTGCCCATGCTTTCTTGTATTTTCCTTTTTTATCATCACTTTCGGTGCAAGCCATCTTCACGTTAGTTGGATTAAAAGCATGACCAGTTGAATGCTCATGTTTAAGGAATATTGAATTTTGCTCATTATTTTGTTTTTCCCTGTTGTATAAATATGTTTTTTGTGTGATCTTTGTTTGATCAATTAGCCTGTTATTCACCATAATAGAGAGCTTTGCACAAGGGGATGCTGCGAATAATTTTATAAACCACTCGGGAGTGGGGTGGGGCATCTCTGGTGGTAGTCTATATTTTGCATTATTCAGCAATTTAATGGAGTGAATCTAATGCTAACGTTATATGTGTTAACATATATGTTTCTTAGTATATTTGCTATTCTAGGAATGTACGGAAAGCTTATTCGTATTAGGTTTATTTTGTTAATTATTATGTTTGTTCATGTTATCATAGAATTTGCCGATGGTTCTTATTAACATATTTTTATTATATCTCAGATTTATAAGGTCATGGATGTAAGCCTTTATTATTTCTTTGATCCACTTCACACTTGCATAAATTCATAGTTCTGTATAAGAAATTTTTTAAACTTGCTAATTTGTGTAAGATAGGCATTATTGATTTCGAATGAATAGCTCCTTTTATTTCAGCGGGCTTTAATTTTATTTTATAGTCAAAATTTTGATTGTTTTTCTGCATAATATAAGTCAAGAAAATTGATTTCATGTTTATTATCTTCTGCTTCTATTATTCATTGTAAAGGTGATATTTGTTTCAAGTTCCTGAAGTATATTATTGATATGTGTTTTTTATGTGCATATAAATACATTGCCCACATATCTCGTAAATTTGGTTAGATAAAAGAGCCAAATATTTTGGGATAATATCCTCAAAATTTTGATAATGTAATACTGCATATTATGCCACTTAGTGGTAGCCCCATAGGCCATTCATTCTCCATTTTATAAAATTTTCTTTTGGCCAATGCTATTATATCTTTATCATTCCATTTTAATACAACAATTATAACATCTTTTTTGTTCAGATTGTAATTGATTTCCTACAATACATCTAGAATTGTATTGATAGATCGTGCACCACAGATCCATAGAGTTCTTTAATATCCGGCGATGCCGGCTTTTGGTTTTTATTTATCTTTATTTTCTTAATATTATTTATCATATGATTTTACTGTGTATTTACCAAAACCAATATTTGTAATTAGCCATTCTGCTACTTTTTTTGTTGTAGCCTTATAATAGTATGTCTCTCCAAAGTCAATCATAAGTCTAAGGAGTTGATTGTGCAATTTAATGTTTGCAGACATACATGGTGGTAAGGCTGCTGAAGATACATCTTTAAGTATATAGATTTTGTATAAGCTTTATTGCAGTATTTTCTCAATATTATAGATACAAATTAATCTTTCATATATTTTACATTGTGTTTATATTTTTAAATATGTAATTTGAGTGTTCATTTTTTGAATGTATTTTTTATTGTCCAGTAATACTAATCAGTTATCTTTATCATCCTTAATACATATATTTTTTCTGAATTATTCAGTAGTCACCTCTACATTTTGAAACCATTCTTTGTTTATTCTTACCATTTGTAGGCTTGTAATTCCTTTACTGTCTTAAATTCTCACACTTTGCTTTTGATATCATCAATTAATTCTCATTTTTGTTTGCTTCCAAATTCCTCCAATATATTTTGAATCTTATTTAAATTTATTGTTAATTAGTCCTGATAACATCCCCCCCCCCCCCATTAAATTCACCCAATTCACATTTCTATTATTAAGACAAATACATTTTTTCACCAGGAAAGGTAGCTTGTTATATTTCTCTTTAATTTTAAGGCTAATATTCTGTATTTATTTTCTGTCTCCAGCAGGACAATGTAATTCTTGTCCATTTGGGGGGGGGGGGTTGCATTTCTTGTTTGAGAGTTTACAGCATCTTTGAATAATTGTATGCAGTATAACTCTTAAATTTTGCTTTATTTTTTTACACAGGTGATAATCCTGATATTGCAATAATTTGGAAAGACCTTTAAATATGATTAAAAAAATTTTTTTTTTTCTTGTTTAACTGCTATTTTAACTTCAGTAATTTGAAAGCTATCTTATTTAATTGATGTATTCCAATTTTTGTTCTGTAATTTTTTATTTATTGTAATATTTATAAGCTCATAAACAAGTGTTAAGAAATAACTTTCATACAAAAAGATCTAAGGGACCAAATCAACTTCTAAAAGAACTTGATTCAATTAGTAATAGGCTAAGTTCACTACCCCTCTCAAGTACCAAAATTCAAGAAATACTAGAATTAAAAACTCAATATCATGAAAAACAAAAAGCTCTAGCTCATTACATTGCCACAAAGAGATACAAAATCTTTTTGGCAAATAGTCATAGCTGGACTAGAAGCTACCTTCGATGGGCACTTGGATCGGCTGCTAGACCAACACCTATGATTATCATTAACAGCAAGTGCTATAGTGGACCAGAAATGTTGGAGAGAATTCACTCTCATTTCAAAACAAAGTTGCAAAACAATACTTTTCAAACAGGAAACATATGGAAGTATACCACAACCAATCACAACATAAATGAAGCCCAAATATTGCAAAAGCTACAGGCATTTGCTGAAAGCACTCATCCAGGCCTTCATGCAATCCCGAAATTTGTACTATTACATCTTAGTCACTACACAATCTCCATAATCAAAAACATGATTGACGTGCTAGCCGATGACTTTCAGAACATTCCAGATTTGTATCCAGTGGCACTCATCCCTTTTCTTAAAAAACAAGAAAATCCATCTAGTCTCAACAATATATGACGTATTTCCATGATTCCGTTGCTAATTAAGACAATTGAATCCTTAGTTAAGGACCGGATACAACCCCAACTCTACTCACATATTTCATCTTTTTAATTTGCCCGAAAAGGATCATCAACCATTGATGCAGTTCAGCACTTTATTTTACTAACTGAACACGTCAGACATACTAATAAGTCAAGGCCACTGGTCATACAGCTGGACTTCTCTTCAGCATTTGACTCAGTAATACCATCTGTACTGTTCCAGATGATGCGGGAGTATCAGGTGCTCGACATATACATCAGAATAATAGCAAACCTTTTACTAAATCGTTCCATTTTTACTTCTTTAGATGGAAGGTTGTCTACAGGTTTTAGACCTCACATCTCGATTCCACAGGGGTCCCCCCTGGCATCACTATGTTTTATAACTTACATCAATCCCATGCTCAAGGACATAGAGAATACCTTGCCAGGCATTTATGTTCCCGCCATCAAAAAACAAATCAACCACATCTCCTATGTGGACGATGTTGCCATTTTTCTTCCCAGCAAAGCTCGTCTTCCAACACTGTTCACAATTATTGACAAGCATACCAAAATATTAAACTTCCAAATTAACAATAACAAATCTTCCATCTGGAGAATTAAAACAGGAACAACAATTCCACCCAGATTCACAGCCAAGCCACAGCTTTTTTTAGGATTCCCCATGGCAAAAACAAAAACTATCATGACTAGAGAAATTCAAAATTTAATCCTTCAAAAAACCAATAAAACAATCAACACTCTCTCTAGTATTTCGCTTTCAATTGCTGGTAAAATCGCACTCCTTAAGATGCTAGTGTTTTCAAGACTCAATTACTATTTACCAATCATCAAGCCTTCTAAAATCTTCGATAAACAAATAGGCTCATTATGTACTAAGCTATTATGGAAAAGGAAGGTTGTGGCCATTAGCTTGGCAAAGGCCCAAATGCCTAGAGAACTGAACAGTCTTGGTTTACACTCGGTTGCTACATTATACTTGCAAAAATCACTAAATCTGCTGCACAAACATTCAGTGGAAATGGAGTATACAAATTTAATCCAAGAATTTCAACCTACTGATACGCCACCTCCCCATAGCAAAGGATGGTTGACTGACATCTGGACACATGTCAATGGCTGTATTAACTTAACTCCAAACATCTTCAATGAAAAAAGTCCTACTCCGGAAACTTATAGGCTAAAGAAAGATTGTCCCTCAGCTCTCCATAATGCTCTTGGATTAAACAACAAATTATTGATCAAAAAAGCCAAACATTGGTTTCTGGAACCCAAATTTATTGATTTTCTTCTGAAATTAAATCTCTCATCACTACCCACTAATCAGTTCCTCGTAATGAGGAGGGGTTTTAACAAAATTAGCTCTCAATGTCAACTCTGTCAACAATTCAACACATTTTTCTAGACTATCCATCACTCAGCATTCTTGGGTCTTTCATTGATGAAAAGTTAAAAAGCTTTTCTACTGACACATTCTTAATTCAGCAAGTAATTAAAGCTGGCAATTTTGCTAACATTAGATTAGCAATTTTCCTATCCTTCGCCACCTGGCTAACGAGATGCAGTTTTGTTCTGGGCAATGCGAACGCCAGTACCCTTCAAGTATTTAAAACACGCATCAAGGGTAATGTCATCAGAGATAAAATGCTTGCTCCAGATTGGCTGTATCAACAAACCTGGGCCGGCACCTCCATGCTAGTGCACTGATTATTGCAAAGATATCAATGATCAAATATTAGTCTCGCCTCATCAATGCAATACCAAGATGAGCTCAGTCATATATATGTGAACTCTACCATACTATCTAAAGACTACCAATTAGTGGATTGATCACACCATCTACCTCAACAATAAAAGCTAACAAATTTAATCACGAGCTGAATGGCTTAACTTATAAGAAAGTGACGGACAGATCTCGGGATGCTTGGGCTCGGACTGACAGATTGGGAGTGAATCAATGATCTTGTCAGTGTTCTCCCAGCCCACCTAGCCTCTGCTTCCCATCTTGACTTTAAACCTATACTCATTATCAATTTGGACATGCCTTTCAATGCTCAATGAGGCATACATAATTGTTCAACAGGGACAAAGTATGGACCAATCTAGAATACTACTGAAGCGTTGATCCAACATTCGTGTATATATCCACTTCTCATTTAGCTATGGACATTGCTTGGTATTCATGTAATCATCATTGTATAAAATTGTATAAATCATTTAAATAAATCGTTACTTTATAAAAAATAAAAAAATTTAAATTTATATTGTCCTAAGCATTTCACAGTTAAAAAGTTGATCCTCAAATAAATGGACTAGAGCCATTTAAATAATCTATTTTTTTTCTTCAAAATAACAATTATGACAACTACATTCCAATATAATGATCATTATTTTTGCTGCAAGCAAAGTATTGTTAGTAAAAAATTTTAATCATCCATAAAACATAGTAAATATAGTCTATAATTTTTAAACTAATATACACATTTTAAAATTTAATACAGCATTAATATATTTGGTTGTTGTATGTCATTAAAATATGATTTTGATTATTTATTATACTGGATAAAACATTGGGGAGAGGGGGGCTGGCTGGCTGGCTGGCTTTGTAATCATTAACGATGAAATGAATAACAGTAGAAATTTAAATTAAATAGTGTACTATATATTCATTAATTTTTTTAAGTTTATAATCAAAATATTGTATACAGCACTAATGTTGTATACTGTATTGTTTATTATGAATAAACTCTAGTGTACAGTTTCAGTAAGAAAATTGCTATTTTGTTTATGGTTGATATAGTGCTAATAATTACCATATGAAGTCATCAATCTTACAAAATGGCCACCAAAAAAATTTGAATTTTTTTTTTTTACAATTGTTATAGTGAATAATTGCTTATAAATCAAAATAGTCAGTACAAATAGATGATCATCACTATCGTGAATCCTCTCATAAGGCAAGTGCTAAGTAAAGTATAGATGTATCTATACCCTTCTTATTTTTAAAAAAAAAAACTATGCCAAATAGAAGATAGAAAAAATTTATACATGAAATAAATTGAAGCAATATCAAATGTGTAAAATTAAATCAATCAATAATGACAGATAAAATAACACAAGTAGCATTTTGAAGATTTGATATTGCTTCAGTTTATTTCATGCATTAACAGTACCACTATTAATTAAATAAAATTTCCTTTAAAACAACAATAAAAAAATTACAAGATACTGTACTAGCATGTAAATTTAGTATACTTTTTATAGAAGTAATTTGTATCAATAGATTTGATTGCCCATTTATAGGAATATTATTAAGCATTATGAATCTTTCAAAAATGAACATTTATCAGAAATTACAACTATAATTCAAAGATTGTTTATGTTTTGAAATGGGGGGAAAAATTTATTAGGAAGCTAATGCATATATTACATCATTTTGTTTTTTAGCATTACTTTTATTGTTATGAAAATTGTGATTCTTATTTTTCCTTATAATATTAAATATTTTTTTTTTGTTGCGTTTGTTATACGCCTGAAAATGTGATTTTTTAAAAAAGTATTGATAAGACATTCTCATGCTTTAATGTATTTATTATTTTGAATTCTGAATCTGAAAATGATATCTTGGTAAAACAAAGGAAAGTGAATGATAAATAATTAAAAACTATCAGCATACATTTTTATTCAGAATCTGAAATCATTGTTTTGGCTAATAAAAATATTGAAAGAAGAAATAGGTTAAAAAATTGAATGGAGATGGTGTTAATGACTGAATTAGCTATGCTAGTAATTAGTACATTAGTTGACAAATAATTAAGAGAGAAAGAAAGCAGGCAATACAAATCCATTTAATTTAAGAAACCTCTGTTAATATAACAAATATGTCTATAGTCAATTGAATATATGGCTTGGCTCATTATATTTTTATTGTTTGATTAAAAATAAAAATGTGTTAAAATAATGCTGAAACCTGGCAAAAACTGAATGTCTATCATTTAAAATTAACAATCTTATCTAGCATTCTACAAGGTGTACCAGTTATAGGCTATGGTAATATAATTTAGTATTATATTCTTCCTCTCACCTTATATCTTCTTTATGCATTGATAAAATTATAAAACTATAAAATAAATACTAATGCTTATTTTATTTTTTTACTTGAAACTGTTAGATTGATGGGATAAAAAATAAAATAAGCATAGTTATAGTAATAAAAGAAAAATGGGTTTATTTTATTGTAATACAATTTAGATTATAAACTAATGGAATCACTAAATAAAGTTAACGAATAACATTTCTGTAGTGTAATTTTCACTACACAACTTTCATACAAAGTAGGGACTGGTTTCTATCCACTTTTAACACCTTGTGGAGGGATGAAATCATAAACATGATGTAAGACATGTGAAAATGATCTATGATACCAAGATGCACATTTCATGCTGAACCATCACTCATCAGTTGGCCCAGATCACAATCTCTTACATATATCTTTATCAATGTTTAGTTTATATATAGATTACAAATTATTAACTATAGATCATTTGATAAGTGTCAAACATGCTGCCCTCACAACTTTGACACAAATCACTTAATGGAAGTATATTAATAATTTTTATTAGTTATTTATAAGACTAGAGATTTATTCGACTAAGATTATGGTCATGGCCAACTGATGAGTGCTGATTGAGCATGAAAAGTGCATTTTGAGATCATAGATCTGTTTCACATGTCTTTCATCATATGATTATAATTATATCCCTCCACAAGGTGTTAAAAATGGGATAGAAACCAGTCCTTACCCTGTGTGAGAGTAATGTAGTGAATGACTAATAAAAATTATTAATATACTTCCATTAATGTGACTTGTGTCAAAGTTGTGAGAGCAGCACAGTTGGCACTTATCAAATTGATTGTAGTTAGTAATTTGGGTACTTGGTATTAGATCTGCAACACTGAGCATATATTAGATTTGCTGTGCCTTTTCACATTCGTATCAATCTGCTGATAACTTTGTAATCTTATGATCTGACCAAAATAACATGTACAAGGATTTTGTACACGATATTTTTCGCTAAATTTGCAAAAAAAAGTAACGTGTACACGGATCTTGTACATGATATTTTCGCAAGATTTATAAAGTTATCGGCAGGTTGATACGAATGTGAAAAAGCAAGTCTTAATACATGCTCTATATTGCAAGACTAATAAAAATAACTAAAAGTATAAAAAATAATATTAAAAAACCGATTTTTTAAGTATAAAAAATATTAAAAACAGCATTTTAAAACTAATTTTGAGAAACAAATGGATCTTAAAGGTGATTTTAAAACAATTTTTAAGGAATAAATGGATGTTAAAAAGACCAATTTTAAAAGTATTAAAAAATAATATTAAAAACAGCATTTTAAAACAAATGGATATTAAAAAGATGATTTTAAAAACATTTTTAAGGAACAAATGGATATTAAAAATTACCATTTTTAAAGTATAAAAAATATTAAAAACAGCACTTTAAAACAAATTAATACGACTTTCACACTAACGACATATTAAAAACAACTCCCCCCCCCCAAATTGATTTGCGATCTTAAATAAATGAGCCATCATGCAAAAAAAATGATGAAATGTCCAAGAAAGTTGTTAGTTATACTTACTTTGGTTGTGGCAGCTTATAGGTTAGACTGCTCTCTAATGAGTGACCAGGTAACTGCAAAAATATCTAGTAGGGTTATGTTGTTATCTCATGCTTTTATCTGGCATAATTTATTGATAAATGTGGATGGATGTCTCCTAGTGTTATTACCTGACAAGAAGGTGCAATAGGTACACCAGAAGGCAAACAGTAAATATGGCTGCATGTGCTGCACAAATGTGTAATCTTTAGAAGGATTGAGTTATGTGGTAACGATGAGCTTTTGGAGAAAGCTCAAAAACCTTGTGCACTTAAGTAAGTGGTTGGGTCAATTTGAGATCCCCTGTAGATTTTTGTCTCCAGAAGACTTTATTAATGGTTGACGATTTGGCTTTATTTGTATATATCTTTGCGGTATTTACTGTTGATTGAGTGTTATCACTTTCTGGGTTGTATGGTTGATGAGTATTCACTCTTTTGATGAAGTATTATTTGATCTGAGCCCAAAGTTTTGGATTGTTGGTTGATGATTGACTGGAGTTGCATTCAAAACTATGATCAATGGGGATTGACTCACCAGATGAGTCACAGCTAGTATGAATTGTGGATTGACTATTTTTATCTTTTTGGGGTGCTGTTTCAGAACAACCAGATTTCCCTTTAACAGGGAGATCTGAGATGAGACATTCAGTGGTTAAGGTACTCCATGCTATGGTATCTATGATTTCTGGTGATGTTTTATTGGTTACATAAATTTGAAAATTGTGTGCAATGTTAGCATCAGGAGATTTGACTTCTGCTTTTCAATTTCAGCAATCAAATTGGTTTTAGTGTACTGTTCATACTTGGATCCGGGTGACTTGTTAGTATTGTGATTGGCAGGGTTCATTACAACAATCAATGCAAAACTGCCTAATGTCTTTTCTTTAAATTGTTTTTTTTTTGCCCCGAATCATAAAATTCAATAACCAGTATCTAAGGTTAGGGTAATTGGCCAGGTGAAGCATGGAGTCCCATAAGTTGTGGGAGCTAAGTTCTTTATACAAGGAACAATAGCAGATAGGATAATGTAATGTCAGAAAAATCAATGGAATGTGATATAAAGTTACCTGGGAATGTATCGTTAAACTTTACATTGATGCTGTTTAGCATTCAGTTGTCCATACAATGGAAGGTGGGAGTTGGTTTTTCTCTTTGTTTTGATTTGCTAAGTCTAAGTTTTTCAAATCTTTAAGAGTAGATTTTTCTGAATCTTTAATTAAGTTTTATAGTTGGAACTTCCAGATTACTTTTAGCTATGCTAGCTAGCATTTGTGTTTATTTGTACACTGATGGAATTTTCTAATAAACTGGTTTTGGCTCCAGTTTGTTTTGCAAGTTAGATTTTTTTTTTCCTTTTGAGAGATGTAAAAATTACTTTTAACAATGGTGAATTTGATTGAAGTTTGAATGTTTAAAGCGAAAAATAGTTATGCTGTCATGCAGTCAAGCTAAGATTTGCTATGGGATTATGATGATGCATTTAATTATTTTCTTTATTAATATGACTATACCAAGTAAAATAAGATAAATTTGCATATAAAATTGATTGCACAAAAGAAATGGACCAATATATATTTTTTATAGAAAGATATATTAAATCGATCTGACTTAATATGTCTGAAATGTATTTCAGTTAATAAAGAACACAATATTAAGAGATACTATTTATCAAAACATCCTGATTACAACAAAATTGTTGGGGAAGAAATAAATATTTAAATCAAAAACTTGAAAAAGGAATTTCATCAACTGATTGACATGTTTTATACCAAGTATAAACAAATCAGAAAATTCTGTAAAAGCAAGTTGCATTTTTTTTTTTTTAAAAAGCAGAAAATCCAAAACCATTTTCTGTAGGGGAATTTATAAAAGACTATCCTAATTACTGTAGAATTAATCTGCCCAGAACATAAAAGAAATTCCAGAATGTAAATATGTCAAATAAATAAGACGAATGGAAAAATGATGTTACTTTATTTTTTAATTTTTAAATATAGTATGACCCTCATTTAAAAGGAAAATTGAAATTAGTCCCCACTTGAAAAAGTTTTCCATCCTTGATCTAAAGATAACTGTAATAGGAGAAACACAATGAAAGATACTTAGAAATAAGAGTAAGTGGTCTTTTGTAAGACTAATCAATCAGTACTAGGAAGAGGTGTGGAACAGATATTTTTATCTTTCTGCTGTTTTGTTTAATATTTATTTAGAAGTGTTTCAAGTATGTGATTTGTCTTGGTAATTTTGGTATTATTATTGGGGAGGGGTCATTATATCTAATATTTAATATGTGACAATATTTCCATATAGTAGGATGAACTTAGCAGAATGGAAAGCAGGATAGATGAAGTTTATAGGAAATTTATAATGAAAAGAATGTGACTCAAATGTTAAACATAATTGGAGATAATAATAATTTAAAGAGCAATAATCGGTCAGGAAGTTACTAACAAATTAATGCCTTTTTAAAAATTTTGTAAATTGGTTAAATTGATTGTGAATGTACTGATTAACAAATCAGAGTTAATATTAAAGTAGCTAACAATTTTTTAATAATTTTGGCTAATTATTTTGTCATTATTTGAGATTGAATCCAGGAAAGAGATTTATAAAATTTTGTTTGAATTGTTGCTTTTTATGTAGGCCTTTGGACAATTAGAATAAGACAAAATGTGGAAGCTGAACATGATTTAAAAGAGAATGGGAGAGAGAAGTTTTAACATCAAAATTAGAAATCATAGAGATATTGAAAAATAAATAATCTTTATTTATTGAAGAAAGTAAAGTAAGGAAAAAAGTGAAATGGGCATACACTTAAAAGAATTATGAAAGACATTGAAAGAGACATTATGAAGAGTGGGAAGATTGAAGGTAGAAGAATAAAAAGATGTCAGATGATTTTGAAAGCAAAAGTTAACTGAGCTTTTGAAGCACAGAACAAGAGATAGGAATATATGGGTGATAATATGTGGTAAATGATAGTGATATTTAAGTACATTAGCAATTTTCCATTGTATAATCTTTCTAACTCCATAAAATTTGATAATGTTCCATTTAACATTTGCTGTTTTTTTTTTTTTTCCGGGTTTATTACATTTTTCTTTGTTTGAATTAACCTGCAAGTTGCAGCTAGCCAAATGTTAATTTTATCATTCAATAATAACCTAGATCCAATACTTTAGTATTTTTCTTATTCTCTGCCATCAATTGCCTATCAGTAACAAATATTTGTAGAGTAGGTTAATAACTTTTTTGTATTCAAGAAAAATAAGTTAATGTCCTTATTAGGTAACAGGCTTCTGGAAAAATGGATGGATATTTTTTCATAGTCCTGAAGTTAGAAGTAAAAACTTTTTTTTTTTTACAATCTTTAATACATTTTTTTCTCAGTTTATATATGTTATTTTTCTTTTTTTAATTTTAGATGTTATTTTTGTATAAGATAAACAAGTGTTGAATCAAATTATATTTAATTGAAGTCTATTTTACCTGAAGATTTTTATATATAAATCTTTTGTGACTTATTTTTTTTACAAAGCTGATCATTTTATATATTATTTCTTTAAAAATTTTTTCATCTCTTCCTTATCTCATTTCAATATCAGTATACAATTATTTTTGCATATTTTTTTTCCAGATTTTTAAATTTAATTTTTTCTTCCATAATTTGTATATTGCAATCATCATGATTATTAATCAATGTGAATAATTACCAGATCTTTTTGGGGTGTGCTTTCAGTTTGACCATCTTTGTCATTATTTCCATTTTATACTTCCTAATTACTTATCAGTTTCTGATTAAATTATTTAATATTGTAATGTACCGCATTTGTTTTCTAATCTTTAAACAAATGATTGAAACCACATTTAATCCTAAAACTGCATAATACAAGTTAAACATTAATATTATTTAATATCCTAAATGCATCTTTGGTGCAGAGCATACTCACCAAAGGCACATTATTCTGTTAATTATTGTAGAAAATAGCATAGTTTATCAGTTGCCCAGATCGGATAATGAATAATGAATCCAACAGCTTGCAATTAAATGTATTTTGGAGCATGCATAAGAAAATTAAAATTTAGAGTGTACAGTATTATTTTCTACAATTGTTAACAGTATAACGTTTGCCTTTTGAAAAGAGTGCTCTTAACCAAAAATGTATTTAAGCTTTAAATGGTAAATATTATTGAAGTTGATGTTATGCATCAGAAGCATTTATATTAATGCAGAATTTATTAAACTTTATATATGTTTTAAGTATATCTATACATACATGTTTTAATTTTAAAATTGTACACATTAAAATATTGACAAAAACAGTTTTTACAAAAGTAGGAAATGTTATGAAAAAAATAATTCAACAATAAATTGAGACTAGCACAAATGCAAAACTTATAGACAAATTTATATATTTCAAGTGGGTGGTTGCAGAAAATGCATATGATGAGTCATGTTTATATGACAAAACATCAGTGTAGTTTATAATATTATATTATAAAAATCTGTCAGTAATACTGGCATATTTCATGATAATAAAGGAATTTCATATGATCATACTGAATCAGATTATATATTCATTCCAATTTTTCTTCTAAATTTACATATATAATTAGTAAACCATTCCTTGTAGATATATTGGAAAGAGTAATTTAAAAAAAGATTATATATATATTCAGAATAAAATTAGAAATTATGAAAAATATGTTGAAGAGGGGAAAGGGAGGGACTGGGGAAGATGAGGAATAATAAGCTGTCAGAAATGTTGATAAGTGATTTATGAAATTGGATTATATTGATTTTCTAATAATATGGAGTTGATGGTCTATATTGCTATATTAAAGCTGTTTGTTGATAATAGATAAGATAGTGAATATATAAAATTTTGTATTTAATATTTATTTGATATATATAATCATTTTAATATTTATTTTTATTTTAATAGAAAATAAGTTTTTTTTTCTTTATGTATTTTGTGAGTAGAGAAGATATGTAATAAAAAAATTACTGTAATATTTTGTCTTCCACTTCCCTCTTTTTTATTAATTCAAAAATATCTTTAGTAATACATCAGAATCCAAAAATACTTAATTTGCTACGGGTATTTTTAAATGCATAAAATAAATATAGGGACTAGTTAATTTTAAAATCTGTTGCTTAGTATTCTGAAATGGTTTGTTTGACGTCTTTTAAATAAAAAATAAAAAGTAAAATGAACTTGAATTAAAAATTTTGTTTGTGAATTGTTATATTTGATCAAGGTGGTAGCTGCATCATTTTAGCAAAGTATTTTTTTCTCTCTTATTGTGTTAAATCATCTTGTGCCATTAAACATATTGAAAGAACATAAAATTTTGATAATTTATTTTTGTCTGGGTGTTCGATTAGTTGGCACACATTTTAAGAGGGTTAAACAAAAGCAATCTGATTATATTACTGATATCAATATAATTAAGTGTTTTATCTATATAAGTAATTTATAATTGAGCAAGCTGTTGCCCCAAGTTTATTTATAGCACCAGTAAAAGGCAAGAAATTTTTATTATTATTGCTATTAGTAATAAGTATTTACTTTTATAGATTTGTATGTGTGCACATTTTTATATATATGGTGATTAGAATTCCCAACTACATTATGCACCTTAAATAATAGGTAAAATATTCCGTTAAATGGGGATCTATTGTTTATATGTTATCATCAAATGACAACACTAGATCATCGTTAATGGATTGTGTGTCTTGCCACCATCCCCTTTACATAGTTTATTTTAACTTCTTAATGATTAATTATATCATAAACTTTAAAGAACCTATATATCTTAAGATTCCTTGTTGAGGATTTAATTTATTTTAACACTAATGCTTGGTTGGAAAGATCAGTAATCAAATAAGAAAGAGGAAAACACTTGTTGATGGATTGTACTCTAATTTGTTTCTAAATTTATAATGGTAATCGATCTGTGTAGCATATATATATATCTAGGAGTTTTATCAAAAGTTTAAAAAAATTATAGTCAGCTATAATTGAGAGACAAGCCATTTTACATTACTAAGAAGCAGCAGAATGATTTTCTTGGCACTTTTAGCCCAAGGATTCTATCTCTGAAGGCTAAAAAAAATCTAAATTCTTATCTTTAATGACAAATCCATAATCAAAATATTTTATAATGTGCATAGTACAATTATTGATGTTTCTTAAGACAATAATTATGTAAGATTAATTGCTGTGTATTTAAGAAATCTTTGAAGTCGTAATTCGGTGTTAGCTTTTTGAGTTCTGTGGCAAAATTCTTTACCTTTCTTTCTCTCCATGAACTTGGAAATTGAAGTTATACTCCATAGTATAGTATAATTTTAAACAGAAGTAAGTCATCAGGAAAGATATTGCTGTATTAAAATCTGATTTAGAAGGCTATGTAGAGGCTGATAGAGATTTCATATATTGAAGATTCACAAATTCTTATAAAAGTTGCTAATTTTAATTCTGATTTGGCTTTATATAAGAAAGAAAAGAATTTATATGTTGACCACTATCAAACTTCTAGGAAACCAATTTCATCATTTTGACCCCCCCCCCCGTATGAGGGGAGGGACCTGTTTCTTTAATTTTTCTTTACAAAAAAAGCAAACAATTGGTAGCTTTTGGATTTTTTTTTTCGTACATTTTTCTTTCTTATAAATGACAGATTTAAATAATCCACAAGGGTAGATTCTATTGAGTCTGCAATGATCACTTGTGAATAACACACAGCTCTGAAAATAAATATAAAAGATATTTATTATGCACATTTATAATATAAAATATATAATGATTCAGTACATTTAATGTTTGAGAAGAAATGCTATGATTTTGCTTTTGAACCATGACACTTCCAATCTAAAGTGACTTGTCTCGTGGAGATACAGTGATGACTGCAGCTAGAAGCTTCCTGCTTCAACATATCACTGCATTCTACAGTATTGTGGACAATTTACTATTGCTGTTCAATGTCAGGCTGTTGCCTGATTTCCATCACTAATGGTTTCAATATATAGCAAAATTCTCATCCTTACTGGAAACAATCTAATTCATTGACACCTCACTGCATTCTACTGTATTGTGGAGAACTTACTGATGCTGTTCAACGTCAGACTATTGTCTGTTTTATATCACTAATGGATTCTATATATAACAAGTTTCCCAGCTTGACTGGAAACAAAGCAAATTCATTGATCTAGCTTTTCTGTGCCATTGGTTATTTATTTTCTTTTATTGTTATTTCATTGGTCCAATTTAATGTATGTTGAAGCTGATCTTGATAATACTGTAGTAAAGACAAGTTCATTACTTGATGGTAAATTTAAATGAGTAAGATGAGCCCACAACAATAATATACTGTTTAAAGTTTTTCTTTAAATTTATATTTAATTTATACTATATTTATAAACATGAGATATTATTTACATTAAGTATAGATTTATGTTTGCTGATTTATGTATATAGGTTATTTATATTTACAACAAAATCTTTATTCCATGTTCTTTGTTTGAAAAGTCAAATTATTACTACTTCATTATATTTAAATTTTTGAAAATTATGCATATAAAAATAAGCAATTTTATATTATTTAAGGATATTTGTTGACTCTTCAAACTATAAAAATAATAAATGCATTTCAAGACAATTTGTTTTATTTTACTATATCAAAATCTAACTATGTGTCTATGCAAGAATTATAAATGTTTGACTGCAATCCATATTTGCTTTATTTTTTAAAACATTTAACCAAATAATCACTATTATTATGTTCTCAATGAAAAATCATTTTCAAAACTTTTCAATGGAAAATTATTATAAAATCATTAATATTGTCTTTCATGTGAAATTTTTTTATTTTTTAACTAATGCAAAAGTTGCACAATATATACATACATTTTATTATCTACAGTTGCAAAAAAATTATTCCTCTTCATAATCACTTCAAATGAAAAAAAAAGACCTTAATTGATTGATATAAATAAACATATAACATTTGCAAGGATTTTATGAATTCTTATTTTAGGTCCTATGCCTAAAAATCATATATATAATTAATAAAGATAATAAGATATCATCTTTTTTAATTTCTTTAAAAATAGCTCCAATTCTTTCTTGCATATTTCCAATTCATTTTATTTCTTTTGATCTTCTTAGTCATGTAATTAAAATCACTATTTTGCAAATAATATTCTGATAAAATCCATTACAATGAGAAGGAAAAAATAATTGATATGAAAATTGAATTGGAAATATAATAGTAAAGTTAAAAATAAAGCTATTAACTTTATTAATTACACCTGGGTCTCGTTTTATGCGGTAGATAGGTTCCTCAGAAAACGCGCACAAAAGAAATCGCACAAAAATACTTAACCTTGAAAAATGGGGGATAGGTTATTGTAATTTTCAAAAATTGCTTAAAAGCAAAGCAACAACGTAAACTTACTTTAAAATTCACTTACACAAAAAATAATAATAAGGAAATAAAATATGACTAATAAAAAATTTCAAATTTGAAAAAAATTGATACAAGACGAACTTTTTTTTTTATTTATTTATTAACTACAGTATTTAATTTTATTCAAAACAATATATTTTTATGCGTACTTTATAGTATTTTAATCATTATTGCTATTTGCCGATAAGTAAGTTCGTTAGTAAACTAGTAAGACATCAGATTCGTCACAATAGGAAATACAACTAGCGCCAACTTCATTTTTTTAATTGCTCTTATCGTGGACTCGCCTAAACTAAATGTTTTCCAATTGCTGTGGATCCTTTCGATTGCGCTAAGCGATCTAAAATTGAAATTTTTGTTTCCAAAGAAATTCATTTTCTTGGGTGTTTTTTCTTCTCCATTAGAGTAAACTAAAAGTTTAAAATAAAAATAAGAACTTAGACTTACGATAATAAAAAGACACCGTCTCACCACTCCTGGACAAAATTTAATTAAAACTAACAATAAAAAATTAAATTCTTATTTTTGTCTTTAAATTTTCAATTCCGTTTAAAAATCAAATTTCATTGTTTTGCATCACATTAATTTCAGATCATGCTACATAATTTTTAAATTGTTAATTATACTTAAAAATCAGATTTTAATTGTCAAATTTAAGTTTGCCCACCGCTATAATTTATCTTTTAAAAATAAACTTGTGGACACTAAATGATTAATTGATTAAGTACTCTTTTTATAAAAAGCAAAAATAGAATGTGATTTAAAATGCAAAAACAACAACATGCGTAGAATAGGCATCTATAATGTTTGAACAGATTTACATTTATAATCTTGTAAAATTTAATGTGTGTATATAAAATGGGGAAATCCTGATTTTAAGTGAATTATGAACTTCTTTATTATATAAAATCTATTGCAGTACTATAAAGGGCTGAAAATATTGAAATTATTAGAGAGAAATCGAACTCGGATTATGCGCTATTACTTTAAATATGACATGTGAGTGCATGAAATTTATAATATTTCAATAATAGCACATTATCGGAGCTCGACTTCTGATCTAATAATTTTTATCGCATAAAAGAAAACCGCATACAAAGATATTAAGAAGAAACATGAACCGCATAACTTCAAAATCGCATTAAATAAATCCGCATAGACCCGGGTGTATATCAAATTATTAAGGCAATGGCAAAGTAGTATTGTTGCTAATAAACACTTAACAAATATCTAGATAAGACAGTTTATTTTAGGGCAGTTATCTTGTCGTTCATAAAATTGTTAATTATAAGATTTTTTTTTTTTAAGTACTATTAACGTGGACAATGAGTAATAAAATTAGAAACAAATTGAACCTTTTGAGATGTTATCATGAAAAAAATGGAAAAAGTCAGTTGGGTAAATAAAACAACAAATGAAAAAGTTTTAAAAAGAGTAAATGAAGAAAGAAGATTGATTGAGGAAATTAGAAATAGATACTGGATTGAATATATATTAAGATGTAAGTATAGTTAATGAAAGATGTTTTGGAATAAATGAAGGATAGAAAGATTGACAATGTTGGATGATATAATTGGTGGGAAGAATTATGTGGAATTGAAGAGTGGGCAATGAAGAGAAATACTATTGATGATTATTTTGTAAATATAATCATTCAAGGAAGTCATTCTTTAAAATATATCATAACAATAAAGATTTTAACTTTTGTTTCCAAATTTTACTTAAAAATAGTCACATGGTAAACTACTCGTATAAATTAACTGAGTATATTTAAAAAGTCATAATAAATTTTAAATGAACTACTCGTATAAATTAACTGAGT
This sequence comes from Epiperipatus broadwayi, assembly GCA_028023455.1. Lineage (NCBI taxonomy): Eukaryota > Metazoa > Onychophora > Udeonychophora > Euonychophora > Peripatidae > Epiperipatus > Epiperipatus broadwayi. Next base: position 13,610,758 of record JAQFVV010006209.1, on the reverse strand, counting down.
ATATTTAAAAAGTCATAATAAATTTTAAATGCAATAATTTTTACTTTACTAATGCATTGAATCTAAATATATTCATAATATTTGTAATTAAAATATTTTTTGTTAAATAATTATTATTAATTAAATAATCATGTTGATTATAAATAGGTACTCAAATCTATCATTATTTGCATTTTGTTTTATTTTTTCTGACTGTGAATTATTTCCTGTGTCACATTTCATATTAGTTTACATTGTAAATTTTTTAATTCTGCATTATCCATCTATTCAACTATTTTAAGCTGATTCACTAATTTTATTCCCTATCTTCAAATTGTTTATTATCAATTCTAGTTTTATAAAAATTCTTAAATATATTTTTCAAATACCTCTGACTTTTTCTCAAATTTTTCACATAATGCTTTGTTTTTTTTAAATTTTTTTTATTTCACAATAAAAATGAAAAAGATACTTTCCATCTTATCATTTCTATTTTGTTTTAACTTTTCATTGTATTTTCTCTTTATTTTATTTTGCTATAATGATTAATTAATAATGTTAATCATGTCAAGCATCTTATAGAAATTACACATCATTAAATTTTTTGTCTTTTTTCTACATATGCCCCTCAATTTAATCTTAAAGATTAAATTGATTTTTTTTAATTAAAAAAGAAGATGATCATCAGGCTCACTGCATGGGTATGAGACACCTTTGTGCAGGATAAATTTTAGTGCCCTTAGTCTCTGAACAGAGCTGGCCTGAGTGCATTGCAATGGCACACAACCTCGCATTTATGAAGGCCACAGGTTTGCTTGATCTATGTTTTTTTTGTGAAAATTAAAACATTTTATCACATGCTAAATTAAATTACTTTTTTTTCTCGTTAATTTATAAGTCCTACAATGAATATTGTATGTGAAATAATACAATTGTAGATTAACTAATATGCTGTGAAGACAGCTTACAAGCTTGATCCAAACAACCCATGACTACTCATATCACGAATTGTGCCCATTCCTAACTTACACTTAGCTCAAATAATAAATTTTAATTGATACACAGGTAGTATACATATTTATCTACAATCTCAAAACATAACTAAATGTGGTTATGTTATATATATATTATAACAGTTGGGGTGTATTATCTGTCGTACAAAAGCGTCACCAGGCCATTCGAACCTGGAAAATTAGTATGGTAGGCATACTGTTAAGATCCAATTTTATATTTAACCATTAGCCCATGTCACTAGCTCTAGGAGTAGCTGAGATTTATAATCTAAATTCTTAATGTATATATTTAAGAATGAAAAAATAAAAAAACAAACTACTGTCAGTAATATTACATAAAAAAAAAAAACAAAAAAAAAAATTTATTATCACACATATATAAATTCGAACTGGAGGAATAAACATTATTACTTTAATTTAATTTTTACAGTTATTGTATTTAAATTTTAGTTCACACAGATGGAGATTCTTATTCATACATTTTAATTTTTTGATAGACGTAAATACGCTGTATAGATTGCGCACATAAAACCTACGAATCCATGCAGCCATTTACATCCAGTTTAAATTTTAAGCTTTAATATTTTAAAATCCAAATGAGCATGCACATGTACACATATATGCAGCACAACCGTCTACCACAAATTATTCTAATTCAATTATTACTAATTGGAATGTATAAAAAAGATTATACTCTTCTTGAGTTTTTTAAGACACTCATCATGAGGTGTCACATTCACAAATAATGAACTTATAGGGGGGAGGCTTAGGCAAATAAATTAAGACATTCAACATAAAGTGTCATATTTACCAATAGACGCAGAGTGTGAAGGTACGCGCATACACATATACATAACACATGACATCACTTAATTTAATTAACAATTATAAATTTAATATTTTAAAAACTAAATATGTATATTTCTACATATATGCAGCAGAACCGTCCACCACAAATTATTCTAGATCACTTATTATTAATTGGAATGCATAAAAAAAGGTTATACTCTTCTTGAGTTCCTTAAGACACTCATCATGAGATGTCACATCCACAAATAATGAATTTATAAGGGAGACTTAGGTAAATACATTAAGACACTCAACATAAGGTGTCATATTTACTGATAGATGCCAAGTGTGGAGGTGTGCGCACATATATATATATGAAAAACAAAATCAAGTTAAAAACTTGTTAACGCTTGTATTTATGTCAACAGATGGCGTTCTACCAAAATCACCGTCAAGCGTATTTCGTTTACATAAACGTCACAGAATGCATTCACTATCTCTAACTTTAATTCCACTTTCAGATCATGATTTCAAGCTATTTGCTATCGTCAGTGAAAGACAGGAATAAGAACTAGATCTAAACACAAACTCTGAGCGTTTATGAAACAGTTTCTATTCAGCTTGCAAGCGTAAATTTTTTAGACACGTTAATGTCTTCGAACTCAGCATAGCAAGCCAGATAGCTACATGGGTCTGATATCAGTTCAGCATCACCACATAGTAGAAGCCTCTGCAATATATATCATTGCAAGAAAGACCTCAAAGGTCTTGCTATGCTGAGTTCGAAGACATTAACGTGTCTAAAAAATTCAAGCTTGCAAGCTGAATAGAAACTGTTTCATAAACGCTCAGAGTTTGTGTTTAGATCTAGTTCTTATTCCTGTCTTTCACTGACGATAGCAAATAGCTTGAAATCATGATCTGAAAGTGGAATTAAAGTTAGAGATAGTGAATGCATTCTCTGGCGTTTATGTAAACGAAATACGCTTGACGGTGTTTTTGGTAGAACGCCATCTGTTGACATATATATGTATATAATACATATTTAATTTAACTAGCAATTATACTTATTAATTAGAAGAAATAAATTAATAGAAATGACTGTTTTATGATTATATTTAAAATATTAATAATTACTTTAACCTTCCATGGTGGTCAGATAAGAGTTCATGATTTAAACTTGGTTAGGCCTTGAGTTGTTTAAGATATGATTTGAAGTTCATTTAGTAAAAGTTCTATTATAATTAGAGTTCATAATTTATAGTTTATACATTACATTTGAAGAGCTCCCGGTTCCTTATGCCAGTTCCCGCGAATTCTTTTATTATTCATACTTTCTGTTCATGCTGTAGTTATCAATCTGGAGGCGGCCTTAGCTGGTTTGATCCTGGAACTATCTTATTGCAGTATCCATATGATTTGGGGTCTGCAATAGTGCCATTCATATTTCAATAGTCTCTTCATTTGGAGAGGATGAAAAGTGTCTTTCCCCCTCTTCCTCAAAAATCAAGCTGGAACTGTTCTTAATTTGAATTTTTGTCTTTTTACACGAATCCTTCGGATTCACTGACCATGTTTCCTGTTCCAGTGGTTTTCATTAGGGTCCGAGTGTTGGTTGACTTTCCACAAGTGGGTAACACAATCTTTTTTAAATTTTTTTAATATCTGATTAAAACCAACAACCATTTCCATTTTGGGTTTTAATACAATAGACAGTAATTTAAATTTTTGTTTAAAATTTAGCTTTAAAATACTCTTTTTTTATTATAAAGTTTTCTTTTAATAATTTTCCATCTGTGCAATTTATGTATATATGTTTTTGCAAGCTTTTAGTTTTCAATTTTTATTTCTAACTTTTATTTAATAACTTATTTGCGAACATTTATACTTTTTTTTAATTTAAATTAATATAATGGCATGTGTGCCCATTACAATATATATATATTTAACAAATGACAAAAGGTTAATAATTAGGAAAATTCCTATTAATGAAAATGCACAAAATTAAATACTTTTTTAAAAAAAATTAATACAAATATATATATATTTCAACCTACAATGAATTTATCTCTATTGTCTTATGTGCCACTAGTCTAAACAGAATAATCACACGAACCTACATTTATCAATTTTGGAAATGAACAGAGGTTAAAGTAGTCTCTATGCAAAAAGTAAGAATGAAATGATAATTTATTACATCACATTTAAATCGATTGTCGATAATATAATACGCATAATAATAAGCAAATATGGCTATAAAAAAGGAAATGAAAATTTTAATACACTAAACAACAGGAATTATGTGAGATAAAAAAATATAATTTTTTTTACTTGCATGATCTGCCAGAATTACTTACGTGCTGCAAAAAATACAAGATCAAAAAAAAGAAAAAATGTTTTAGAAGACAAGAGAAATCGGATGTGTTGCTATTTTTGGACATATAATTTTTATATAACACCATGATAAGTAAAAGAAATATTTAAAGCAAGAAGAATAAAGGATTTCACCTGAGTGAATAAAGTCAGAAACTCATTTTAAATGTATTTTATATCAAATAATCATACCCATTCTAGTCTAGCATGAATTGAAAAATATTAAAGATTGCCAGTATTCCAAAGTATAATTTTGAAATAATCTTCAATCGTATGTAACACCTATGTAATGCCAACTGTAGATGATTTTAAAAAAATCATTTATAGTTAACCACCATGCTATGTTTTCTGGCTAAATTGATGATGTCATAGGGAGATCGTTTTCCCTTGTCATGGAAGCATGAGAATTTCCTTTATCTGTAATTGAAATGCCAAAGGAACATCTTTTGTCATATGTGAAATGTTTACTGATTGATCTGTGGAAAGACCGAATCAGGCCAAGATAGAACTGTTCTGAGTGCACAATGAACAGATGCCAATAAACAGCCTGTACTTCGTTTAAAGAGAATCTTCTGTAAGACATGAACTATATATATATGAAGGACTTTTTGCCAACTCATCAATTTTGAATCCAATCGATTTAAAGAAATTTACTGTTGTAAATATTTTTTATTTTGTCTCATACTTGGTAATGTAATTTTTTTTTTTTTTTTGTGATTTGACTTTTTATGAAAGTCAATCTTAAATAGAAGTTGAAAATAGGGAAGGGATAGTTAATTTTACTATGTCTTTTGTAAATAAAATCTAGATTAAGCTTTTTCCACCCATAGCGATTGATATTTGACCATTTCCTGCATGATAATAAGGTAAGACTATTATTATTACTACATAAATGCATACGCTTTATGTGTTGCTTATTATATATTGACTAACAATTGTTACTTTTGTTTTTCTGCATAAGTGCTCTTTTTTTGTGAATGGCTTTTGCTATCATATAATAAGTTGTACATATATTTTGGAAAGGGTTCATAAGGAATTCTAACTTAGATCATTGGATATGGATTATCATATACGTCAATGGAAATTTAAAAATTAATTTAGATTTTTCTTTTTTTTTGTTATTTGAATTTTGTAGATAACTAGTGTTACCAAAATGAAAATTCTATCTAAGGGTTATGGGAATGGTAATCTGAATTTGTTAAAGTACTGATATAATAGAAGTTCATTGCTGACATCCATAATTATAATTTTTTTTTTTATAAATTGTTAAAACATATTGAACTTATTTTTGTCTTGTTCTCCAATAAATGTTTATGAATTTATTAATATCAATTTGATCTCTCTAGTTTATTAAATCATCTTAGTATTCACTCCTTAATCTATAGCCTCAAACATAAGCATACACACACATGTATAATATACCTATATAATAAAATTGAAATTCAGTTAGTCAATTTCTAGATAGATTATACTAATTGTAACCTATATAGCCATAATCATCAGCTGGTGTTGGTGCACCCCTGTTAAGAGTGTCAAGAGCAAATTCTCCCTGAGTTTGAATTCTGGGAATAACGGAACCGAAAGAAGGGTTGAAATATGGATGAACTTCATCACATTGTTTCCAAGATCCTATTCAAAGATCTTACGTCCAACAGTAACCATATGTGACCACCCTCTCTTTTTAATTCATTGGCCGGACCATTACATCTGGCACCCATACTTTAAGGTCATGAACATACATCTTGCCCATGCCTTAGTTTCAAAGGAGGTCAAACTATTGGACTGATTTAAAAAAATTTTTTTTTTTTTAAATTTCTTTGAACTCAATCTTTTTGTTTCAAACTTCTACACTCTGAAACCTCCATTGTACTTATACACCTGACGAACAATTAGTACTTCCAATTATAAAAAGTGGACATTATGAGTTCAGACCAATTATAAATGTGTCATTAAGAAACTACATGTGGGGCAGTGAATACAGATTTAATGAACTGAGAATAAATAAATAAATAAATAAATAAATAATAAATAAAAGCTAAAATAGATGAGTTAGACAAAATTAAAATTTAGACTAAAGAGTAGGCATAATGAAAATAAATAAACAAGGGAAAGATTAAATATATGTATAAAATGCATAGAAACAGCGTGAAATGCTATGACATACATTCAATTATATATTTAAAAAAAAAAGGAATTAACTTTATATTCAATTATTAAAAAAAGTTTTGTTAATGGTAACTAGAAGTGGATGAAAATTATTGATAATGGAAGTAAAACTTTCTGAAGAAACATTAATTAGTAGCGATAGTGAAGTGGAAGATAAAGTGATTAGTAGTGAGCAAGGACCTTTGTATATTCAGATACCTGGGGGGTCCACAGCAAAACTCAAGCACTCCACAAGTGCACATGCCAGATCAGATGTCATCACAAGCCCAAGAAGCACCTGAAACTAGAATGATGTAAGCTCAAGGGAGCAAGATGAACATGGCCCCGCTGATCCAAATGATCATAGGAATGGAAGCACAAAAGTTAGACAGCAATGCAAGTAGTTTGAGTAATATGGAAGCTAAGATGGATAATAAGATTGATAAGATGGAAGCTAATATGAAAACAGATATGAATAAGTTGGAGACAAAGATGAATACTAAAATTGATAATATGAAGACTACTATGGTAACCAGGGCTGATGCATATGACCTGTAAATAAAATTAAAAGTAAGTATAAGTTCAATGAGAGAAAATTTAAAATAAAGATATAAACAAGATCAAAATAGAAATGGAAGTAGAAATTAAGGCTGTAGAAACTAAATTATTTGAAGATGTGAGACAACTTTCACAGGAATTGTTAAGAATTAAATTTTTTTGTGTGCAATAACATCTTTTTAAAAATTATGTTATTTACTCATTCTGTTTTTGTTGTAGTATAGATTATGGATCAATTACAAGTTTTTGGCTAGGGAATGAATAAAATGCTAATACTGCATTTTAAAAAAAAAGATAATATTGTTATTAAAAAAATGAAAAGCTATGTAATAAAATGTGTAAAAAGGTAATACGGCATAAAAAAAAAAGGATAACATTCCTATTAAAAATACTTTACACAAGACAGCAGCAGAATCGATCCTAAGATCATTCAGGAGTTTGACGCTCTTATCACTATTCTAAATTGAATCAGACACATGACCCATGTAAAATATTTTTGATAAACTTAATTTGATCATATGAAGAATTATTGTAATTATGAGGCAACATTTTTAAAGTAACTTTTATATTTAAATACAAGTGATTGATTGGTGAATCTGAACATTTTCATTTATATATAAATTTTATTAGTTATATCAACAAAAAGTCATTTGACTAATGGTAGAATATGTATTAGTATATTCAAGACTAGCAATTGTCACAACATGTCTAAGTTAAGAATTATTTTTTAAAAATGGCAAAGAAGTATTCCACTTATATTTAAATAAAAAAGAATGTGTTTTTAACAATAAAGTGATTCGGAAATTGAAACATTTACATATGTTTTATTTATTATCATAACAAAATAGCATTAACCTATTTGGTTTAGCATAATGATAAGAGTATATATGTAGTAGCCTGGAAATGTAAGGTTCGAGTAATAGTCACAATTCAGTTTAAATAAAGAAATATCCTATTCATTATTAAATACAAATATTTACATTTAGAACATATTTCTAACAATGAAGTGATTCGAAAATGTAAACATTTTTATTTACATATAAATTTTATTAATTATCTTGGTATACTTTCTGATGAAGTTCCTTTGTGCCCAGCACAACTTATACATTCGCATGCAGCAGCCCTGATAATCACATTCATGAGATATTTGAAATGGTTAAGTTATTGTTAATGCTTAGTATTATCAGCTTGAATCTTAGAAGACCACATTTTCTAGGATTATTTATATCTTCTATTGCTTATTTTATTCTCATACTGTATATTGTCTTTTTTAAATACTGATTTATAATAATTTTGAGTCTTTTACTGAACACACACATATTTTTGGAAAAGTTTTTTTTTTAAATGAAAAATTGATTTATTTATTGTTCATAGCTGAGACATTATGTTATTCTCATTCATATTTATCTTATTCCATATTAAATTGGTATGTGATGCATTGTTTGCAGTATTGTTTTTTATTTTATTCATACAAGATAGATTTTATTTTTAAAATGTTCCTATTTTAAGAGATGAATGTTATACAAATTACATAATACCATTTCTTAGAAATATTTTTTTTTTTTTTGGAACTGGTTCAAAGTTTTAGTTTTTTAAATAGCATCTCTCATTTGTGAACTTGGCTTAACTTTAGAGTGACAGTTTAGTAATTTTTAGAAAAGCTCACACACTGTGAGTAAATAAGGCAATATTTATTAAAATTATTTTGAACTGATATATATTAGTATTATAACATTTATGAATAATAATTGTTATGTACAAAATACAATTAACAATAGTTATGTTATTACACTTCACGCATTTATTTAATTTATGGTATTAATTCATTGAGTTTGTACTGTTTTTATATCTTCATAGTAAGCTGCTCTGGAAATCATTCATTGGCTAATTTGAGAAGCAGGAAAAATACTATGAATAATTCTAATTTATATGTTTGCATTTATTCTTCATATATATATAGATAGATATTTATTATTAATAAACTAAGGCTATGTGTGTATTGTGATAAATTTATGTTTCTGTATAAAATGTAATGAATGTAAAAACATTTTTTTTTTAAAAAAAATATTAGATAAACAAAATTTAAGGAGGTAGTGATATAGTAATTGGAACAAATTTGTATACATTGTGCTCATGCCTAATAAGAGAAAGGTTGAAAGTCATACTTTTTGAATGCAAAACATCTGTGTCAATAAAGGGATAGTTTCAGTCTTAAAATTTTAATATAAGGGAGAGTATAATAAAAAAAAAAGTTTTATAGTCATTCATTTAAATTATTAATTTTTGTTTACATTTGCAGGGTTTGAACAAAATAAGGGAGGTACATATATATCATGTTTGAACAGTGTCTAATTAAATAAATGAATTGTAATGTCAAGGGAAGTGTGTAATATCTTATGGCCCTCAAACTAATCTGACCATGTTGCTATAGATATTTCTCCTACAATAGACAAAATTATAGTAACAAAAGAAGAAAAATTAGAATAATATTCAAATGAATATTTAAGTTTTGGATTTATCTGGAATCCAATAACACAATGATACCTGTTAAAATTGAAATATTTTACTATGAAGCATACTGATGTTGATTCAAAAACTGAAGATTATTGCAAAATAATATTGGATATAGAAATTAAATAAAATACTTTATGGCATATCTTACCATAAAGAAACATTTCAGTTATGGGAAGCTTCAGCGAAGTGTATCTCTTTTATTTGATGTACCAACAATACTACTTTATACAATCTTTCTTATTGTATTGTCAAACTTATATAATATTAATATTATATACATTCTTTATTACTTTTACAAAGCTTTTTACAACCCACTATTAATAGTTGGGAATCTTGTAAAATGATAAAACCTATGTTTGATTATAAAATAAAATTTAAAATATGTCAGATGATATATTGACAATAGTTAATGATAAAGTTTCCAAGCAAAATTTTATTTTATATATTGAGATCACTGCATTAACAATAAAATAGAAATTTGTTTCATTAATAAAAACAGAGTAGTAAATCAATTTCTGTATTGTAAAGAACTTAGAAAGAAATAAAATGTCAAGGTGGAGATCCTTCAATGATAGACTCTATTAAAGGATTTATTACTTTTGCAAAAACAATAAACTTATTATATCTATCATTGTTGCATAAAAAATTATTACTTTCAAAATATAGTTGTAAATATGGTAAGTTACTCAAGAACTTTAAAATATATGCTTTTTTAAAAATATTGTATATATATATGAAAACTCAGAATGAATCTTTGCTTTTGCACCCTGAAGTGAAACCGCCATCCAGATGTAATGTGCTGTTAAATTTTGAATATGATGCGCGTTAACCTTTTTCAAAAATTAAGATGCAGGTACTTTTGTAAAATATTTTGAAGCTGATCTATAAAAATGCGCATTTAACTTATATATATATATATTTTAAGTGTCATAGCATCGGCCGGGACGCGAATCCGCAACCCGGGCAACTGCCTGCTAGTGCAAGGCAGTCGCGCTGACCTCTCGACCACCAATGCAAGACAAACATATTTTTAATTACTTAAATAGCAATAATACAAGTGCAGTTTTCAAATAAAAATAAAAATATTTAACAGCCACCAATAATATATCAGCGTTTAAGAAAAAGAATTTTTTTGGAAGACTTACATATCTGAAAAAAATATATAGTAGATAATATGTTCTTTGTTTCACAATAAAAATATTAAGCTAATTATTTACATTATAACGGAACATTTAATATTATTGGAAGAAAACATTGCAAGTTAGTTTCCTTTTCTAAATATAGAAAATTATGACTGAATGCAAAATCCATTTCTCATAGTTGATAGATCGACTTATATATTTTTGTTACGAGAATAATTGAATTCATTTAGCTTTCACCATAAGAATTCTGAAAAATTTGTTACAGTTTCTACATTACATTTGTGTGAGGTTTGTTTCTCAACATTAACCTTTTTATAAAAAACTAAAACACAAAATACTAATATAGGTAAAGAAATGAGAATAGCTATATCATGTATTTGTCTTGATATTTTTGAGATTTGCAAAATCTGACAAAATCACATTAGAGTTCCCTTTTTATAAACAAATTATTTTAATTATAGTTTTTACATTTTTTTAAATTAATGGGTTTTTTTTTTGCTCTTATATAATTTGGAGTCAACCATTAGTCTTAAATGCAGAAGACCATTCGAACTCCAAGGCAAAAAATACTTTAGGTGGGTTTTGCAATGACCTTACAAATCAGTCTCTGAACTCTAATACATCTGCATATATAACATGCTGGTTCATTTTTCTGTTGATATTTGGAGCTAATGTATTTTAACTTTTACAGAAAATTTCTTTTTGCAATTCTTCCAACACTATGTTTAATTGTAGCTCTCTAATATATTCTATTTTCATACATATTTTCCCAATGAAAACAGTTATGCTCTTGTTTAAAATGCCTTTGAGATTATCCTTAAAATATAAACTGGGTCTACTTCTCCCATAAAAATCATGTTCAAGTTCATCATAAAACACAATTTTAGGGTCTCATAGTGTTCATTTGCTTCATGTATCTAGTCCAACAAAGATGTGATTCTATGGAGCATTCTTAAATGAAATTTTTTTAATGCCTTTATGTTGCCTAAGTAGAGTGTTCAACTCACTCCCATACAATAAATTAGGTCAAATAAGATTCTGTATATAGCTAGTTTAGTTGCTACAGTTATTCCCTGCAATGATATACACTCTTAATTTTGTTAAAAATAATATATTGAAGTCTGTGCTGCACCTCAACATCTAAGTCTGCCTTTCTACATATAAAATTATTAACCAGTCTTTATATACTGCATTTAAAACATCGTGAACATTCTGTAGATTGTCTTTTGAATTGGGGAAAATAACATAATCTGCATACTGTAAACTCAGAATTCAAGAAGATAATATTCTGGTTTTTTTTTTTTTTGGTCTCTGATGAGTTATTTGTATACAACTCCAAAAATCACTATCATAAAAATCAAAAAACAATGGTTGAACTAGAATAAATTCTTGCTTAACACTCATTATCATTTCTAATGCATCGGATTTTCCACCTATAATAATAATCCTTTTTCATTCCATTATGTAGAATATTTATAACACAAATATACTTTCATGAACAATCCATGAATTTCAAACATTATCTTTATTTTATTTGATTAATTAAGTCAAATTCTTTGACCAAATTAATAAAAGCAATATATAAATCACTTTAATTTCTGATACTTTTCATACATTTACCTATTAACCAAAACCATGACTACAGCACCTTTTGATACTCTAAAATGACACAGTCTCTGGTAACATTAATTTAGGACTGGAAATAATCTATTTAATAAAATCTTTGAAAATATTTTTGTTCTGGTAAACAATTTATTATTATATTCCATGATAATTACTGCATCAATTTAAACTTTTCCAGATATTTCATCAGAACTTGCAACCTTTCTATTTGTAAAATTGCAAAGAACTGTTTTGGCTTCACTAAGCTTTATCTTTGTCCAAATCTAAGTGAATAGATAAAATATATAATTAAAAGCATCATCTCAATTTTTGTACTATTATTTAGTCAAAAGAGACTTTCTTTATCTGTTTAAAAACATCATTGTCATCATATAAGAGAATGTCATTGCTGGATTAAATAGGATAGTAATACAATTTCTTACATTCATATATCTATCTTCTTAGTAGCTTTAATTTGCCAATCATTTTTAAGCTTTTTTTGCCAGTTATTAAATTTCTGTCTTTAAAAAAAGCTCACATTAAATTTATTAGTCTGTCAAACAGAAAGTGACACTTTTTTTTTTTGATTAAATTGCCAATAATAAAATTATTGACAAAAAACCAATCATGATTCTCCTTACTAAATCCAAGAATAGATTTATTTGTATTTTATGATATATTCTTAAGAGAATTTTATATCTTAATATGACAACACTGAATGTCCAAATTAGCACTTTTATTGTTGAAAAGTTGTTGAAATTTAATTTTAATGAATATAATTGGAATAAGATTTGTTATTTAATGCGTGGATATTTACTAAATAGCATTGTTTTGAGCATGGTTGCATCCATGTTATTTTAAAGTGATTTCTCTACCTTACCTAAACAAAATATTTATGATAACCAAAAAATTCGTAACAGAAACCATTTGTATTACAACATTTCTATATTTTCAATAGCTTTTGATCAGAGTCTACTATTTGTAGTGCATTAGGTGTCCAAGAAGAAAAAATTGATCTTTTAATGATATTGCTGATAAAATATAATCCAGCAATAAATAATTTTTCTTTTTCAGAGTTCTGAATCTAAGGTTGGAGCATTTGTACTAATAAAATGAGCACTGACATTGGATATGACAAGTTTTAAAATCATTAATATTTCATTGTTATGAGGAAATCCAAGAATAGAAGATATTAAGTTAGACTTTACAGCAAGTCCAATATCATGGTTCTTCTTTCACTGATTAATTTTTCTTTGAAAAAGCTTGTAGCCATATATCTGTTTTATTAAAACTTTGTTTCTCTGGAAGATGAGTTTCACTAAGCATAATTATATTAATGTTAAATCTTGACTGCTCTCTAGCCACCAATAGGGCTGGTTGTTCATTTTGGTCAAGAAAAGTTTGTTTCAAGTAAAGTTTGCATATTTCTTGTACTCATTTTCATCAAAAAATTAATTTTTTTTTAATTTACTTTTTGGGCTAACTATCACTATCTCCAATCTGCAAGGTATCAAATCTAGCCAGACTATATGAGATGAGCCATTTTTACACCTACTTGCATGATAGCCAGGTAGATTTTATCATTTCTCTTAATTCTCAAAGGCATTAGCTAAAAAAAAAATAATGGAAAAGGGAATTGGAGTCAAAAATACTGTGCATGGGTAAAAGACAAAAATGTGGTTGCACAAGCACACAATTCCATTGGCACAATTAATATAAGCTGACCATTGGCATCATAGGCTCATAATGATTGGATGTACAATTACTTAATTGACTAATGACAAAGCTAGTTTTTGATGAATCAAAAAGGAAATACGATCAGTACACTGTTTATTCATCATTCACAATTAGTTTTTATATCTCAAGATTATTTCATTATCACGACCTGTGAGTCCATCGATAGCCTGAGAATAACAATCAAAACTTGCATAAATCAAAAGAATATAAATATTTGTTGCCAAGACAATCTTTATGGATTAAAATATATATATATTCACAGAGCATGAAGTAGAAAAATGTTACTACAGTAATTCACTAATTCATATTTCTAAAAAATCTATGATTTTTAATAAATGGCTTGTTAGTGGGTGGCTTTGTTTTTAATTTTATGATCTTAGTGCTTTTGGTATCCTACAAATTTTTCTCATAAGTAAAAGTATTCCATGTCTTAGAAAAGATTATAGGCAAATGAACTAGTTGATTTAGTTAAGGGACAAAACTGTGTAATAATACTAGATTTCTAAAACTGATTTGATAGATAACATATTTATTCATTCAGATAAATGCATTTTCTTAGCACTATATTAGCCAAATAATGAGCTAGCTTTTTATTAAAACATATTTCTGGATTTTTTTCTTTCTCAATACCTTATCAAAATTTAATGAAAGATTGAGATTTCATTAATGTTGTTACCAAATGGTTTACTAATGAAATAATCAAAAAGATATTACGAAGTGAGCCATTAACCTGTATTATTCTGATTACTAAATGATAACAATCATAGAATTTATATAGTGCATTTTTGCTAATAATTATTGGCTGAGTGACAATAGTCAGATATTTAACATCAGAAGTAAGCAAGCAAAACTACTAATTAATCTTTAACTATTGTAGCAGCCATGTTGGATTTTGGGTGAATATGGTGGTTTAAGACAAAATTGTTGTAACTTCAGTATTCTCTATGCAAAGTTCAAATAGTGTATGTTATCACAAAAATAAAATACTAAGAAATGTAATAAAGCTGAAAAAATATAGTCATAACACATTTAAAATAATAATAATAATAATAATAATAACAACAGCAACAATAATAATAATAATAATTCTTCAATTCTTTATTTATTTAATGTACATATCAACAGCATTTAGCCAGTTATAGATTGCACAGTAATGTAATTATTATATACAAATCTAAATAAGTATTAAAAATAATAATAATAATAATAATAAAATAAATAATACCAATAAAATAGAAAAACAATAAAATGCACAAATAAATAAAAAGGCAATATATCAAATGAAATCAAGGATAATATTTTTTTATGAGGACTTTAGTGAATTATTTAAAATCCAAATTAAAAACATCATCATTAGCAAAATCTTTGTTATTAGTTCTAGGTAAACGAAATAAAGGGGGAAATCTTAATACATCAGATTTACAAATTTTTACTTCAAAAGCATAGTGAGTACGAGTGTTATAATTCTGTTTCTTAATACCTAAGTTAGAAAGCAAATTAGATACAGAAATATTCTAGGAGATGAATTTATGAAGAAGTTTGAGATCTCTTGTTTTTCGTCTCAGTAGTAAATTAACATAGTGTTCACTACCTAAACTATTTAATTTTGCAAATTTGTCAAAAACAGACTGAATTCTTATGATATCTGTCCTGTTATGAGGATACCATATAATTGAACCATACTCCAGTATGGGAAGAACTAAAGATATAAAAAGTTTAATCTTTGTAAATTTATTAAATGCTTTTCCATATCTGTAAATAGCTCCTACAATTTTAAGAGTTTTATTCACCATAAAATTAATGTGATTATGAAAAGATCCATTATTGGAAAATATTATTCCTAGATCTCTTTGATGATCATTTGTTATAATTTTAAGAGTCCCCAATATAGTAGGAAAACCTTAAGACTTCAGATTTTCTAGAGTAAGAGACAATGGAGCACTTATCCATATTTATATCCATATAATTATATTCACACCAATTCAAGAAATTATCTATATCACTTTGAAGTAAAAACAGTCATTAATAGAATAAATATGTCTAAAAATTTTGCAATCATCTGCATAACATAGAAGATGTGAAAATTTAATGCATGTTTTTAGGTCATCAATGTATACATTAAATAATAAAGGTGCAAGAACACTGCCTTGAGGCACCCCAGTGAAGCAATAATATGGTTATGACAATTTACTATTAAACCTCACACAAGACATTCTATCCCTAAGAAAAGAGTCAAACCAATTAATTAATAATTTAGAAAAACCTAACCTACAAAGCTTCTGAAGAAGAATTTTATGATTAACTCTATCAAAAGCCTTGGACATATCAAAATAAACATCATCTAGCCTAGATTGATTCTCAATTGAATTTGAAATGTGATCAAAAATAGTTAAAAATTTGTTTCAATGGACCTATTAGGCAAAAATCCATGCTGCTTTGGTGCCAAAACCTTAGAGACCTCCAAGATAATTTTATTATATGAACATCTTTCAAAAATTCGAGCAACAGTGTGTAGAATTGAAATAGGCGTATAGTCACTTACCAAATTTCTAGATCCTTTCTTAAAAATAGGAACAACTTTAGCAATTTTAAGTGATGTAGGAAAAGTACCATTTGGCAAAGAGCAATTAAAAATATGCAAAAGAGGAGAAGCAATGTATTTAGCACATCCTTTATAAATGAAAACTGGAATATTGTCAAGGCCCACACTAGAATATAATTTAAGCTGCCCAATAGCAAAAATAACATCAGATTCAATAAATGAATCAAATGTTATTCTTTCTTCAACTAGATCATTATTTTCAGTTAAATCAGTAAAAGAATTAGATTGTTTAAAAAGCTCTGAGAAATAATGAGAAAAATAATCAGCGACTAGATTAGAATTATTACCCTGTAATTTTTTTTTTGTAATATCTAAATCCTTAACTAGAGACCAAAATTGCAAAGGATTGTCAGAAATATGACTTTCAGTATTTTGTATAAATTTTTGAAAATCTCTATGATATATAACCTTTGACAATCTTCTATAATTAATAAAATTGTTATAATAATTTAAGTTCTTAGTTTTCCAATATTTTCCGATGGTGAAATGATTTCCTTTTAATAATTTCTTTAAGAGAAACTGAAAGCCAGAGAGGAAAATGGTTAGTTAAAAAAATTTTCTTAGGAATGTACACAAAAGATGAAGAATACAAATTTTCCCAGTTAAAATTAGATAATTGCAAACAAAGACCCAAATAATTTCCTTTTCTATAGTTTCTTTTCATAGTTTTAAAGGGACAAAGTCTATTAAATTTAATATTAATATAAAATTCTAAGGGAGGACGATGCAAATCAATGGAAAAAGGAAGAGAAGAAGTAGTTAAACATTCAATTGTAGGAAAATTACTGAGAATATAATCCAATGTGTGATCATTAAAATTGGTGTATGGGTTAAATTGTTTTAAATTCAACAAATTCCAAAACCGAATCATTCTCAATGCTTTAGGTGAAAAAGAGACAGAATCTATGATAGTAGTACCTGAATATAAATCTGGAATATTTAAATCCCAGGTAATAATAACATTATCATAGCCAATCAGCAAATCTTCAAGTGATGTCAAAAAATAATCAAACTCCAACAACGACAAAGTGGGTTTGAGGTAAACATTACCTAAAATAATTTAAAATTGTGATTTAAAGTAATTTCACACCATGTAGATTCACAAAAAGAAGAGGAAAAATAAAGTTCTTTATAAAAAACATCTTTATGAAGAGCAATCAGAGTACCACCACCTCGAGAAATATTATTCATAGATCTGTCAGTTCGCAAAATACTGAATCTAATCATCAAGAAAAGAACAATCAGGAAATTGTTGATTTAACCATGTTTCTGTAAGTAAAATAAGATCAAAATGTTCAGTTTCAAAAAATTGTTTAATTTGAACACATTTAGTCCTCATACCGCTGACATTCATGTAAAAACAAGAAAGGCCTACCATGTTACCCGCAAAGATAATGGAAACAACACAAATAAAACCAAAAAGAGAAAAAGAAAAAAATAAATAAAAATAAAATAGATAGTAAAACAAAATAAATTAAATAAATTCTCTTAAAACCTTAGAGACCTGGCCAGAGATCCATAAAAAAAAAGAAATGGAAGCACCGCAAGGCCATAAATTAGGGGATATTATTTCATTATGTTTATGTGCAGAAACAGGAATATAAAAACAAGAAGACTTAAAATTATTCATATTAACTTTATGACAAACAATACTAGTTTGTAAATTATTTTCAAGAAATACTGCAATATCTTTTGAATTGAGATTTACTGGCATATTAGAAAGAAAATATCTATTATAAGTTATATTAGTATTAGAATAAACATCAGCAAAATTAGATTTATTAAATCCATCAGATATATTAATTTTTTTTGACCTTGAAAAATCATTTTTACTAGAAGATAAACAGGAGGGAGTATCCAGAATGATTTATCCGATAGTTACTATTTGAATGAAAGTCATGTGAATGTGATCTATAAGCTGGAATGTATTTGGAAGCAATATCTGGATAATTAATAATTTTATGTCTAACAGACTTAGAATAAACATTAGTAAAATTAGATTTATTAAATCCATCAGAAATATTAATTTTTTTAGTTCTTAAAAAGTCATTTTTACTAGAAGATAAAGAGGAGTATCCAGAATGATTTATCCGATTGTTACTATTTGAATTAAAGTTAAGTGAATGTGATCTATAAGCAGGAATCAATTTGGGAGCAATATCTGGATAATTAAGAATTTTATGATTAATAGACTTTAGAGAAGATAAATTAACAGGAAGACCTCCATTATATCTTTTGTCCATAAAAGAAGCACTCTGTAAATTATGAGCTGGAATGAATTTAGGAACTACAGTCGGATAATTTAGTATTTTAGATTTCACAGACTTTAAAGAAGATAAAGTAACAGGAAAACCGCCATTATCTTTTTTCCCCATAAAAAAAAAAAAATTTGGTGATTTAAATTTACCATGAGAATAAAAAACAGAATCAGAAAAGCAATCATTAATGGAATTTACCTCAAGCCAGGATGAGTTATAAAAACATCTACTTTTAAATTTGGAATGAGACAAATTCCTAAATACATTATTATTATTATTATTATTATTATTATTATTATTATTATTATTATTATTATTATTATTATTATTATTATTATTAATTTCATCATTAACTAAATTAACTTCAGGAACACAATCATCCAATTTGATATTTTCACCAAGATCTTCAAGGCAATAGGCTGAAGATGAACATACAATGTTACCATCTTCAATAGCAGAGAAATGATCTTTAGCAATGGAAGAACTAAAAATTTGATCAGGATATTCAGAAGATGACAAAATGCATTGAGTGCCAATATCATCATCATCATCATAATAATAATAATAATAATAATAATAATGATGATGATGATGATGATGATAATAAAAAAAGATGTTAACTATTTTAAAAAGCATTATTCTTATATTTGTGGATAAATTCCAAATTTTAATAGATACATTTTAAAATTATATAGTTATTAAGTTTATTATACTCCCTACAAAATTTCCAATAAAATAATATATAACATGATTTAATTAACTATGTTATTCCAAAATATCAAAAAAGAGTTGTTTATATCTTATTGGTTTTTTCCTAAAATACTTATAAATATTCTTTCTTTGTTTTCAGTCTGTAAATAGCTCAGATATAATATCTATGTAGCTATAAAAAAAAATAAAAAAAGATTTAGATTTAGTATGTTGTAGAAAATAATGATGCTATTTTTATTGTCTTATCTTTTGTCATATGGAAAAGATTTTATTGTTAGAGAGACTACATCTAAAATCAAAATTAAATGATTACATACAAATAATAAAATGTTATTGCTGACATGCTGTAAAAGAATAAACATATAATAAACAAAAACGGAGATATAACTTTACCGAATAAACTATTCATGTTTCATCTCTTCTGACCATAGAGTTTAAGCATCTGCACAGGAAGATATTGGCTGAACTTTGGCACATTGGTAAACACTTTTGAAAAAGGTAAATGAGATGAAGTTTGAATAGGTACAATGTCTACAGTTTATAGGCAATAAAGAAATCTGTCTGTGCTCTTTTGCCATGTGGTCAATCATTCCATACTGTCAAAAAACTTTTCTGCATTTTTTAAGGCATACATCACAGCATTTTTATTTTGAATGATATAAAACTACTGCAAATATAGCTTGACTAATCAGAAAAATGGATCAGCACTGTAAGTTATATTTTTATCTATGTACAAATTCATATGGCACATATACCTGTTATGGCTATCTACACAGACTCATCATCTGAAACTTCTTTTTATTGGTTTGAGTGGTTATATTATTTCATGCTGATTCTGATCAGTAAATTTTTTTATAGCTTCTTCAACTATGACCTTTCCATGCTTCTGATGTGCAGCTCTAAAATTCACTTTTGGTGGTCATATGTATATAATTAGCCTAATTTTATAAATTTTATCACAATATTTACATTTAATATTTGGCATTTTTTATTGTCATTAAAATGCAGACAATATATAATTTCTCAAAAATAATGGTGTTCATTGTTTCTGATAATAATTCCAAATATCCTCAAATCTTTACTCAGTTTTTCTATAAGAAATTACTGTTATCATATCGAAATATATGCTATTTCACAGTAAAAATTTACTCAGGCTGGAAATGATTTTTCTTATATTTTTCTATGAATTAATAAATTGCAAAAAAAAAAAAATATTAAGTATTATTAGGAGTGATTGAAAACTTAATTTTTGTTAAAATTATAATATTGATACCCATTAATTAATAATATTCAATAGCAAAATTCTTTCTGATCTAATCATGAAAAAGATCCTGTGGTTAAGACAATTAAATTGAAGTACTTATGAACAAAAATGGCTTCTTATTTTGGTTGAGAGGTCAGCACAGCAGCCTTACAAGCAATTGTCCCGGGTTAGTGGGTTCGCTTCCCGGTCAATGCTATGACACATGAGAAAAAAACTATACTTTATTGTACAATAAATAGGTTACATGAATTTTTACAATGGTTTTGCCAGTGTTACAAAAATATGTTAGCAATTAGAAAACTTACCGCAATGTTCAAATAGGTTTACAAGTTATTAGTTACTGATTACATTTTAACATAGATGATTACATTATAATTAAAGGAGATAAGATTAAATAGAAATATTTTACAGTGTAGAAATATTTACATTAGCAATTAAACATTTATTATTATTTTTAATGATTTCTTTTTTCTTTTACTTCCAAATCAAACTTTATTGTTCACAAAAAGTTACATTATTGAAAATACATGGCTGAAAACTACATAGCTTTGGAACAAACAGATAGATATTATTGTTACAGTTCAAATTGATTATTAGGCAGGTATCTGATAAATGTAAACTGTGTATTTGCCTATGTTTTATTTTCATTGTCTGAGGGTTTAGTTCATCAGTTTAAAGTACTTTTTGATTGAATTAAATATATCCTTTGGACTATTCAATACACAGATGTGGTGTTTAAAAAATTGTTGATAAAAAGATATGTAAATAAAATAAAAATAATAATTGTTCTTGTTATAGCAAAAGTCATTTGGTTTTTTAAGTTTATGGTTTATTTTAGGTTTTTAATAGTGACCATGTAGCAGCAAATATATCTGGGTATGAAATTTTGCCATCTCTGACCTTCAGTTGTTCAACCTTATTAGAGAATGTGGACTAGTGCCTTCTGGTTTTCCCAAGGTAGAAAGTACATCTGGTGAGCCACAAAGTATATATACAAAAAGTTGCTGCATGGTCTGCTGGTATTGAGCCTTTACTGAGGGTCTCTATTAGGTTATCAAGTGTGATGTTATTTTGTCTATATCTATTATCATAATTTCTCAAGCATTTGTCAGAGCTGTGCAGGTGTGAAATAGATGCTGTTGCATTTCTTCTTCCCTGTGGTACAAGGAAGAAAAAGCATCAATTTTGTTGTAAAACCTGCGTTATTTAAGGAAATAGGAGTTAAGTAGGGCATGAAGATTTAGCTTTAAGAGAAAGTCAAAAAATTTGGGGTTCTAATGACCATTTTTTGAATCGCTGCATCAAACGATTGTTGTTCATATTTAGCATTAGTGACTGACAATCAGTAGTTATGTCTGGGTTCAGCATCTTATAAATAGTCCAATAAGTGTATTTGCCAACACCCAAAAATGACAAAGCTTACAAGCAAAGACAAATATCCATGTGAAGGTGGTAATCTGTCTGTGGATGTTATTTGAAAGATGCATTTGAGAGCTGGAAAACTTTTTTGTTTATGAAAAATTTGAATGGAGTGAAGACCTAATCCATTTTTGGTTGGTGGAAGACAGTCATTTTACAGATATGGAGACTATTTTTCTGGGCCATAATAGCTTGCTACAAAGTGAGTAAATGAACAAATATTTAGGGATGTTTATGATTGATGAGTAATAGGTTATTTTGTAGTTACAAGCTGTTTGAAAAGGCATACTTTTGCATATAATGAGAGGTAGGTTTTGGAGAGAGAACTGGTTGTGCGTTCAGTCTTTCAGTTTTTTTTCTGGATCTTTTGTCTCATTCCAGAGACCCTAGGTAGAAAGGAAATCCACGGAAATTAGTTGGTTTGCCATGATAAACTTGCTTATTTATTTTGCCCATGTAAAGAAACCAAGCTGATGTTTTATTAATGTTGATCTTGAGTTTATATTTGAGGGTGTATTCATTAAGTGTTTTTTCTAGAGTAGATAGTTGTTTTTTGGATGTAAGAAAAACAGTAAGGTCACCCATGTATGCAATACATGGTATATATAGTCCAATGGGTGGATTTTGGATTCCTTATAATTTTTGTTATATTTTTTTTACAAGAGGGTTAATGTAGAACATAAATAATAAAGAACTGAGTGGGAGATCCTCGAGATATGGATTGGTGGGGAGAGAATGAAGGTGATGTTCTATCATTAATTGTAATATGGATTTCAGGACTAAGGAGTAGGTTGGTTAGTAGATATAAGAGAGAGCCAGGTATTTTGTTGTCTGCAAATATCTAAATTAAAATTTCAATAGGGACTGAGTCAAAAGCAGCCTCAATGTCAATTTGAACAGCAATTGGAGCATTTTTTTTTTTTGCTTTCTAACTGAATTTACAATGGTTTTGAAAATGAGGGTAGCTTGGCCTGCTGAGAAGCCTTTTTCTTGCATGTTGCATTGGTGATAATAGAGGGAGGAGATATGGTTCGATTTTATTTTTTAAAACATTTTCTAGGATTTTAATACCAAGGGGGCCCATGGAGATTGGTCGCAGATTAGATATATTGGATATTGAAGCTTGCTTTTTGTTGAATGGAACTAAGGAGATTGAATATAGATCTTTCCATGTTAAACAGATTTTGTGATAGATAATTTTCTAAATCACATAGATGTGTGGTGGTAAATTGACTGAGATGTGAAAATACAAATTTAGGGATTCCAGGTATCCCTGGATGACCAGAGTTTGGTATTGTGTTTAGCTTTAGCAAGAAATCAGTAGTATGTAAAGGTTTATCTAACTCTGGTTGGCCAAATAGATCTTCGGGTAGTGTGAAGGAACAATGTGACTGTATTTTGTTTGAAATATTTGTATATTGATTCTATCATATTATGTCCAGCTTTGGTAACACCCTTGGTTTCAAGTGCTTGTGGAACTCTGACAATGGAATGGTACACCAGAGCCCATCTAATGCACCTCGGGTCCAGGTATGTTGTTTTGTTAGACAGATTTTTTTTTTTTGTGGTAAAGTACTCTTTTAGAGTATTGCAGGTATCATTATATATTTGTGTCTTTATATGTGCATAGATATCTGGAGCAGATTTACACATGGTGATTTTTTTTATGTAACTTATCAGCCAAAAATAAGAGTCTTGACTCAGCATGGTGGTGTGGTTCTGGTAATATGATTTATATTAAATGACAATGTTGATAAAGGAAATGTACAGTTGAACAGGATCAAGTTGCACAGTGCTGAGTTTAAATAACACAATAAATGTTTCATAGTAAAAAAATTCAGAAGTGTGTGTAGGAAGAATTATTCTTATTCTTTTATGAAGATGAATTGTTGATGTTTGCATTGTACTTAGATTGAGTTCAAGCATTTGACTAGAGTGATCAGAGAAGGGCAAGGGATTAAGTGTTAACTTCATTAAGTGATAAAGCAGGAGTGAATAAAGGCACAGGTCAATCAGTGAGGTGTAGTGACTGTTATAGAAAGAGATGGAGTGGGGTGGTAAGAAACCTTTAGCACTCAGTATGGGTATTGCAAGTTGATGTAGCCACTTTGAAACAGTAGTGTGATAACTCATGTTAAAGTTACCCATTAAAACAACTGGGTAAGAGGTTGATGATAAGCAGCAATCTTGAGATGACAGCTGGTCCAGGAAGTATGTAAACAAAAATTATGTTGAGTGCAACAGTATGGTGGTGAAAAGTGACTATGAGTAGATTTGGGTTGATGTATTGGCAGACTCTTGTGATGACCCGCTGATGAATCTCGTGAACAGGTGGAAAAGCCTTGGGTCCTTAAATAGGTTGTGAGGTCAATCTGAGAACCACTATATATTTTTGTTTCCAGCAGATAGGATGTGTGGCTGTGTAAATTGAATTCATTTATTTAGCTGGAGGTTTTTTTTTTAATTGAGTTTACACCTCTAACATTGAAAGCTCCTATCTTTATATTTTTATGTTGAAAGTAAATGAGTAGAAAGAATAGTTAAAGTATATGTTTTGAGGATCGGCTGTTTTATATTGACTGGATTGAGATTTCCATTTATTGCCTTGTTTATAAGATTTAGAAAAAGGATTGTATGAATATAAATAGCCAGCTATGACTCAAAATTAAAATTTTCAGGGCTGGCTGGCATCTAGGGCATCAAAATATTTAACAGATGATTTGTTTGCATTATTTTTTTAAAGCAGAGAAGGTTTAATATCTGTTGATATACTAGTGTATATATGTTTGTCTTCAGGGTTTGTTTTTGATTCATTGCTCGAGTTTGAGACCTGGGTAAGTGAAAGATGAAGATTTTTGGGCTCAGTTAGAGCTTCCTTTGTTTGTTGAGTGTTTGTTAAGTGAGGGCTACAGGATTCTGGGTTATGTATGCTGTTATTAGTGGAGCATGTTAGGTTAATTTCGGTATCAAGAATTTTTATTTATTTATTACATTGATCTTTTCATGGTCGACCAGGTTTTCTTTTGGAAATGTAATCTGTGTCACAGTTTTCAACTATTGGTAATGGTGGTGTCAGTGTATCCGTGACATCTATGCTGGTCTTGTTTATTATAGTAAAAATTGGCTAATATTGTCATTGTGAATAATTGAGTGTGGTACCTTAGCTATATGAGTGGATTCTGTTTACATGGTTTGGCTGATGAAGTGAGAGTTTGATTATTATTAACCTGAGCAGTTTTGCTGTTGATGTTAATGGGTGTGCTGAAGGTTTGATTTGTCTGCTAGATGGAGAGGTCAATTGGTGAAGTATCTTCATTTGAGGGAGAGATTGTGGGTGTATTAATTAGATGTTTTGTCACTATTGTCTTGGTTTTGATTATGAATGCATCTAGGCATATGATAACCCACCTGATTACATCGTAAGCAACAAGTGGTTATGCAATTGATTGCTAGATGACCACGCTGGCAACAAGGGAAACATTGTGGCTTTAACCTCTTATGTATAGGCAAAGTGGTTGCAATGAGACAATCTTCCCAAAAAGCTCCATTAATTTTTGAAAATCCTGTATGGAGTACCCTAGGTATGTATTTTTCAATATGCCAGTTATGTATCTCTGTTTGTTTTCATCTATGTAATTAGTGCAAATTGACCCAGTGTTGTAATCTTCATTTTAAATCTATTTTTTGGGATTTAATCATGGAATTTTATGATCAGATATCTTTGATTGGGATGATCAGCTAGGCGTAGAACACTGAACCATAGATTGTGCATTAGTGAGTGCTTATTATATTTATTAATTTATTTATTATATCTTTAATTTAGCATTTGATGACAATTCTGTCTGGGCTATAAATCATTAGAAATAACTTCTTTTTTAAAAAATATCAAATCTTCTTTCATTATGGATTTTCTTTCAAGACACAAATCTTTAATTTTACTTAGCTTATTTAAAGACAGTCTCATATTTCCTGTAGGTTATATATATAATTCTGAGTCATACATACAAAAGCTGTGTTTGTATCTGATATCAATTTCATCTTTGTAATAAGTCTTTGTTAGATTATATCTATAAACATTTGAGGATTCAAGTGTACATAGCTCATTTTGTAATTGTTTGACAGTCTAGCAAGTATAGAACCGGTGAAAATGGTTTGACAATGGTCAATTGAGTTGTTATAACCAGAAATTAAACACATATATACCTTATTATTTATGCATTTTGCAATATCTTTATATATCTCTTCATAACTTCTCTAGTTTATTTGAAAAGCTGTCTCTTGACAACTTTCTTAAATTTATTTTTATTGCTTATGTCTCTTATAGTTTTAGATTTTATGGTTTGCTTACTTTGCACAAATTTTTGCTTTAGTTACTTTATTTATTTCTCTTCTAGTTTATGTTTAGATTTTGCAATTTTCTTACTTTGCTCAATATCTAGCATTTCACATGATCTCTTCTGATCTTATCTCTTTCTGTAAAATGTTATCTGCTTATTTTTCAAAGGCTTTGCTAATTTATATCATAACTTTGCCTCTTTTGCTCAAAACACAGATTTATCTCTGTATAATGAGATCTTAGGTTCCTTTTAATTTTCCATAGTTGCAGTATTGGTACTTGAGTATTAAAGCTGCAACACAAAGCATGTATTAGATCTACTGCACCTGTTAACATTCGTATCAATTTGCTTTGTAATCTTGGCGATCTGATAAAAATAACGTGTACACTGATCTTGTACGCGACTTTCTTCAGCAAAAAAAAAAATGTGTTCACAGATCTTGTACATGGTATTTTGGCAAGAATTACAAAGTTACCGGGAGGTTGATACAAATATCAACAGGCATAGTAGATCTAATACATGCTCTATATTGCAGGACTAAAAATAATTAAACAACATTAACAAAAAACTTTTAAGAATGACATTTAAAATAAATGCAACTTGTACGACTTTCAACATTAATAAACAACTTCTAAAAACTAACAACTTTTAAGAATGACTTTTAAATAAAATAATAAAATGCGATATTACAATAATGATGCCCTTAAGTAATTTGGAACAACTTTTAAAAACGAACAACATTAGAAAACTTAACAACTTTTAAGAATGACATTTAAAATAAAATGCAATATTACATAATGACGCCAGTAATCAAAAAATAGTTACTTTAAATATACACCAAACAGTAAATGATTTTGATTTTTAAGTAATTTGGAACAAGTTTTAAAAACTAACAACTTTTAAGAATGATATTTAAAATAAAAAATACAATGCGATATTACAATAGTGATGCCATTAATCAAAAAACAAAAAAATAGTTTAAATATACACCAAACAAACAGTAAATGATTTTGATCTTTAAGTAATTTGGATAAAAATACAAGTTGGCATATTAAATCTTATATTATAATTACAGCTTCACTAACGCATGTGAAAAAAATCGTATATTTATAATTAACTATATTCCTATGACACTTACCATGTAACATATTACAGGAATTTACACATTAAAACCAAACTTTTTAGATTTACTATTACCACAGGAAATGGAGATCTGCAGTAAAAAATTTTGCTCCGAAAATAGGATTTCACAAAAGTGGAAATAAACGTCTTTTTTTTTTTTTTAAATAAAGAAATTAAACCAAAAACTACAAAAAATACATATTAAATTATTACACTTTTATTAATTCATTTGTTTCCATACATAAGCACCAAACATCTACATCCCATTGCAAATGCCAATTTTAGTGATGCAGCCTAGGACATGACATAACACCATTGCTTCTCATACAAGTTCATGTTATGTCCATTCGGATAGACTTCCACTGATGGCACTGCATCCATTTCAGTACTTGGTAATTTGCAATACGCAATGAAGAAAAATATGAAAAATAATTGAAACTGTCAAAGTATTAAAAAAAAAAAAAAAGAATGTCTTGAAAAAAAAGTCTTGTTGATAAAAAAAAAACATGTTTTCACATGTACTCGCAGCGATTATTTTTTTTCAGTTTGATATCATTGTGACATTACACATTTATTGTGGGTGTGAACAGGCCTTCTATCTCCCCTATGTTACTCAAGTATTGATTGCACATTAAAGGTTATTTCTGTGAACATATGATTGATATTTATATTAACTTCAGTGCTTTTATGTATGTATATATAATTTTTTTTATTAATGTCATATCAAAAATTAAAAAGAAAGTATTCCTTTAAAAACTTTAAAATATTTTTTTTTTCTCCTGATAAAAATAATGGCTTGCTCTAAATTATGCCATCAAAATTCTTATAAATATTAATTATTTTACAAGATTCACATATGCTAACTAGAACATATAAAATGCCATTTTTTATAAATTAATTTAACCAAAAAAAGTTATTTGCTGCCAAATTAAAAATGAAAATACTCCTATTTAGAGAATACATTGAAACTAAATTTAAATGAATAGCATATTAATAAGACAAAAAAACAAGAAAGCAAAGCAAAAAAGTGAAGAGTGAAAGCAGAAAGATGGTAAAGAAGCTATTAAAAAAATGCACTGTTAGTGAGTTGTATGTGCATTATATTGATATTGCAGGTAAAGTTTACTAATAAATTAATGTAATTATAATCGGGCAGTGTATGAATAAATTTACTAATTATTCGTTCACACTTTAGAAAATTTATGTACATTATACACATATTTGAATGCCATTAATGTTAATATATGCTAATGAGGACAGATTTATACAGGATAGGAATGGCATAAAAAATCTGGCAGAGATTTAGTGTGTTGATATAGTGGTTAATAAGTTCGTTCTGGGCTGTCTTTAGTTTATAGTCTGATAGTGGCAGCAAGAAAAGTGTAGAATCGTCATTTGTAGTAGTTATGCATATTGGGCTTGTATAAGAAACCCAATAATTGATAACACAAATAAACTAGAATTAGTTAAATTTGTGATAAATATAAAGAAATAAATTACCAAACCAGAAGTTTATTGTGGACTATAGCGATTACAAAATAATTTCTAAGAACTTAGTTTTTTTATTTATATATATTTATGTAGAATATTATTTAATAAAACTTATTACTACTACCTGGCTGGTATTGTTAAAAATATCCCCAGTAAAATACATTTATTTAGATAATACATTGAAAATAAATTTAAATGAATAGCATAGTAACAAGTAAAAATAAATAAATAAAACTACTATAAAGAAAGCAAGGCCAAAAAATGAAGAGAGAAGAAAGACAATAAAGGATACAGACTCTTCTTGTGAAAATGAAATCTGTTAGATTTCAGTATAAGATTTATATATTAGTGACGAAGTGCGACTTTTTTAAGAATGGGAGCACACTTCTTTTTTTATAATGTTTTATTTCACTTGCCACAACAATTTTTACATAATAGTGTCTAATACACACACACACACACACACACACACATATATATATATATATATATATATATTAAACACCTATCATAGAAAATTCTGAAACTCTCTTAACTGTAAATCAGAATATATTATCAATATATTTTTATCTTCTAAAATGTTTTTAGCATTCTTAAAAGTTTCAACTGTAAATTTGATCTTAGCATTGTTTGAACTTCTTATAATCAATTAGAATGCTATAGCCAAATTCATTCTTTATGTATATAAAAACAATTCAACTGTTGGTAAAAAAAATTGAAAAGGAATTTTTTAAATTGAATTTTAATTAAAGCTTTTGAAAGTTTTAGTGAATTTTTCTATGGAAACACTCATTCCGTTCAGTACATAGACACTTCATCTCTGATATATATATATATAGTATGTGATGTGTCACTTTTCATTAAATGAATCCTAAATATTTGGTGCATTGATTAGAAATCCAGGGAATCCTGTTAGGCAATCTAAACATTCAGTTTCTCCAAAAACTTATATCACAATAAACTCATCACCTAATTTAATTACCCGATTATTTGTCCAACTGTCATTCATTTTTTATTCTAATTCATTTTAATAAAAGCTATTTTAATAGTTCAGTTTCATAGCTTCATTCTCCAATCTACCCTTTATATATAAAATCATAAGGGAAAAAAAAAAATAGAAGCAAAAACCCTGGCTGTAAATCTGTTAATAAGGGACTAAAATTTCTCCTATTTGTTCATTATTATAAAAAAGAACAAATCTGTTGTTAAAAATCTTGGTAATGCAGGTCATCTGCAGCAAAAAGTACAGTATTCTGAAAAAATATTAATAATTATTTATGTAATAATAAACTTGCTTTGGCCCAGTTAAATATATGTTAAAGTAAAAAGAACAAAGTTGAATATTATAATTTTTGTTAAAATATATAAATGTAACTTAGAGAGTTTTGGTTTTTTTTAAATTTTGTTAAATTAAATATTTTTTTAGTCTTTGTGTAGGTAACAGAAATGTAATGTGTGGTTGAAAGTTGGGAAAAACTGAGTTATTTGAATAGTTCATTGTTTTGTTTTTTGTCTTTTGAAAAAAATAATTTGAAAGCATTGATAATAGTCTCTTTGTTATTGTATTCTTTCAATCTTTTGTTTCTTTAGTAATAAATAATATGCTTTCAGAAATAGAACCTATAAAAAAAAATCTATTGTAAGAAGTTTTAATTAGAGGGATTTAAACCCAAATTTTCAAGCTCTCTTTAGTCATCCACTCCATCTTACACAAATTGATACACATGACCACATACATGCAGAAAAGATAAATGATCTCCAATCTACATATTTCATGCTGAAGCAGTACTCGTCATTTGGTCCAGATCGTCGCTCCCATATGTATATATAATCAGTGCTCAATTTATATTAAGATAGAAAATCTTCAAACTTTAATGGACAAGCTTCTATCTTCTCCACTCCTACTCTTCAGCCATCCATATCATTGAAAATCTGATGATGGCATGTTCAACGCCTTTGTTTGCCAATTTTGTTATCATACTCATGTTGACAATAAGTCATTCTGACCCCTCGGATTTAGGACCTTAAGCCATTTAAATACACAGAAGAGGGATGAGCAAAATACAAACTGAATCTAGAATATATATATATATAAGCTAGATGTAATTAGAATGGATTTGAACCCAGACTTTCAAGCTTCCTTCAGTCATCAAGTCCATCTTATATAACTGATACACATGACCACATATACATAGTAAAGATAAATGATCTCCAGTACACGTACTTCATACTGAAAATTTAGGGGAATTTTAAATTCTACATATATATATATGTGTGTGTGTGTGTGTGTGTTGGTGTCATTCTTTTCTAACTTTATCCAACTTCTTAATACTGCTAGAATTTCAAAAATATCCCATATTTAATTATATGGAAAGAAGTGTTAGAAATAAGTATTTTTCTATAATCTCTGTTGAAAGGTTTGGGGCAACAAAATAGCTCTGGGGATTGGGCATCAAATGCAACAGGGGAGGACCATGCCTCCTAGTATTATTATAAAAATTTTAAACAAAAAAAAAATCATAAAATCTTTTCTTTCATTTTCCCCATTATCCATACAATTTATCTGTATTCTTTTTCAACCTTTTATTGTAAGTGTTCAGTATTCTCTCATCTCCTTATAAACTACAAATACAATCTATATCCTTATTTTATTTTTTGCCTTTTTTGCTTGATATCGAAATTTCCTGTCCTTGAAACAATTGACAGTAAGTTTCCTTTAATGGTATTAGACATAATTTGATATCTCGTACATTTTTTATTCTTATCTAACTCCAAAGTATTTTTTGTTCATATTTTTTTATAATTAACTCCTTTTTTCTAACCCCCCCCCCGCTGTCAAAATTACTTTGTTACACATCTTCTGTTTTTAACTTTGCACTATATGTTTGTTATTCTCTTCTCATAATCCAATTAATAGTTATTAATGATCACATTTAAGCATTATTATTTTATTGTTTAACTATCTTATTAAAAATAATACCTGCATTCTGAACAGTAAACTAACCCCCATCTTTGTTTATACTAAACCCTATTATCACTAAACACAAATTAGAACTGGCTTGAATCTTAATTATATCAAAGCAGATTTCACTTTAAATAACATCTTCTATCTGAAAAAAAAAAACAAAAACAGGCAAAACTCTCTATATAAAGGAAACTTAAATGCAATTTATTAATAATGTGATAAGATACTTCTAGTGTATTAATTTTCTTATTGGCTAAGGTATATAATTAAAAAATTATATGTTGTATTATTAGTTAATATTTGGCATCTTTACTCATTTCTATTTATTCGATGCTATTCAATAATTATTGATTATTGCAATTAGCCCCCCCCCCCCGTGCCAATAGGAATTTGCTTGATGCATTGAAAAATTTCAATTCACATTAGAATGCAACACTTTAATATTGAACCTGCTTCCTTTAAGTATCTACTAGTTTGATCTAGCATTATGCAGATAGTACATTTTAATGCTGTTTACTATCTCTCTTTTTATATTTCCCCAGCAATGAGCCGTCCCCTCTTCTATTGTTATCATTTTTGCTATAGATATTATTGCTAATAGGCCATTTTTTAAACTTTATATATTTAAAAATATTTTTTTTAATTCTTAACCATATGTAAATTTCATATGAAATAAACAATTATGTTTTTAATTTGTTAAAATAGAAAGCCATCTCTTAAAAAAATCAATATTTGACTTTTTTTTTTTTGTTGCTAAAAATATACTCATAATAAATCTTTTTAAATTAAAAAAACTAATTACTTATATGTATATCACACATATATAAGTATTGAACTTAATAAAAACGGTGATAATCTTGTTAATTATGTGTAGAAACCAACTACTTCAAAATTAATTGCATTTTATACCAGATAAAATTATGCAACATTTAAACATAGTCTGAATAAATATTATGATATGTTAGTGGACAATATCGTCATTTTGTTTGTTGAATAAATAGAGAGATTTAATATGTTAATATAGAAATTTTAAAAAGCTATGAGAGATAATATTATTCTTATATTTTTCAAATCAACGTGACTGCATGTTTGGCTTAATTTAAAGTCTTACCATATTGAAATATGACAGTATTATCTGAGAATAATTTTTCTATAATGTGGTGCATTTTCTTTTCCAAAATCTTTTAAGCAATTTATAGATGTAATATGTCAATGCTGAATAATAAATTAAGAGAATATATAACCTTTTATATAATGTCAGACAGTGGATTACAAAGTTTTCCAGTATTGAGAAAGATGTAAAGAATGACTTGAACAATCAATCATACATATGGCATTTTTCATTCTCTTTCTTGATTTTTATTTTTATTTTTTATGACACCACCATTTTTTTTGTAATAGCATTCATTACAGGAAGTACTGGTTTAAAATTAATAGTTTGATCATAAGTCTTCTACTCTGTGAAATTTATAATAGATTGTTTTAAAAGTTACTAAAGTTTACAGATGTGCATTAATGTTGATAAAGTTTTGTTATGCAATGATTCATGTTTTTGGCTATAATTTTTTATACTGTCCATTAATCTATTTCAGTAAATATTGATCTTTAGACACAGTTGATTTTAAACAGACAGGGCCAACCTTTTTTTTTTTTTACAGATCTATGAAATGAATAGCAGTTTTCTATCAAATGATCTTTACTATTTTTTCTAGGTTTTATCTATTTTTTTTTATGCCATATATAATATCTAAAGAACATATCAAGTTCTTCTGTTATTTTAATCAGACACCATAAAAATATTCATATACACCTGGGTCTCGTTTTACGCGATAGATAGGTTCCTCAGAAAACACACACAAATGAAATCGTGCAAAAATAGACATAACTTACATTAAAAAAGGAGGGATGCGGTCTGTGATTTTTCAAAATTCGCGTAAAAGCAAAGCACCAACGTAAAATTACTTTAAAATTCGCACAAAAAAAAAAAATAAGGAAATAAAATATGACTAATAAAAATTTTCAAATTTGAAAAAAATTGATACAAGACAAACTTTTTTTAACTATAATATTTAATTTTATTCAAAATAATATATTTTTATGCATAATTTACAGTAATTTTACATTTTTTTATACACATTTTAATTATTATAACTATTTGCTGAAAAACATGTTCATTTGCAAACAACTAGCGCCAACTTCACACTCATGTTGTGTCAATGGTTTTCTGGTGACAACGTAATTAGTAATTAATCTTTGAGACGATGATTTTATTAATTGTTTATGAAACTAACAACTAAAAATTAAATTTTTATTTTTGTCTTTAATTTTCAATTCCGTTTAAAAATCAAATTTCACATCACATTAATTTCAAGTCGTCGCAAGTAATTTTTAAATTGTTAATTACAATTAAAAATCAGATTTTAATTTTTAATTGTCAAATTTAATTGTGCCCACTGCTATTACTGACCTTTTAAAAATAAACTTGTGGACACTAAATGATTAATAATTGATTACGTTCTTTTTTAAAAATCAAAAACAATGTGATTTAAAATGCAAAATTAACATGCACAATGTTTGAACAAATTTACATTATAATCTTGTAAAATTTAATGTGTGTATACATAAAATGTGGAAATCATGATTTTAATTTTATTATTGCATAAAATCTTACTATTATAAAGCACTGAAAATATTGAAATTACTAAGATGAAAGTCGAATTCCAATAATGTGCTATTACTTTCAATATAACATAAGTGCGCAAAATTTATTATTTAAAGTAATAGCGCATTATCGGAGTTCGATTTCCGGTGAAACAGGAATCACGTAACTTCAAAATCGTGTTAAATAAGTCCGCGTAAAAAGAGACCCAGGTGTAATAAAAAATACAAATGTCAATCAAATAATTTAAAATAAATTATATATACAATGGAACCACATTTTCAGTATATTGTTTTTCCAAATTTTTTTACACGCACACACACACACACATATATATATATATATAATGGATAATGTCATTTTATTTATAAATTTTGATTGCAATACAATATTTAGTATATTATAGATATACAGCACTTGTTCAACTTCCACATATATATAAAATCCAAACAGAAACAATCATACTCCACATAACATTTTTATACATTAGCAAATTATAAAGAATAAAGTGAATTAATCTCTTCTTTCAGCTTTTGTTTGCTAATATTGCTAGAAATACTGAATGGAAATTATATATGCCAGATTTAAATGTGGCATTAATCATTTTAAAATTATAATTGTTCAAGTAGAGGAGAAAGATCTGAATCTCGTTTTTAACAACCACTGAATAGTAATCAAATATCTGATTGTAAATGTAAATATCAAGTAAGAATACAAATGTCAATCAAATAATTTAAAATAAATTATATATACAATGGAACCACATTTTCAGTATATTGTTTTTCCAAATTTTTTTGCACACACACACACACATACATATATATATATATAATGGATAATGTCATTTTATTTATAAATTTTGATTGCAATACAATATTTAGTATATTATAGATATACAGCACTTGTTCAACTTCCACATATATATAAAATCCAAACAGAAACAATCATACTCCACATAACATTTTTATACATTAGCAAATTATAAAGAATAAAGTGAATTAATCTCTTCTTTCAGCTTTTGTTTGCTAATATTGCTAGAAATACTGAATGGAAATTATATATGCCAGATTTAAATATGGCATTAATCATTTTAAAATTATAATTGTTCAAGTAGAGGAGAAAGATCTGAATCTCGTTTTTAACAACCACTGAATAGTAATCAAATATCTGATTGTAAATGTAAATATCAAGTAAGAATAGCTAATATATACGAAATTGAAAGAAAAGTAACAAATACTTTTCTTTTGTTGGTATATGTATTATTTATTTGTAACTTACAGAGCAAGTATGATTACTTCTATTTGGATTTCACTTACATTAAATTATTCTTATTTGACATATAGTATAAATAAAATAAAAAAAGTAATTATTAATGATAAATTGAGTGAGCACATTGACACATATATATATTCTCTGTGTGTTCACTTATTTACATTTATTCAAAAAAAATCTTATGGACAATACAGTGCTTACATAACATGGTGATATCTACCAGAAATATTATAAGATAGTTATAACTTGAACTGTTATAGAAGTGCAAATATGCTTTTTGATTCATTCTCTTTAGACATAAGACTACTTCTAAACATTTTTTTTTTCATATACAAATCAATAACTTTCATTTATCCCTTATTAAGGAAAATAATTTAACAATTCTTATAAATTATGCTGCTGTTAAAATATTAAACTAAGCTCTTCTTTAAATTCATTTATATATTTATTTTGCATTACAATGTTCCAAGAAAGGTTTTTAAAAGATTGTAAGTTAAATGAAATATTGCATTGTATCAAAATTTTGGAATTAAATAAAAAAAAAGGCAAAGAAAAAACATTTTCACACTTGCACTTTTAACTTATTTAACATGAAAAATAAATAATTCAATAGAACATAATTGCTTTAGATTTTGTTAAGAGAGCCTAGCAAGCAGGAAAAATCGCTGTTGTCATACTATTTGTGATGTATTAAAATTTACTAAATTTATAAATTTTAATGTTTTTATTTGATTATTTAATTTTTTTTGTTTGTTTATTTATTTAATTTTTTGAGGGGATAGTAAGGTATATTGATACAGAATATGATATAAAATAAAAATGGGTGAAAAAAAAACTGAAAAAATTAGAATAAATATTTATATGATACAGTAATCCTTGCATTATTAGCATTTTGGTAATCACATTTTTTTTTAAGTACAGTATAACATTTTAATCACCTTTTTAAAAAAAAGAAACAAAAAAAAATATTAAAGTAATAATCATTTGTATTTTAATATATGTATAGTTTTTTTTTTTTATGTTTCATGATTTTTTGCCTTTTTTTATTATTATAAATTTGTAATAATGCTAGAAATATTAATGTGTCTTAATTTTATAGAATTTTATAAATTGAACAAATTTGCATTTCAGTAACTTTCTTTGCAAAAATCCAATTAGTTTGAATTTTGCTCACATAATACAAGCTTTATATCACTTTTTTGATGTTTAGCAATATCTCATTTCGCTGTGTAGTCTATAAAATATGTGATTTTATTACTCTATTTTTTTGTGATCTATGGTTATTTTTACCTCTACTTTTTTATATAAATATTATAATATTTATAATAAATAAAATCAAATTTGTTTCATTACAATAATTAATCCAGTCCCTTTTCTAAAAGAAAATAACCAACTGCATTTTTTTTTTTATTAGAAGAGGTGTCTGTTATAATCTAAAGTAATTTTATTTCTATATTTTTTGCAATCTAAGGATATATATATATTCCTTTTTTTATACAAATATTTAAAAAATTACTTGTAGTGAACTATCTTGTAGTTCTGTATATTATAGTGAATCACTGACAAATAAATCTATTAAGGATTGCTTAGCGTACGTATATATACAACAGAGCAAAACAAAATAATGAATATAAATCAGTTTTCTTTGATCAGGATCTCGCTATGGGTCATACTTTCAGTCCTACTAATGTAAAGGACAATTTGTGCCAAAAGAGACTATAGAAAAAGAAAATATAAATAAGGTGGCTTGGGCATTTGCAAAGGATCCAAATGTTAATCAATAGAAATGATTTATATGTTCCATTGTTGAAAAAATGGAACATTTAAATGCCACATTTATATATTCTCATTTATACAATAAATTTTATCCATATATAGGCATAATTTTCAACTGCTAAATCAATACAGCACTATGATTCCGTCATTGATTTGCCGAAAGCATGCTTAATGCATTAAAAAATTCTTGAATTTCAATTGTTAATTTTTGTAATACTTGATTATAATGACTTTATAAGAATTATAATACTTATTGTAAAAATGCTTACAATAAATAAAATCAATTTTATCTACTTTTTTCAATCTATGATTATATTTTTTTATACTGACATTATAATACTTATTATAAATAATGCTTGTAATAAATTGAATTAAAATTTTATTTCAGTATAATAACTGACTGGTTAAAAACTGCATTTTTTTTTGCACTATGATTATATTTTTTTTAATTTTTTATATAAATATTTCAATACTTATTGTAAATAATGTTTATAATTAAAAAAATCAAATTTAGAATTTGAATTTTATCACATATAACACTTCATTCTCATGAAGTCCTTATAATATTTATGTTATAAAACTGCATTGTAGTTATTATGGGTTAGATTAGTGTACTGGTAATAAGTACATATAAAATAATAATAGGAAATGTCCATGCATCTGTTAGTTGCTCTTTTTTTTATTTTTAGATTTCAGTACATCTATTGATTCTTATAAAACATTTTAAACAAATTTTACTGCTTAATATGCTTCCATTTGCATTTTGACTACACTACCTAGCAATTACTTATAGTATTTAGTCTCCACTTTTAACTGTTTTTGCAGTTTGGCTGATCCAAATCTAATTATCTCTGGACAGAGACTGAGATTGTGACATATGCTAAAATTGTTACTTGAAAAGCAAGTAACCATTGATTATTTTTTTTACAGCCCATTTATTTTATAGTTTTTATTAGAAATAGTACTATTTTTACAAGTTTGCCATTTTAATAATTTACTCTTTGATAAAAGGAATGGTACTTGTTAAATAGCTACTATACATCACTTGGGGGCATTGTTCTGTGCAAAAACATAGCGATATAATGTTCACAGATCTGTCAACTCTTAAACAATTTGTTATTTTTTAATATGGCTTTTTTTTCTCATAAAAATGTATGTTATTCTTTTTTTTTTTTGGTTTTCTTAAAAAAGTGGTGTTTTTTTTTTTTTGGTAATTATTTTTTTAATTATCTTACATGGCAGCTTTTTTTTTGTAATTATATTACGTTTTACAAAAAAAGCTTTTTTTATTTTTAACAAAAAGGCACGTGTGTTTTATTTTAAAAATACATCTTTTTTGATAATAACAGTAAGTTAACTTACGATGTACAGATAATGTGTTCCAAAAAGCAAAATTTATTTTATAGTAATTAAGCAGAGATGGCTTTTTTTTAAAATAATAGTACAACAAATGTACTTTTAAAAGCGGACCCCCCCTCCCCTAGTAATTAATCAGACTTGGATTTTTTGATTTTCCTGCTTTCACCTTTTCTTTTTGTTTATTTTCTTATTTCTTTTTATTTACAATAAATAATCAAATACTGGGTTTTTTATTTTACGCCAGCCTACTTTTCTCCTCCCCCTACCCTTCAACACTGATAGTCTGATTGTAATATTAAATTAAAGCTTTAAAGAAAAACAAAGTGAACAACACCAAAAAAAAAAAAATCGTTGGAATTGATTGCCTTACAAATTAATCACAACGACAAAACAGATTCATTGAAAAAAAAATTATTAATGACATATGACTTTAATTAATAAGAAAACTTTTTTGGCTGAAAAGTGGAAAGTCTACCATTTTTGAACAACAGTTGACTACCTACAACAATTGAAAGAACAAACAGCTAGAAATGACTTTGGAGACTAGTGAGCCCTCACAAACTGCCAAGTTCGTCTACTAAGTATCATAGTTTTACCACTTCAACATTGATTGACATATGGTAGAATATTTGAGCCCGCAGAAAGGCAATTGTATCAGTTTCTGTGTTTGGGATGTCCGACAGTTGAATCATTATGCTATTACCTTCAGCCATTTTGTTTTTCTCGTATGAGTGATGGCCAAAACACTTTCACACTGTGTAGGGAAGCATTGCTGATACGCTGACAATTAGTAGATAATACTACATCAGTTGGGATCTAGGGAAAACCATTTGCAATAACAGTTCTAAGATATTCCAGTACACACAGCCTCAGATTAAATGATAGTGAAGTGCCATTACTGATCGTATGCATAGAAAGCCACATAAAGCTGGGCAGAACATTTCTGTGCATATGCATAGAAAGTAATGCCCCCACGTGGCACAATTAAACAGCTATTATGATCATAGTGTTGTATTAGCTGTATGTGGCATAATAAATGGTTCTTACTGACCAGTAGTGTCATAGTTTCAGATGCGTAAACTGCATCACATGGCCGATAATCGGCTATTACGAATGTAGTAGCGGTGTATTAGCTGTGTACGTTTGGCCGCGAAAGCGGTATTCTATGTTTTTACACAAACCATGCCACCAAGCGATTGTACAGTACCTATTTAACAAGTACCAAATGAACAAATAGAAATATTTCAGAAAATTTAAGGAAATATGAATGATGAGTATTTAAAAGGTGATAGTAAATTGAGTATTAAAAAAAATAGAATAATTTGAATCTAGACTTTCAAGCTCTCTTCAGTTATTTAGTCTATCTTATACAACTGATATAAATAACCACATACTTGTGAAAAAGATAAATGATCTTCATTATATGTATTTTATGCTGAATCAGTACTCATCAGTTAATCCGGATCATCATCCACACATATATAATCAGTGCTCAATTTATATTAAGATATCAAATCTGAATTCAAACTTTAATAGACTGGCTTCAACCAAGCACTCACTGTTTATATATGTATGTGTGTGGGAGTTGATGATCCAGACCAACTGATGAGTGCTAATTTAGCATGAAACACATATATTGGAAATCATTTATCTCTTTCACATGTATATAGTCATGTGCATCAGTTATATAAATTGAGTGGATGACTGAAGGGAGCTTGAAAGTGTGGGTTCAAATCCCCTCTAATTACA
This sequence comes from Epiperipatus broadwayi, assembly GCA_028023455.1. Taxonomy (NCBI): domain Eukaryota; kingdom Metazoa; phylum Onychophora; class Udeonychophora; order Euonychophora; family Peripatidae; genus Epiperipatus; species Epiperipatus broadwayi. The sequence continues at coordinate 13,569,922 of JAQFVV010006209.1, read as the reverse complement.
TCTGGCTTAAGTATATATATACTATACTTGTGTTTGAGCATTAATCAAAATTATTAATAAAGTTAATTAAGATTCAGTATGATTGAGTGATTTTTTTTTTTGCCATTACTAATTTTCTGATAAATTATTACTTACTTTTGAACAATTAAAAGAACAATTGGAAAATAAATTAAAAAATGAGTATATACTATAGACAATAGTTTACCTTTTAAAGGCAATATTTTTTTTAAAAATATTTGTTGATGAATGTATATTTCCCTATGAAAGGATTAATATTATTGTACAAATTTCAATTCCTTTGCTATAAATGCCTTATTGTAAGCACTGCTTTTTTATCAAGTGGAGCCAATATAAGATTTCAAAATGATCTGTTGGATTAATGTATTGGTCGCATATGATGATGAACTTATTTGTAAATTGAATAAAGAAATAGGCTCTGTAGATGCATTGTCAAGATTATCAAATATACAAGAGTTTGAGCATAAAATTGTGGAGATAAATAAGATGTCAAAATGATCTCTGTTGGATTAATGTATTGATTGCATATGATGATGAACTTATTTGTAAACTGAATAAAGAAATAGGCTGTGCAGATGCATTGTCAAGATTATCAAATATGCATGAGTTTGAGCATAAAATTGTGGAGATAAATTACATACATTTCATTGAAAATGTATTAAAAAGTACAAATAGTAATCAAACGGGCTAAAAAGGATATCAGCTGTTAACTGTAGTAAGATGACTTAAACATGGATAATTGAAAAGTTGACCTAATTATGCAGCAAAATATGTATAGAATGTGTGCAAAAACCTGCCATGTTAGAATTGTATTCTAATGATAGATCGTGTATTTATATCTCTTGAAGGCTGAAAACAAGTGCACGTGGGCTCGTTTTATGCGGATTATTTTAATGTTTCTTCTTAATATTTTTCATATTTCACTATATTTATTAGATATCAAGAAATTTAAATTATTAATAACTTATTTTGACCTGAAATACTTTTTTTTTCTTTCAAAAATATAACGTTATTAATTAGCAGCTAACGTGAACATGGCCTGAAGCTATATTTAGAATAAATAACATACTTATACTAATGAGTAAATAATAATAATAGATTTATACTTACATATAAAAATATCGCAATAAATATTCAAAAATTTTAAACCTTTAAAATATATTTTGTTAGGTATAACGGAAATAAATAATGTAGATTTTTTAAAAATAAATAACGAAGATTTTATTGATTTTATAAACTGAAAATAATATTTTTAATGATATTGTATAATCTTTTTGTTTTGATTGCGGTCCTTATTTTTTTAATATAGAAACAAAATGTGAACATTTAAAATTTATTTCAGTAGTAAAAATCAGTTGTCAACAGAAAACAATTAGCATAGCACAAGACTGAAATTGGCACTAGTTGTGTAAATGGTATGGAGCAGAATATGGTAAAAATTAGAGTGGGTAATGGAAAATAAAGTGGCTAACAAATTTCTCTGGGTGTAATTGCTGAGAGATTCTTGACTTCATTCAAGAAGAAGCCACATCGCATCGATGAATTTGATTTCTTACCAGTTTACAAACGAACCGCACATTCGAAAATAGCGATAATGATTAAAATACGTATGAAAAAATGTCAAATTAAATACTGTAGTTAATAAAAAAAAGTAAAAAAAATTTGTCTTGTACCAATTTTTTTTCAAATATACCTGGGTCTCGTTTTATGCGGTAGATAGGTTCCTCAGAAAACACACACAAAAGAAATCGCACAAAAATAGACTTAACTTACATTGAAAAATGGGGGATACGGACTGTAATTTTCCAAAAATTGCATAAAAGCAAAGCAACAATGTAAAATTACTTTAAAATTTGCATAAAAATAAAATAAAATAAAATATGACTAATAAAAAATTTTAAATTTGAAAAAAATTGATACAGACAAACTTTTTTTAATAAATACAGTATTTAATTTTATTCAAAACAATATATTTTTATGCGTAATTTACATTTTTTTCATACATGTACGGTATTTTAATTATTAATGCTATTCGAGATATCAGATTCATCATGATGTGATGTGATATGAGGTACTGTAGCTTCTCCTTAAATGAAGTCAAGAGGAAATATAACTAAAATGGGTGTTTTCCAATCACTGTTGATCCTTCTCATTTCGCTAAGCGATCTAAAATTGAAATTTTTGTTTACAAATTCATTTTCTTGGGTGTTTTTTCTCTCTGTTAGAATAAATTAAAACTTTAAAATAAAAATAAGAATTTAGACTTACGATAATAAAAAGACAACGACTCACCACTGTTGGGCACAATTTAATTAAAACTAGCAATTAAAAATTAAATTCGTATTTTTGTTTTTAATTTTTTAATTTTCAATTTTGTTTAAAAATCAAATTTTATCCTTTCACATAATACGTAATTTTTAAACTATTAATTACAATTAAAAATCAGATTTTAATTGTCAAATTTAATTGTGCCCACCGCTGTTACTCATCTTTTAAATATAAACTTGTGGACACTGAATGATTAATTGATTATGTACTCGTTTTATAAAAAGCAAAAATAGAACATGATTTAAAATACAAAAACAACATAGATAGTATTTTTCATCTATAACGTTTGAACAGATTTACATTATAGTCTTGTAAAATTTAATGTGTGTATATAAAATGGGGAAATTCTGATTTTAAGTGAATTATGAACTTCTTTATTGCATAAAATCTATTATAGTACTATTATAAAGCGCTGAAAATATTGAAATTATTAGATGGAAGTCGAACTTTGATAATACGCTATTACTTTAAATATGACGTGAGTGCGCGAAATTTATATTTAAAGTAATAACGCATTATCGGAGCTCGACTTCTGCTGATCTGATCATTTTTATCGCATACAAGAAAACCGCTTACAAAAATATTAAGAAACATGAATCGCATAACTTCAAAATTGCATTAAATAAATCCGCATAAAATGAGACCCGGGTGTATTTGATATTTTTTATTGGTTATACTTTATTTCCTTATTTTTTTAATGTGAATTTTAAAGTAATTTTTTTTTGTTGCTTTGCTTTTATGCGAATTCTGAAAATTACAGACCCCTATCCTCCCTTTTTCAAGATAAGTTAAGTCTATTTTTGTGCGATTTTTTTTAATGCGGGTTTTCTGTGGAACCTATCTACCGCATAAAATGAGACCCAGGTGTACTAGCTTTACTTCATAAAGGACTCCCAGAAATAGTTAGAACGAAGAAATTAACATGGACATATGTGTGGTTCAACTTATGAGATGAGATTGAGCATTCTGTTAGACATTGTAGACTGTCAATCCACTGCTAAGTTGTTGCAGAATAGATTTGACCAAAAGCAGTCTAACCAGGGCAAAGACTACACTTGAACTATGCAATACCATTCAATGGTTATATTTTTTTTTATAGTGGTTGACTCATTCCATACATAGATAGTCAGAGTGCCTAATTGTCAAAAGCACAAGCGCAAATTATATTATTAAAGCTTTAATCAAAATATTCTCTTTCTATGAATACCCAGATAATGGAGCAGATTTCATATCACTGCAGTTTAAAGACTTTTTGGTTTGCAATGGGATAAGCCATATGTCGTACCATTCTGAGTAAAATAACATAGCTGAAATAGCAGTACATTAATTAAAAGCCATACTGAATTTAAAAACCCTCAAAGTCATCAGTAAAACTTTGACAAATATTGTTTTTAGGCATTTCACTCCTTGTACATCTACAAAAGGATGCTGGCTGAAATGCTAATGAGTTAAAAGTTTCATACACATTTTTCAGTATTAATGCCATATAAGAATGTGACTATAGAAAACCATGAGAAATTTAAAGTTGGTAAGACTGTATGGGATTGATTAATGGAAACCAAATGTGAAGTCATGTTATTCATTTGAAGGGTCATTATTAGAGCCAGTAAATGTTGGTAGAAAACTTACATTTGATGCAGAGAGTACTCTAATAAAAGGAACATGAATGTAGAGTCATTGAATGCTAAGCAGACAAATGAAATTGAACTAGCTAAAATAAATAATCAATCTGATGTGTTAGCAACTATATCGGTGATAGATCCACCGTCTTTAAAACAATTTCAATAAGAAGAGAGGAAAAAGTCTCTAAAAGCTGCAAGATTACATTTGCAACTAAATAAATAATTTTCTGGAGTGTGGGAAGGAAATATGGACTTTGTGTAAAGCCATTACACATTATGTGCAGATATGTATATGTATATACTCATCATATTATAAATAAAGTTTATTTAATGTAATTACAGTCAAACATTGTATGAATAAATTTACCCTTAATTAATTACACTCTAGAAAAAAATTTGTATGTGATAAGCATGCATTGGACTTAATAAAATTAATGTATACTAAAGGCTTCAGATTAATGCGGAAATCCAACTGATATAAAAGCTGCAGATAATGTAGTAAAATGTGTGGGTTTAACAAATTTTAGTAAAGAATGATTTGCTAAGCATGCATGTAAAGAATTATTAGTTACACCGCTTGAAAATGAACCTACAGTTCTTATTTTCTAAGAATAAAATGCTTTAATTTTCATCATCTTATATATTTTAGTTTTTATGGATGAATAAGCTGTTTTTAAAATTTTATTTGTGTTTGATATCATCTTTGTTATTGTGTCAATGCTAGTGTTGTAAATAATATCCCTAGGAATGCTGCAGGTTTAATAACACTTAATAACTATATACAAAATATACACTACTCTAAATAAGAATTCACATGCATCCACATGTGCTCCTTGAGTTTTAATGGCCAGTAATATAGTTGGAGCACAAAATCAAATTATACCTATATACTTATATATGCTCATATTTTAAAATCAAACAACAGCTTTCCTTATACATAATATGCATTTATATATGTAGGTAAATTTATGGCTTTTTATATATATATAAACTGGTCAACATCTTTACTGGCATGCAATTAATTTTTTATTCAGATTGCATGTATATAAAAACATTTCTAAGCAAACTATAATCTGTATAGATTTACATATTTTAGGTGTGATTTAATCAAAACTGGGTAAGTAAAAGTACTACTACTTTGAAATAAGTGATCTGAATGTTGTTGTTTATCTTTTGTATAATATTATATTGTTTGTTTGTTTTTTAAAAAAATGTTTTTTTTTTAAAAGCGAATACTAATTATTATTTAGATTATAATTAAATGTTTTCAGCATTACATAAATTTAATGCATGTCTATTATTAATTTTTTTACAGATATGAAGATACTTATCACTTTGAATTACAAAATGGCAAGTTTATTTATTATTATTATCTTCATTATCGTTAATTATTTAATTTCAGAAAAAAAAAATTTTCTTCCAGTCTTCTATACTATTACATATTTTCTCCAGTTTTTTTTAAGTTAATTTTTAAAAAAAATTTCATTGCCCCCCCCCCCCCCATTTCCAAAATAATTTTAATTTATGAAGTTAAAATTGTTAATACAAATGCTATAATGAACCAATATACTATAATGAATGTGAAGAAATGCTTTGTGTAATTTTTTTTAAATGATTTTTTAAATACATTTAAGATTTTTTCATACTTGTAATATAGGAACTTGGTTCATAGTTTTAAAGAAATGTTCTGCTTTTCAAATTTACATGGCTAAATAAATTTATTCTACATTATTTTTAGCTTTTAGTTTTTTTTTTTTTTTAATGTTTAAATGGTGAGTGAGTTAGTAAATTTAGTCCAATGTATAGGTCTTGCATATGTTTCAATATTGTCTAAAATAGAAATACCATTCTTTATGCTGTTTTTTAATAAATGATAATAGCGATTAATATATATATAATACAAAAGTTTTTTTTCAGCAAATAATTTTTGTCCTCCACATAATACAATGTTTTAACTTTTAATATACCATTCTATACATAATTACATCTATTGCTTTTCTATAAAATTAAACAAGTCCATTCATAAATTTGTGATAAATTTTAAAAATATAAAACAAAGTAATATTTATTTATTTTATATAATTTTATTTTATATATTTTAATTTATCATATATTTAGCATTGGTCTTGTTTAATTATATAAAATAAACAATAGATGTTGTTATATATCATATGGTATATTACCCGAGTGGTTATGAGACTTGTTATTTAATGTATTTACTTCAGATAACATGCTGGCAATTTTTCGGCTTTATCATTTTTTTATGGTTATCTTTGATGATATTTCTGCAGGATTTTTTTTTTTTAACTAGCAAAACTGCAAACTAATGATATTGATTTTATTAATTTAAAAATAAATTGAAGAAGTCAATATTTTCAATAATTGATAAAGATCAAAGTCTAATTTAACCCCATTTCCATCTGTGGTTTGTTTCTTTGTTCTCTAATTTGCAAGATTACTTTGAGAAAATTTTTGGAATAACAAAAAAAAAATTTTTTTGTGTGTATTTTTAAAAATATTTCTGATTATTTTTATTAGTGATTGTATAATATTATTTAAAACCAAAAAAATGTGTATACACTTGGATTTTATTCATATTATCTTTAATTTTAAAAAATAGAAGTTTGACCATTATGTTAAAGAAATTTACATCCAGTAAGATAACCACGTCTAATGAAACAGGTTGCTGGCCACTTACTAACATTAATTCTAAAAATTATAATGCATTTTTAATGTTTTATAACAATTTTATAAATTTCTCAATGCTTCAGATTTATTTGTATCCATTTTAAAAATAAATTTTAGTGAACAAAGAAACCCCCCCCCCCCAAATGCAATAATAATAAAAAAACCCTTTGTTTTTATTATTTTTTTTTTTATTTGTAAATTTAAATTTCTAAGAAATCAAATCCCATTTATTGAGTTTTAATATAGAATAATGGTTTTATGGTAGAATCAGAGATTGAATATTGACAAAAACTGCCACAGGGATAACAATAGAAAATGTCAATTTGTTAATGAACTGAATCTTAGTAGTGGTAATCTCAGTATAATCAGAGATTGAATATTGACAAAACTACCACCAGGGATAATAATAAAAATTTTAATGGTTTGAATTTCAGTAGTAGTAATCTCATGCTATATTTGCTGTTTTAGGTGTTATGATGGTACTGCTATCTATAATTGTACTATGTTGTGTTTAGTTTATCTATAATTTTACATTACCATGCACAGTTTTATTTTACTGCAGTTACCATTTTAAAATTATTAGTTGGAAAAAAAATCTGAAGATATCAGCAATATGTAGACCTTTTAGACAATAACATCTAATTTGCATGACAATTTCTGATTGGCAGAGTGTTTTAGCCTGCAGACAAACAAAAGAAAAATTACTACTAAAAGAAAAGTTGGAATTTTTAATAATTTGTTTAATAAATTAAAAGTTATTTATGCAATATTTTTGTAAAATACATATCTTACATCACTACAAGGAGATTTTCCTTGAAACATTTATTTTTAAAAAGATAACTCTTAAAGCATTTGTTATGGCTAACAAGAAATAGTTTCTACTAGGTAAACAAAAATGGACTTTTATCAAAATAGTAAAGAAATTATTCTTTAAAATTTTAAATTATATAAATTAAATGTTTACTTTTAAGTTGTTTTTTTTTATTATCTTTGATAACTAACCCTAAATTTATTTTGGTTTTAATAACGGAATTCAAATATCTCATATTTTGTTCTATTAACTTTTTGAATTGATAAATTATATCCAATGATATCAAGCATCATTGTTATAGGTAAGAACATTGTTTAGAAATTTATTTTCATACTTTGCAAACATCAAATATTAATTTTCACACATTTGAAAACTTACATTTGTAATAATAAGTAATGTTATGATTAGTAATATATCTTATAGATAAAAGATTTGATTGGAAAAATAAAATGTTCAAATATGGAAGAATATGGCAAAAGTCTCATTAGGGCCCATTCAAAATAGAAAGGTGGAGTTTGCAGCTAAATAGGTTAAAGAATTAAAACATATATTACATAGAGGGGCATAAATTATTTGTTTGAAAAAGCTTTTGTATTATTAAATTATATGTATATATGTTAATCACTGATTTACATGTTATATTATTTATTCATAAGTCTAGAATAATTACTGTTCAATCTAACAATTTATGATGCTAATATTATTATAAATTTATTTTTTAGTATTTGAAGAGATGGGGGAAGGGGATATATCATTGGTGTAATTCTGTGGGTGGGGGAACTTTTTTTTAATGGTGGGCCACATCAAACTTTTCTGATGTAAGCAAGGACCATAAATTTCTGTGTTTAAGTTAAAAGAGGAAAGATTTATATATATATTATAATTTCTAAAAATTAAATACTGCCTAATTATGCTAGCAATTAAAAATAAAACAGAAATTCATATAACACTACAATACTAGCCAAAACAACAAAATTTTACTAAAATTCTTACACAACCATGGATTCATCTATCAACAAACAGACCTTCTCATGTGAAATTCCACTAAATATACAACATATTTATACAAAACAAAATAGTCTTCCTATCATTGACTTCAAACCAAACAACTTCCTTTCACCTCAAAGAATGTCTTCATGAGATTGATGACCTCACATTCAAAAAAAAAATTATCATGAAAGATTCTTTTACTCCTCTTTTCTAATCCTTGCATTGTCAAATAATTTTTTTATGACTTATATTCAGTTCAAGAATATACAAAGCTGAGTTTGGATATGAATATCTTCATGAGATTGATGACCTCAGATTCAGAAAAAATTATCATCAAAGTTTCTTTTACTCTTGTTTTCAATTCACGTTTTCGTAAAGATAATCTTTGCATTGTCAAATAATTTTTTTTATGACTTATTCAGTTCAAGAATATACAAAGCTGAGTTTTGATATGTATTTTTAATCTACTCTTATGAACTTTAATTCTTTCATTATGATTTAATTTACTCTGACTTATAAATTTTATGACAACTACAATGTATCTTAGTGTCGCAGGAATAGATTTGCAATCAATTGCCTGTTTTGAACTATTTAGTAATGAATTTAAATTCGGCGGGCCTTTGTCCAAGCTACTTTGATATCACCCAATAAAAACTATTCTAATAAATCAATTCACTAATTGATGCCTTATAGACCAAAGAAATAAAACTTTTATTCACACTATCAATAAAATTTTTATTATTAATTGATTTATAGATATTTTTATTAAATATAATATTCCTAATAAATCATGATTATATCCTAACTAAATATAGTCAGAAGCAAATTGACTCCTCTGAATATAACTAGTTTTCTATATATTCCTATAACGAAAATTCAATGAAGTATCTTATGAGTAAAAGGTTGAAAACTCTCTGGCCTTGTCATATTTTTTAAATTGTTTGCTTTAATAAAATGACTACAAAATAAAACATTATCAACACTTAAAGCTAAAAATTTTAACTTATCAAATTCAAATGTATCTCCCTCAGTAGTAAATTTAAAATTAGAATCAAAAGCATTCAATATATTAAAAAATTCTTCAATTTATCTTACTGTATAACAAACAAACCATCAGCAACATACCTAACAAATAATTTTAAAGAACCAGAAAAATTATTAGTAACACTACTCTCTAAAATATCAATATAGATAGAGCACATTAAAGGAGAAATAACATAACCAATAATCTATTCCTCTTTAATTTTATAAAATTCATCATTACACACAAAATACATAGAATCCTGGGTTCTTCCGTATTTGCCAACCGATAACATATTGCCCTGAAGCCATATCAGTCTGACCTTGCGATCTTTAAGATAACTTCTCCAAGTGATTTATAGACGAATGCAATAGCTAAAATTTGTCTGCAGATCATGTGGACCCGGCACGTTAAAGATTGCAACATCAGACTGATATGGCTTCAGGGCAATGCGTCATCGGTTGGCAAATACTAAAAAAAAATATAAAAAAAATGTACATGTATGAGTCAAAATAATTTAGAAATTAAAAGTAATTAATATAATAATAATTGTATAATTATTATAGCAATTCTATAATTGCAGAAATATGTACATTTTTTTTTTAAATTTAAAATAAATATACAAATAAAGAACACTTTTCCCGATTTAATGCGAATCTGGCATTATTAATGGCGAACTGGACAATTAATTAAAACGGTCTAACAAAAAAAAAATTTAAAAAAATGTACTTGTATGAAAAAATTATATTATCTTGACAAATTTTGCGATGTGATTTAACTCAATTATTCATGTTAAAAATATATAAAACAGGTTCTAGTCTAAAAAAAAACTATATTATAATTTATAAAACCATCCTATATTATGCTCAATTATAAAATACAGCGCATAGCGCTGGAATTGGCAGGTGGTAGCCTCCTATGTTTTTGATGAGGCAAAGTCTTGGCGTACACCTATATCAGACATTGTATTACTCTCATAGCTGTAATTTTTATAATTGCAGATGAATTTACGAAAAAAAAATTTCTGTATGATATAATTCAGAAATTAAAAATAAAATAAATTAATTGTAATTTTTATAATTGCAGAATAATTTACAAAATAATATATAACAAAATGGCATTATTTATTAAAAACAAAAATGAAAATTATTTACAAATAGCATCCATTGCGGTGGACTAGTAGCAAAAGACAGACAAATGACAAAATTTCCCAATGCTCTCTCCGATTTTTAAATCTCGCGGGTCAAAAAAAAATCCAAAAATTGTATTAATTATGTCAGTGTCTTGGTTGACATGACAATGTTGTCATCTTATCATCGATGATGTTTGCCGGAAGGAAAATTGGTAAGTATAAAACGTCATCGGTTGAGTAATCCGCAAGTACCGAATCCTGTAATAACAACAACAAATCATGAGTAACATTAATCTTATCTGCAGAAAAATATTAAAATTTCTCTAACAATAAAAAACACTTTAATACTTTTATACCTCATTGATACATGTTTTTAATATCTAAATAATCAAAAACACATTTCTTTTCTAAAACAAATCCATTAATTTCTTCATATGCCTCAAATGAAGAAGATACACAAAATTGACCTAACATCAAAAATACATCTTAAAGGAAAATTATCTTTATGAGATTTCAGATTGAAAAAAGCCTTAGGAGCCAAAAAGTCATTAAGATAACAATTTTAATAAGTAGATCTGTTTTTTAAAAAAGTATTTTACCATAATTTTCATAATTTCAATTAACTTAAATTTTATTTTCTTACCAGGATCAGAATCTAAAATAACATACTTCCCATCATTTAATTCTAAAGAAACTTTATTCTTAAAATGATTATTATTTAACAATGCAAAACTGCCACCTTTGTCTTCTAATAGGGTAACAACATTGGCCTTCAATCTTTTTTTAAAAAAAATTATTTGCTTTGTGGCAAAAACAAGTTTTTCTCTTTCAAGTAAATTACCTGTAGAAATTTTTTATTGTTACCTGAGATATTTCTACAACATTCAATAACAGAAATGAAATCAATTACTACATTCCCATTGCTAAAAAGAACAAAGGAAGGGCCTTTACTTAAAATTTCTAAATCAAAACTATCTAAAGCAAAATTAGATAAATTTAAAACAGATGAAATCTGTCTTTTTAATATAATACTCTATGCTTCCACTTCTATTAAACTCTCCCTTTTTACAAACTTTTTTAATAACCAATTAAGCTTCTTAATGTATTTTTATGATAAACAATTAACATTTTAATTTAAACCACTTTATGAATGAATTTAAAATAGAATACAGTAATTGTAATTACTTCTAAAATCTAAATGCCTTTGAAATTTTTTAAAACTATCAATTAAATTAATTAGACTAAACATATGTTCATTAATAAACCTATTTAAAATCAATATCCTAAATTTTGAAACAAAATCATATTTAGGAAAGAAAACCAATTTTTTTTTTTATCTAACTTTACATTATAAGATTGGGGGGAAATATTATAAACTTCACAATTCTCTAAAAAAAATTAGTTGAACCTTTAAAATCTCTATTTATTAGACATATTAAGCAATTTCTTAATCTCCCAAATTTTTGTAAAAGAAAAATTATGGTACTTGAGTACTAACTAAACTATGACGTATTACACTAAAGGCATACTATTCTAATCTTATGATCTTTAAGATAACATCTCCTAGTGATTTGCGAACAAACTTAATCGATAAAGTTTGCCCGCAGATCATATGGAGAAGTCACCTTGAAGATCGCAAGATTAGAATAGTATGCCTTTGGGGTAGTACGTCATAGCAATAGTTAATAGCAAAGAAGGAGACGTTGAACGTCGCCATGTTTGGTCATTGCGAAAAAATAATAACTAATAATTTACTACGAAGAAAAAATTATCAAAAAATGAATATTATAAAGAATCATCATAATTTTTAACGATATTTAACTAATCATTTGACCCTGAAAATGATAAAAAACAAAAAAATCAAAAATGAATATTCTAATCATTACCCAATTTTTAATGATATTTAACTAATCATTTGACCCGAAAACAAAAAAAATTAACTAATCATATATATTTTCAGACTAGAAGCCATTGCGAAATAATAACTAATAATTTACCACGATAAAAAATTAGTATCAAAAATGAATATTATAAATAATCAAAACAATTTTTAACGAAAACGATAAAAAAAAAAAATTATTAAAAAATGAATATTATAAATAATCATTATAATTTTTTGTCGGGATAGGGATATTTAACTAATCATTTGACCCCCCCCCCTCCAATTTTCAGTCCCAAAAATGAGACATTTCATTTCAGAAACGCAGTAATAATTTACTCCGATAATAAAGGGACTAATAAGTAATATTTTATTACAGTAAAATATTATCAAAAATAAGTATTATAAATAATCTTTATAATTTTTAATGGTATTTAACTAATTATTTACATTTTTTTTTTTTAAAAAGCAAATTGTTCTCAATTATTAACTAGAAATAATTGCCTTTATGAGATAGTGCGATACTGAAATCGCTTTTTCGGAAAAGACTGTAAGTCCCAATAACTTAATATGGCTTTATTTTCCTTTTATTGGTTAGACATTTTGGTTAATTAGTCATAAATGGTAATTAGTAATACAATTAGATAAATTAGTAATAAAATTTGATAAATTAGGAACACAATTTGATAAATTAGGAATAAAATTTGATAAATTAGGAATAAAATTTGATAAATTAGGAACACAATTTGATAAATTACTAAGTCCCTTTTCTTGGTTTTTGCACAGACATTTTGGTTAGTTAGTCATAAATGGTAATTAGTAATACAATTAGATAAATTAATAATAAAATTTGATAAATTAGGAATACAATTAGTAAATAAAATCAGCAATAGTTGAACGATCAAAATATAAAATAAGCAATAAAAAATATTCAATTCTTACAATGGCGGATCAGACACTGTAAAAAAAAAAAATGCGTCTCACTTGGTCAACACAAGCAGGTAAAAGACATATTTACTCAGAATCCACCCAAGTATTTTAAAATCTTGAAGGTGACCATGAAAACACTTTGACCGCTTCTATCGATTAGTCATGCCAATGTTTCAGTTGCCATGACATTGTTTTGGTTCTTCGACGATTATATCTACCGGTGGGTTGTGTAGTACGTCATAGCTTAGTTAATACTCAAATACCAAAATTATTAAACATTATTTGCCAAATTTTAAAATAAAACAACTAATATTAAAATATATATATTTAAGTAAAATAATTATCAACAAATATCTATACCAATACATTCTAAAATATAAATAATTGAAAATCATCAAAAATGATATAAACCCAATTTAACAATATAAATAGCCAAACCAAATTAAATACTGTCTAATGCTATGCAAGCAATTAAAAATAAAATAGAAATTCATATAACACTACAATATTAGCCCAACCAACAACATTTTACTAAAATTCTTACATTATTTTGAAAATAATAGTTTTATTCAGAAGAGTCAATTTGTTTCTGACTATATTGAGGTAGGATATAATCATGAATTTATTATATTTAATAAAAATATCTATAAATCAGTTAATAATAAAGATTTTATTGATAGTGTGAATAAAGAGTTTATTTTTTTTGCCCTATAAGACATCAATTAGTAAATTGATTTATAAGAATAGTTTTTTATTGGGTGGTATGAAAGTGGCCTGAAAGAAAGACCTGAAACATTACTAAATAGTTCAAACCAGTCAACTGATTGCTAATCTATTCTTGGGATAGTTATAAGATATCTTAAACTTGTCATAAAATCTATATGAGTCAGAATAAATTAAATCTTAATGAAAGAGTAAATCTCATAAGAATAGAGTTAAAAATAGATATCTGAATACAGGTTATAAAATATTATTTGATAATGCTGAGGTTATCTTTTCTGAAAAAAGTGAATTGAAACGAGGAGTAAAAGAAACTTTGATAATAAAAAGTTTTGAATCTGAGGCCATCAATCTCATGAAGACATCCCTTGATGTGAAAGGAAGTTGGTTGTTGAAGTGAAAGGAAGACTATTTTCCCTTGATGTGAAAGGAAGCTAGTTGTTTTTTTTCCCTCATATGTCATAGCATCAGCCAGAATGCGAACCCACAACCATCTGTAACCAACTACTTGCTTGCAAGGCAGCTGCGATGACCTCTCGGCTAACAACGCTTGACAGGAAGCTAGTTGTTGAAATGAAAGGAATACTATTTTGTTTTGTATATATATTTTGTATGTTTAGTTGAATTTTACTTTAGGTCTATTTGTTAATAGATGAAATCATGGTTGTGTAAAAATTTTAATAAAATTTTGTTGTTTTGGCTAGTGTTATAGCTTTATATTAATTTCTATTTTATTATAATTTTTATATTTATATAATAAATATATATTTATTTAAAGTTGACAAATAATCACAAAAACATGTATTACAAAGTTATATTTTTAATACTTAAATAATAATAATAATTATTCTTATAGTAATAATAATATACTTCCTTATTTTGTTATTAGGAAGATTGCCATTGTTTATTTTTAGATAAAACACTAATATCTGGTGAGATATTACTTGTGGTGATTCGTAAAGTGTACTGCAAATTTTCATCAATAATTCAGGATCTTGTTTTTGATTTTGTAAATAATATTTTGGGGAAAATTTACATGTGCGTCCAAATAAAGATATATATATTGCATTATTAATTAAATTAGCAAATTCCTGAGTATCCAGATTTTTATATAAATCGCTTCTTGAACTTTCCAGGAACTTACTTTTTAAATTTAGTTTTTTTTTTAAGATTCAGAATTTCCATTTGGAAATTTTCAGGAATTTTATTTATGTCACTTACCATGAATGGAGAGGAAAATATTTTGAAATAAATTTCTTTTTTCACAAAATCAGTGAACATTTCATTGAATTAATTTTTGAGTGTAATTAAAATGTCAATATATATTTGTTTATGAAAAATATTTGAAAACCAGGCATTCTTAACAAACCTGGAACTTAATTGTAAATATAGGTGATTCAAACTCAGACTTTCAAGCACCCTTCAATTATCCACACTATCTCATACAACTGATACACATGTCCACACACATGTAGAAAAGATAAATAATCACCAATATACATATTTCATGCTAAACCAGCACTCATCAGTTGGTCCAGATTATCATCTCCCACACACATATAATTAGTGCTCAGTTTATATTAAGATAGCAAATCTTTACACTGTAATGGACATGACAATAATAATGGCATCAGCATGGGATTTGGGCTTTCCATCATGGGATTTTAAATGATATAGATGGCTAAAAAATTGGAGGATTGGAGTAGATTGAAGCTTGTCCATTAAAGTGTGAAGATTTGCTATCTTAATATAAACTGAGCACTGATTATATACCTGTGTGGGAGATGATAATCTGGACCAACTGATGAGTGCTGGTTTAGCATGAAATACGAATATTGGTGATTATTTATCTTTTCTACATGTGTGTGGTCATGTTATCAGTTGTAGGAGATAGTGTGAATAGTTGAAGAGTGTTTGACAGTCTGAGTTCGAATCCCCTATGTTTATGTAATCAATTTTTTTTTTTAAATGCTGCGAAATTTATAAAATTGTTATCTAAATGACTTAGAAATAGCTTTACTTTATTTTGAAAGGCATGGATACTGCCAAACATGTCAGTAATTATTTGATTTTTCTTTTGCAATTTCTTATTCAGTTCATTAACATGCATTGTTACATCAACTAAAAAGGATAAATCACGCATCTACTCTTCATTATAGAGTTCAGGAATGGATTTTCCTTTAGTTTTCATGAAGTTTTACCTCATTTATTAATTGTAAAAACCTTATTAGCATAGTCCCTTTAGAAAGCCATTGAACTTCACAATATTATATCAAATCTTCATATTCAGCAGGTCCTTGAATTCTTGGTGACTAAGAACCGATTTGATTTAATTTCATTTATACATTTAACAACAACTTTCACCACAATTTTCTAATTCATAATTTTGGAATACAAGATTTGTTTGTGAATAATGGAATGAAAAATGTATTTATTACTGAACTCATTTTCACCTATGTCATTTTTAAAAAATGCTAAAACACCCTTATTTTTTCCAACCATGGATTTGGCTCCATCGGTAAATAATCTGGATTAGTTATAATAATTAAGATTGTATTCTTGCAAACCAACCTTGAGTTTATTAAATATATCTTAATCTGTTATTATTGTTGTCTCAAGCTGCACGAGCGAAAACATTTCTTCTATTACAATGAAATTTTTGTCAGTTCCTCTAATAAAAATTGATAGTTGAGCAGTATTCGTTATATCAGTCCTCTTGTTGAATACCAATCAAAATCAGAAATATTTTGTTTCAATGATTTTTTTTACATTGATGGATAGTTATTCAATTCACATTGTAAAGGTTCTTTGCGATAATCTCATATTCTTGACATTCTTTTTATATTTAGGACAAACTAATTCTACTGCAGTTTAGAATACAATCTTCAATAAATTCTTTCCTCTGAAAATGGTTTTAAATTTTATGCTATTTTTATTGCAATTACATAACTGTCTTTAATAGAAATTTGACATTCATTTGTACTTTTATAAAAAAATTTTTTTGCTGCTCAAATAACATTTTCTTCAAATTTCCTATTTTTGCTCTTCTCTCTTCTCCAACATATTTTTCATAATAGTTTATCTTAATCTTATGTTCTTTGTTAACTGCAATGTCATCCGAACAAATGAGACACTTTGGTTTGTTTCGTCAATTACAAAATATGCGTTTGTCCACTTTTCTTGGAATTCACAATTCTCTGTATCAACTTTTCTTTTTTTAGAATATGAAGCCATTCTAAAAATGAAAATGCATTTTAAAAAAAAACATTTTATTTAAGAAAAAATTGAAAAAAAAAACCCTTCAACCTTAGTGCTTTGGATCTCTCCAACCATACATCGAAGTGCTTTGATTACTCTTAAGATGAGCAGTCCATAAATAATAGAATAAAGAAATATTTTACTTAGATTTTTCCAATTATCTCTTGTGACATAATATGAGATTCATGTTTACATTGATTAATATGACTAGAAAAAGCAATGATGAATGATACATATGCATGCACAATATCTTTGTGATGATGAAGCAGTTATGAAGTTAGTCGAGCAAATGCGAAAGTGTATAAATATTTTATTACACAAATGGCACAATAAAAATATTAGTGGTCAAATTGCAGTTAAAGTAAAACTTTAACACAAGTGTATATAATTTTAAAGACTGATTATACAATCTTGAAAACATTTGCATAGGCCAGATTAGCGAGTTTGAAGGACCAAAGGTTGTTCGCCTCAATTGAATTAGAATTATTAAAAAATAGTTTTTTTTTTATGTTGTTGCTATGCTTTTTCTTTGTGTAGAAGCAAATCAATTTAAATTGTCATTAAGCTAAAGAAGGAATGGGTCATACCAGGACAGCTTTCTAAAATGGAAAGAGTGAAAGATTTGAAAATCTAGATGTTTTATTACAAGACTGCTTAATAATATAATAAACAATTTAAAAGGCTAAAACTAGTATTTATACTTATAAATAAATAAAAAAAATTTACTTTATTTGTTTTTTTAGTCATTTAATGTATTTTATTTATCTAATTGCTGATTATGTATTTAAGATTTTTCAATATATTTTGTTATTCTACACACATAAAAAAGATGATTTCAGAATTGTATTTCATCATTTTTTAAATTCTAATGGTTCTAATCAAATTTTGGAATATTCCATTTCTGAAGATAATACTCCTTAATGATAAATATATATTGAACCGTATTAGTAATATTTTAAAAGCTAAAAGTAAAATTTAAAAATCGTTCAGAAGAATTTGTTTTAGATACTTACAATGAAAGCTATTTGTGCATTTAGTATTATCTATTTAATTAAAAATAAAAGTTAAAATTGGAAGGAATAAAAGTACTTGCAGATTATTTATCCGAATAAAATGAAATTCCAAATGCAAAAGATTACAACCAAAGTTTTAACACTAATAGAGATGGCCGAAATAATTTACAAAAGAGACTTTATAACAAAAAAGAAAAATAAATATACAAGATTATCAGCTTGTATTTTGATAACAAAAGATAAGAATATTTGCGCAGAAATCTAAAAAAACATCCGAGGTTATAAAAGAGGCAGAAAAACTGCAAACAGGGTCTTTTTGCTAAGGTTTCATGCATACTGCATCGGTGAGAGGACGGGGCCTAATTGTGGCTCTCTTGGTCTCTCAACCATAATAAAAATTCAGGAATATTCATTTGTTGAATCCATCAGGTGGGAATAGAAACCGGAGCGTTTTGCGACACTTCATCATAAAGAGGTCACTCCAAAAGCTTCGCATCTAGCCATACCTTGCAACCGACCAGAAACATGAAACTGTCGGTAAATACAATCAAAGTACATGAGCTCCTTCATCCACAAAAACCATGCATGGTATAATCTACATAAACCTGCAAAACTTAGCAGTAAGCTACTACTATTTATACCCTCATTTAAGTCTAATTATATGTTTGCAAACTAAATTTAACCATAAACTTATGAATTTCAAACACCGATAAAGAGTCATTCATATTTTTTTCCATGAAGAAAATTGTAACAAGAATTTTTAATTATTTGCTGTGGGGTTTTATCTGGATGAGCACGTGTATGTTCTTTCCATTTTATTAATAATTTATCGTTTAAATATTTTAATGTGTCGTAATAAATTATTTATCTTTAATACCAACTTTTCCTTGTATGTTCTTAATTTTAGTTTAATAGATTTTATTATTAAATTTAGAGAAGTGTATAAATTACCTTAAGCCCGGGAAAAATTCGTAAAGAAATTTCATATAAAAGATTTAAGTGCCAAGAAAACAAAATCACGATCTTATTTTAGTTATTTGTTTCTAAGTGATGATGCAATGCGACAGATATCAGTGGCTTTATGATCCCATAGCCCTTTTAAATAAATAAAAAAACTGATTCCACCGGCAGTGAAAATCTTAATAAAATATTAGGTCAGTTAATCAGGAAATATAACTATTCTTTTTATAGTTTGATTAATTAGCACTTTATAGTGTGCAATATAAGGGACCAAAATGTAAAACATTACTATATATATATTCATAGGAATATAAAAAACATATTTTGCAGGTTTGTCCATGTAAAATTTTAATTTAAAAATTCCAATGTTTTGACTTTATCACACAAGTCCTCAACTGGGAAATGAAAACTATAAAATTGTAGAGGCACTATAAACAGTGTTAATAGAAATAGTTGTAGACACACTGGAAACTCCACAACTAAAAAATAAGTGTATAAAATTGAAAAAATAATAAATAAAAATTCAGGAAAATTTGTTTGTAACATTTTTTTCCAAATAGGAGGAAGTTTACATGTGTCATCGTGTTTGTTGATATAATTTAGTCATTGTAGTATCTCATTAACTTCTCTGATTTTGCATTGATGTAGGTTTTCACATCTGAATAGGATACTGGTTTTAGAAAAATCAATATTGTGACCTGAATCCAAAGCATCGATCAAAAGTGCTGATGATGATAAATGTCTCACATTAGCATGTTCATCCCTTCTAGCACTAATGCAACAATTGCTCATATCTACGTAAGAAGACTCACAAATACCATATGGAATTTCATAAACTTCTTGAGCCTCGAAGGATTGAATCTTTAGGCTTGTTTAGAAAATTTATTAATTATTTGATAAGGAGCATATGCTGTCTTTATGTCGTAGGATTTTAAGATATGCACTATATTGGCTGTGGTCCTTTTATATAAGGAATACAAACCCTAAGAGTTAATTTTTCTTTTTGTTTTTTATTTATATTATTTAGCTTGAAATAAGGCTTGATGTATAATTTTTTATCATAATTATTTGCTAACAATATATTATCTATCTGATGTATTCCTTCTTTTAGATATAATCTATCTGAAAGGTTAATTGCTCTGATAAATAGTGTTTTGCCACAGAAAAAATCTGAGCTGAATGATGATGAAATGAAAATTGGATGTATCTGCCAGTATGTGTAACTTTTGTGAAAACTGAGAATGATAAAAAAATATTTTGTTTCTTAGTGACAAGAACATCAAGAAAGGGAAGTTTCCCATCAGATTCTATTTCCATTGTAAATGTAATATTAGGATGGATAAGTATTTTTCAGAATATGCATCTGTCTTGATGATCCAATGCTTTAATCACCATAGAAATGCTTATAGAATCAAATGTCTTTTCATAATTTATAAATTCAAAGCATAATGACAACTCTTGTCATTGGTCATTTCTATAACTTCTTTTTAATACTTGAATGTTATTACTACTAATATATAAAGAATGTATATTACTATAAAATATATCTTAAATTTTTTTTAATCATTAAGAGCATATTTCAGATTTTTTTGTGATAAAGCATTCAAACACTATTAAGAGTTACAGTTCAAAACAGTGTTTGTCATCATTGTATATATATATATCTATTAATAACTTCTGCAAATAATAATAATAATGTTTTAATTTTTTTGTTTGGTAATATAACAGGGCTGAGTTCAAACCCTGTTCTAAGTCAGACGGTAATATTACTGAGCATGCGTAGCTAATTAAATCAAGTAATGTTTAAGTAAATTATTATTTTTCTTTTTCGTTGTGGTCTTGTATGCGAGTGCATACATATATATTTAAGTAATTAAATAAAAGCAGATTGAAATATGAGGGACGGGGGATTATATGGTTTGTGCTCTGATATTTATACGCATGTTTATATTGCTGCATGAGTGAATAGATGTAATAATTTCGTAAAAAGGAATAAAAGTTATTTTAATTTAAAAAGAAATATTCCAAGATGGTCGACCAAAAGAAGAATGTTACAAATTATAAAAAAAAAAAAAATTAATTGCAAAGAAAGGACCCGAAAAGTTGCAGATCGCTATTTTGAAACAAAGACATTTTAATTAATAAAATAAAATGTTAAAAAAAAGAGACCATGAACGGTCGAGTGTAGATCGCAAGGTAAATTGGAAATTCCTAAGCTTAGATAAGAGAAACAAAGAAAGAAAAGTATTGAAAAGATCTTTCATTTTGCAAACCACGTGGTTTAATGAAAGAAGAAAGAACAATAGCATGATTAATGAGAGTCGAAAAGCTGAACTGAGAAGGACTTATATAGCTGTGACTGCCACGAGCAGGACCGTAAGAAAAAATTACTAAAAAGAAAAAAACTTTATAATCGAAGAATCATGAACAGGCTGGGGTAGAAGAGCAGAACGGGCCAGGCTATGCCATCCATCCTGCGGAGAGACTACCGTCACTGTAAATGTAGGAGCGAAGCCCTTCTTCAAACCATGAAAAGAACAGCATTCATTGGACGCCATTGATTGCCTTATGGAAATAGACCAAAGAAAGAAATCTTTTAATCGTACAGGTTGAAGCCAATGGAAAATTGCTAATAATCTACACCCGGGTGAGATAAACCAAACATTTTTTCGTAAGTGATACTAACTATTTTGAATGAAAGCATGTCCTATTAAATAATGCGTAAAAGGGTTAAAGTAAATGAATAAAATGTTGAAATAATACCCTGTATATGCCTTAATAGACAATGCCTGATTGAAATTGTTTTCAAGCTATGATCTGTATTTTTGTGTATTGCATTTATAAACTTGTGCGAGTGTATTTACATGCGGGTTATTTAATTATTCGGGCACAAACCAATATCCAATTCTGGGATTCTATGTGTTTTGTTTTATTATTTGTTTTATATTAATAAATATTAATTAGTATTATAAATTTAATTGTGTGTGTGTTAGTGTTAATTTCTTAAAATAATATTAAAAAGCAAAAAGTAGGAAAGCAAACGAATCGTTCATGCGCATTTTTATATGTTCCCTCCACCTTTTTCCCACGGTCACCGACTACTACTTCTGAGTGAGCTAGCCAGAGGTACAAGCTCTAACCACCAGAAATAGATATTCATTCTCTCCCAGCATAATTCTTATTTATTCGTAGGTAAGATTGGCGCGTGAGGTCATTATTGATGCTCATAAATATGCTGGGTGAATAATTAGAGGGCATCGCAAAACCAAACCACACATATATGTGTTCATATTATAAATTTCTGTTAAATAAAAGAGCAAAATTTAAGTTTAAAATACGTAATAAATGTATATCACATATATATGTGTTTACGCCGGAATAAATGGTTACAATGGCGCCCCATGTTGGGCACCATTTATAACAGTCGGGGAATGATGATGAAATACCAGTCTTACCGCATCTGCCGACAGAGCGCCACTAGGCTACTTTGAACCTAGAAAATTTATAAAGTCGACAGATACATACTGTTAAGATCACGGCCGTCAGCCCTAGTCACTAGCTCAAGTAGACACAGAAACTTATATATTTAGTAAAATGTATTTTTAATAATAAAGGCAATCACTGTCAGTATTAATAACACACAAAAAAGATTTTATTTGCGTATATAATTAATAACGCACAAACTTTAAAAAAATTAATTTTTATAACACAAGAAGAAATTTATGTTTTCTTCTGTTCCATTATTATTTTATTTGTTTTTAACTTTAATTTTAAATTTTAGAATGTTGAGTATAAATGAGCTACCTAGACGCACTCACAAATTTTCAAATCACTTGACTCCAAACTAAAAATCCGCAGCCACACCAATACTCGCTTCCAGATATATATCAGCAACCAATGCAATGTGAACATGTTAGCATAGAATCACGTCGACAGGAATGTGCGTCTGAACAGCGTGATATTATTGGAGAAGAAATGGCCTTCGTCCCGCAGGAATGTGCATCTGTCAGGCGAAGGAAACATGCATATAAAACAATAAAAAGAAACGCTACGTATGGATGGGAGAGCGGTCTTATCTTGCCGGCTTATCGTCCAAAATCCATAGAGCTGGAATGGGTCAATGGCGCAGGAAATACGTCTGCGTCCATTTTCAACGATATGACTACCTCTTTGGGGTCATGCATTCAGTTGGACTCATCGCCCTAGGTGCTAACATACTTCACATTACATTGATATAAACGTCCATATATCTCTCCACTAGCATTGACACAACTACGAAACAAATAGTCCGAAATCAAAACCCTCTTTAAAAGTAACATATTTAAACTAGTCTAGCAGCCATCTATACTCAACTAACATTTAAATCATTTTATTAATGTAATTCAAAACAAAAAATATTTAGTTTATAGTTTTAAAATCATTTTAAAATGAGCATTATATTTAACTTATTTTCTTTCCAGAAATACTATTTTAACCTATTTTTAAAATTTAATAATGCACAAATAACGAGGTGTTTCTATTTTTAAATTTAAGTTTGCAATCGCAAACCCCTACCCTATTACAAACAGATACTAATTAAGCATGAATAAAAATATAAAAAAAATACAATACATTTTTTTTTTAAGAGATTACGTTTAAGACTTTAAGTAAGAGTTTATAGAAATAAAGTTCAGGTTTGCTTGAGAGAGAAAGTCTATTATTCATTTAAAGACAGATAAAGTTCAAAGATTTTAAAATTAACAGTTTATATTTCATTTATAAATTTATACTTTCCTTTGTTCGTGCTTGTTCCTTCGCGAGGAAGATCCAAATTTATACAAGATCCATTTCTTGTGGGCGATGACGATTTATGAAGACGCATTTACAATGTTTTCTGAAGACGGTACCAGTGGTTTGATCCTGGGATCCGTGGAGAAGAAAGCTGCCTTCGGCCGGCCGCACCGAAGGAAGCACGATGAAGCTAATTACATTTTTTTCTTTTGTGACGGCGATAACTTTTAAAATTATTTTTACAGATGAATTCAAAACTTTAATTTTCTGATTCTCCAACTCACTAATTATTGTTTTGGATTTCTTTTTATAGTCCTCAGGTACCTTATCTCTGGAATGCAGGATTCATCAAACATATTTCATGTCTGTATTCCATTGGTTTATTTGGTTTGTGTCCAAGGTAAGATTTTGGGTTTTCCACTGAGGTCTGTGTCTATCTCTGGGCGGGAACTCTTATCTATTTCGTAATCATTTCTTTAATTGTGACTTTGCCTTAAGGATCTGTTTGTAATTTTTTTTTTTTTATAATTAAAAAAATCTTCGCTATTATTAAAATCAAAAGGTTTTTTATTATATATTTTATTTAAAGATTAGAATCTTTGCTTCGATTCTATAATTTATTTATTTTTTTTAAAGCTTATTTTAATATTTCAATCAATCTAACATATTAATAAATTAATAATTCGTTATTTGTGCATTTTGACAGTTTGTTTTTAATTCTGTATTAGATAAAAAAAAGTTACTATTAAATTTGAATGTAACGCATATATATATCCCGTTACAGTAATTTTAGGATTACTCTTGCAATAAAATTATAACTTTCTATGGGTAAAATAATTTATGTATATCTGAATTTAGTAAGAATTATTTACAAAGTTATCATTTGTACATGAAAAACAAAAATGTTAACAGAACATAGAAAAAAAATTTTTTTGTAGAGTTTGCTAAAATAAAAGTTAAAAACCATAATCAAATGATTGTGTTTAAATATTCATATTTTTATATTTTTTATTTCGTTTAATGATTTTGACATTACTTATATATATATGCAAAAATTGCTAAATTAAAGGAATTATTTTTTAGTTTATAGTTGACTATATAGATAGTTTAAATAGTATTTATAGAGATGAACAATTTGTTGATTTTAAGATAAGTGAGAGTGGGATTATTTCAAGAAACAATTCAAAAATCAATAATTATCAGCTTTGAATAGTCAGAATTTAACAAAAGTTATTAATATATACACAGGGTGTTCATACAGTCTGTGTGCAATTTAAAAAATTTATAACTTTATTATTATTTGTGATAGAAAAGTCTATAAAAAGTATTAGAAAGCGTAATGTACCAAGTTTTAAGCAAAATTATTTAATAACTTGTCAACACAATAATTTAATAATTTTTTGAAACTTGAAAAATACTTCTTTTTCAGAATTATATGACTCATGGCTTCAATTGAAGAAAAAGTAAACTGTATTATAGTTTAGAACCGAATACAGTAAAGAACCACCTCATAGAAACTCTATTGCCAAATGGATGAAAAAATTTAAAAAGACAGGCTCAATCCATGATAAGCCATGGTCTGGTAGTCACATGTCAGTGAAGAAAGTGTAGCATCCATAGAATAATCCTTTAAGGTAAGTCCAAGAAAGCCCTTAAAATGAGTGTCACTAGAGCTGAGCTTTCAAAGTCCACTGTTCATAACGTTTTGCAGAAAAGACTTCACATGAAATCTTACAAAATTCAATTGCATCAAATGTTGTTAGAAGAGGACTATCATGCATGGCTATCTTTTTGCTATCAGTTCAATGAAAAACATGGCAATGATGATGCATTTGTGAGTAGTTTAATGTTCTTTGATGAAGCAACATTTCACATTAGTGGCAAGGTCAACAGGCATAATTGCCGGATTTAGGGATCTGAAAACCCAAATGAAACTGTTGAACATGAAAGAGACTTTCTTAAAGTTAATGTGTGGTGTGTTTTGGGAAAAAATCCAAATCATAGGGCCATTCTTTTTTGAAGGTCATGTTATTAATGGTGACATCTACTTAGGTATGCTGCAGATTTACTTTATTCCTCAGCTTGAACAATTAGGACTAAAAGATGATACAATATTTCAACAAGATGGAGCTTTACCACATTGCTTGGCTCATTAGACAGTTTCTAAATCAGAAATTTTGTAAAGTTGGATTGGAAGAGTAGACCATTTACTTGGCCTCCATGTTCATCAGGCTTGATTTCATTGACATGTGAAAACAACAGTGTATGCAACCAAACCTCAATCATCAGCAGATTTTAAAGCTAAAATAACTAAATAATCTGTAAATCAATTGGCAAATGTTTTTAGAGAACTACAAAATTGTATTACCCTTTGTATTAATAATGATGGTAGACATGTGGAAACTTAGTATAATACAATAAAACAACAACAACAACAAAAAAAAAATAGATTTTTTTTTATTTCTAATACATTCTACATAATTTCTCTATAAGACATATTAATAAAGTTATTAATTTTTTAAATTGCACATGGACACCCTATATGTAAACAAAGTATTTCTTTTGATTTTTTCCCTATACTTATATGTTGAAGTAAATTCTGCCAAATAAATTTAATATGAACACTATATATTACATATTATTTTCTCATATATCAATGATTCAAATTATTTAATATAATTTTTTTTGCATGTTCAGTAGTGTTTCAAAAACACAGCAATAAAATTACAGGAAAAAAAAAAAGAATAATTATCCATGTTTTTAGTGTATCTTTTTTAAAAATTTAAAAATTGAATAAATATAAATAAAATTAATTTTTAATAATAAACAAAATTGTGTAGCAAACTATTAAGAGAAATCAAAGATTTTTTATAAATATATATGTTTGGAAACAATTTTCCTGAATTTGAAGATGATTAAAAGAAAACGATTTAATCGTTAATTAAATTAGAATTAACTGAAACACACAGGCTTATTATATATCTGTGTCTATATATGTAATATTTAGGGTATATGAGCACAGACTTTCACACAACCCACCACTCTCCACACTATCTCATAACACTGATACACATATATGTTGAAAAGATAAATAATCACCAATATATGTATTTCATGCTAAACCAGCAACCATCAATTGATCCAGATTACCATCTCTACACATATATGCTATAAGTGCTCAGATATATATTAAGATAGCCAATCCTCATACTTTAATGGACATGCTTCAATCTACTCCAACTCTTCAACCTTCCATCCAATTGAAAATCTGATGATGGAATGCTCAAAGATCACCCTGGGGCCGAGATTCTTGTCATACCCATGTTGACCTAAGGTCAATATATATCTGAGCATTTATAGCATATATGGGTAGAGATGGTAATCTGGACCAACTGATGATTGCTGGTTTAGCATGAAATACATATATTGGTGATTATTTATCTTTTAACATATATATGTGTTCAAGGGTATCAGTGTTATGAGATAGTGTGGAAAGTGGTGGGTTGTGTGAAAGTCTGTGCTCATATACCCTATATATTAAATTAGAATTTTAAAAAATAGAAATAAATAATGTAAAATTATATTTTATGAGACAAATTGGAACGGAAATTCTCTAATATTTATTTGAAATAATTATCTTCCCTAACCTAAAATGCCTTTTCTGGACTATTATATATAGTGGATTTTTTTTTAAAAAAAAAAAATGTTTTCTTTCTGCCCAAATACTCTTTTTTTTTTTTGTAATC
Organism: Epiperipatus broadwayi; assembly: GCA_028023455.1. Classification (NCBI taxonomy): domain Eukaryota; kingdom Metazoa; phylum Onychophora; class Udeonychophora; order Euonychophora; family Peripatidae; genus Epiperipatus; species Epiperipatus broadwayi. The sequence continues at coordinate 13,542,036 of JAQFVV010006209.1, read as the reverse complement.
TATCAAAATTAAGTTCCATACATTAAATCAGACAACCTTCACATCTTTTTTTTGTTTTGTTTTTACTTATTCTCAAAGCCTATATCCTTAGAATCATTAACAAGTTAGCTTTTTTTTCTACCCTCCTATTGCAATCTATTTTGGCAAATTTTTTAAAATTCTTTTATCACAAAATATATATTCAATCTATTTATCAATATTTTCAATATTTCTATCTTGCTGATTGCATTTTTTTTTTTTTGTCCAAATTATTTTTTCACATTTTTAATGTATCCACATTTCAAAATCTTACATCTTATTTTTTCAACTATTCAGTTCTCTATTCCATATAGAGTTATACTCCATACAAAATTTTTTGCTAAGTCTCTCTATAGATCTAATTTTAATAGATGACAGAATAATTTACTTACCAATTGCAATTTTACTCAAATTTTTATCACTATTTCATCAATTAGCTAACCTTTCCTATTCTGCGCTATGTCTAATTTATTTATTCTGATATCACATTTTAATTGCTTTAGTTTTGGTTTGCATTTATTTTTTTTCCAAATTCTTTACAAACCTTCCATCAATTTTACACTGTTTTGTTACACCTGTTTTCATTATCCATACTATTGGCATATATGATAGAATTAATTTTCCTTGGATCATTGTATTAGATTTGGACCATTACTAAACCATCCTTAATCATCTAAATATATTTAAAAACTCATAGATATTTAACATTTTTGCTTTTTTTTTTTGTTTTTTTTTTTAAGCTATTTTTTATACAAGATTATTAATGTATAAATATTATCTGATTCATAAACTTTTTTTTGAATAAATTATAATCATTTTTCTAAATCCTTTTTTTTTTTTAAGAGGTAAAAACCCATCTAATTTATTAGGAATATATACACATATGTTTAGTAAATGTTCAAGCTACATCTCTCAAATTAAACTAATAATTGTAAAATTCTGAACCCCCCCCCCCACTAATTATCTTGAATCAGTTTAATAAATGAAATCTCATTAATTTTTTGTGTTTAACCATATTTTCATTTCATTTAATGCTTCTGCAACTATTTTCATTGTTGCACAACTTTTTCATCTATACTTATTGATTTGAGTTTCATTTTTAATTAATATAAGTGAACACTTCATTTCTAAGATTCCAATATTGTGGTACCATAACAACTTTGCTATTCATTGATATGAAAATATATTTAGATTAAATGTCTAAATATATGCTTGACTTAGAAGTGTGATTTTTAAAAAATGCATATAGTGTACATGTTCACATTGAACTTAATTATTAGTATAGTTCTAAAAAATCTTTTACAGATATAGACAGTATTGCAGTCAACAAATGAAAATTCATGTAAAAAAAATAAATAAATGTGACATTAGATTGTTTTAACATTTTTTTAAACTATGGTAATGTTAAACCAAATGGGCCTTTGTACAACAAATATTTTAAACTTTCGCTAGTATAAAAAAAAAAAGAAATTGATTTAGTTTTCTATTTAAGAAGCAATGAAACAGAAGAAGTATAAATGCTAATTTTAATAAATTTAATTTTAAAAATACGTATCTTTGAAAGCAAATAATAATTTTGTAGATAGTGAACATTTTCATAATCAACCTGGGAACAAGTTGTAAGTTAAATGACTGAAGTAACTGAAATTGTCTCTAATTTAATTTTCAAAACACAACAAAATAGTGTATATTTATCAAAAGAACACTAATACAATAAATAACTTACACATTGTTGAAAGCTCAATGCTTAATATGAATTTGTATTAGTTAAACATACTGAAATTTTAATTTGTATATTTCATTGCAACTAAAATTATATAAAAATGTCTCCACAGAACAATAAAAGAATTGCAAATAGTATTGACAGAAGATATTAGAAACTAAAATACACATTTAACTAAATGATTAGTAGAAAAAAGGAACAAAAAGTTATTTTTTATCAAATAAAATCAAATTTGATAGTTTGTCAATTTTTTTTAAATTAATTCAGATCTCTCTAATTACCTCACTCCTGCTGAAGCTCTAAAATTCAGAAATATGACAATGAACATATTAATAACTTTTGCCTTAATGCCTTTGCATTAATGAAATATTACAGCAAAGAATGGAAAGTTGAAATAGAAGCAAATATAAAAGAAAGAAATTAAAACAAACTTTGCCAAGAAAATTATATTGAAAGGGAAAATAGTATTATAAATAGTGTTGAGTTACTCATGTGACAAATTAAATACAGGATTACATATACCAAATACCCCTTTTACTATCTCAAGTCATCATGATCCATTGTGCTCCCATTATCTAAGATCAAGTCATGTTAGCATCTACTTGTAATTCTAACAAATGTCTAAAGTTTAATAAATTACATCACTATGATAGTATTAATTATCCCTCTATGTCCAAGGCAAATTTGCATGTAATAGTTGCTCATCTGTTTAGTTTGTTTCTGTTTATAATTTAATAAAAATGTAAACCTGTTCTATCCGGACTTACGACTGTGCCAATGTTATAACTGCAAGTCATACTGTGCGGTCAGCAAATGTTCGCTACTGTTCAACTGCGTATGCTCTCCAACGAATGCTCTGAATATTCTCTGTATTCTCTGCAATGGATGCTCTCCAAACGAATGGTCTGCACTGAATGCTCTGCCATGGATGCTCTCCAACGAATGGTCTGCATTGACTGCTCTCCAATGAATGGTCTGCAAGCGGATGCTCTCCAAACAAATGGTCTGCAACGATCTATTTCTACAGTTCGCTAAAGTTCAATTTCCACGATGTTCTTTCAGGCTGGCTGCTACAAAACGGTTCACAATGGGCCTACTTTAGCCCCAGTCCAGTGTAGCTGTACACAAACTCTTCGTAGTAAGCACTGCAATTGCCGTCAGCTATCTCCTACTGGAATTGAACAGTAACTCAACTGTAGATGCACTCCATACTGTCTGCTACTCGCTACTGCGCGACTGCTCTCTATGTTACACTGCTAGATGTTACCCAGTCTTCTTATCGCTCTCTGACAACTGCAACGATCAATCAATGCACTGACCAATAAGGTAACGTCTCTTATCTAGAAACATTTGTAATTAGCAAATATTTCTAGGAATTGTCGATCGCCATTACATCAATGCACTAATTAAATTCCTCAGCTATCAGAGCGCGATCTAAAAACAGCCTTATGAATAAATTCTAGTTTTTTCTGGAGTGCACAAAATGTCTGCCATTTTACAAAACATTACAAAACCTAGTATTTTATATGATATAATCTCAATTTTAATTCTATATAAAATTTAATTCACAATTATAGGATAGCATTCCTGATCAAAATTATTCTAATCACACTTATTCTCTTGATAACAATTATTCTGATCACTTTGACAACAATAGAGACTTTCTAATATTAGCTTTAAAAAAAAAATCTAAGGACTCATTCATAACTTAGTTATTTCAACAAACAAGCACCATTTTTGAATTATTGTAACAGTATTTAACAACTAGTGTATAATCTATATACTTTTATTAGGCAACAACTTTGCTACATATTAATAAATGGCAAAAGTATCTGTAAAAACCTACCTATCTGTATGTAATATATGAATTAAACAGAAAATTTTATATTAAGCAAACAAATCCTTTAAAAGTTTTGCTCAGATTTTTGTTATCTTGATAAGCACCAATCTTACATGGAAAAAAAAAGATTTTGTTAATACAAAATAAATTTGTATAATAATTTCATTTAAAGATTTTAATCTACACTATATAATAGATATATATTTTGCCATTAAAGTTCAAGATTTACTTTTTATTTATTGATGATTTCGTTGGATTTCTTGGAGTCACTTGAGCTGTGTAGTTCAGTTATATCAAAAGATGCAATTTTAACTCTGGTTGGAGCATTGCGCTTTTTATTTTCCCCACAAACTCGGAGGAAGATTTATTGGTATAGTTTCCATAACCAAGACTGTCTATGAGCCATTAATTGACCAGGACTGCAGTGTCGAAATAATGTGCTCTCCCGAAGTTAAGCATTAGTCTTAGTGGTGCATTGGGCTTAGGTAGTTTAACGTTTGCAAAGATTCTGGGGGGTATTGAAGTTGAAGGGTAGATGCAGTAGTATTCAGTTTTAGGTAAAGCCATGTCACGTTTCATGCGCAGTATTATGGAGATAAACATCTGTCTGTTGAGTTTATTACTAAACTGATAAATCTTTGAATTTTAATTTCTTAATTTGTGTGTGCATTACCACGAATCTATTCCATTTGTCTTCCTTTAGTCATATGATTGCATGGGCATCCAAAAACTGTTTAATGTGTGCAACCTTTCTGTCCCATGCTTGTGAATTAGTCTTCAGACATATCAGGTACATCAATTTACTCTTTCTTTATATAAAAAAAAACAAGCATCGGTATGTGCGATTTTCTGTATCATTTTTTTTTTTTTTTTTACTCTGTGTAACCATACTAATAAAATAAATGCAAAATAAAAATAAAATGAAGTAAAATTCAAGTTTTATTTTTTCTAATCTATGTTCATCTGTAAAAGTCACTATAAAACAAACAAAATGCCTTTAGTGTCACACACAATAAATAATTTGTTTGAATATTGCATGTCTAATAGAATGATTTAGAACTATTACAAAGATTGAGGAGAGAAAAAATGTAGTTGAGAAAATAAATATTTTTAATTTTATTTAAGTCTTAATATGTGCACTATAAACTTATTTATTTAATTTTTAATTCAATATTTGCACTATACACTCCTTTAAATAGAAGTTTTATATAGGGCCATTTTATATATGTTTTTGAAAATGTCCAGTGTCAGATTGAGAGCTTTTGAAGGTCAGATTTATCTCAAGGACTGGAGATTTCCCATCCCTGCTTTACAGTTATTGAATTCTACTGGTTGATTTAGATTTAGGATTTTTGTTAAACATCTTACTATGCTGAATAAATTTTTTTTTATTTGGCATAATGAAATGGAGTGAGAGGGGTGTCCAATTGTAAACTAAATAGCCTATTTTAAATTTAGCTTTGATGCTGTCTGCCAACTTTATGGTAAAGAAATGGAAATCTAAACACCTCTTTGAGAGGAAGAATTAATTTTATTAGAGAAAATTTTATGTCTTTGCTAAACCTAAGATTTTTTTAAAACTAAAACTTATTAATGTGCACAATGCCAAGTTTTTTATGTGCTCATTCAAACTGTTTGGATGACTGGGTGTTCATTCATCTTTAATAACAAAAATATAATATTCTTAATATTATTGTTGAAAAAATACAAATAGTTTAAGTTAATCTTACTTACTAATAATATACCAAACATGGCAATTCCTAAGGTTTACAAATTGCTATATCTAATGAACTATATAACCCCCCCCCCCCAACTTTGAATCCATCACAAAAATGTACTTATGATTATTATTATACTTTAGAAAAATTTAATAGTTTTTACACACTCCCACTAATAAAATTTTTTATATGACTTCATTCCTACAACTCTGCTATGCTTTTTTAATCTAAAGTTTTATTAGATATTAAATAAAACCTTTTTTTGTAATTTCTCATTTTTCCTATGTTTCTTTTTTTGTCTTATATGCTTACTTTCTTTTTCTATAGAATTTATATTATTCTGTCTTTTTTATCATTTTCTTATTTAACTTGGAAGTTTTGTTATTATTGTTATGCTTTTTTCATAACCTATTTTTATTATAGCACCTTCAAGTTTTTTAAAATAAATTTTCAATTATTCTTATGTATTTTTTTTATATTCTACAATTCTGAAAATATTTCTCTAATATCTTTTTATTTTTTCTGTCTGGGTTTTTATTAGAAGGGAATTTTAATACTATTAGGATAGTGATCTGCATCTGTACCACCTTCTGGATATGCGCACATACTTTTAATATTTTGCACCTATTTTGAAGCAAACATAAATTATGAAAAATTTATTTTTTATTATTTAAAGCTTTCTTTCAATATACTTCTTGCTTCATTTTCATCTTGATTAGTAATAGGATCTGTATCTAAATACCCACATAGCTCTTGGCTATACATTCAGTCCAATATTAATGTTTTATAATTCTTGTATTAAAGTTGCATACAGTGCTACTATTTTATTTACTAAATTGTGTTGTCATATTTAATAGAATGCACTAATATGTGTATGTATGGGTAACTGTCTATACTTGTAGCTGTATCTAGGTTATCAAGAATAAAAATACATTTATATTTGAGACTTCATACTTTTTCTTTAAAATTATTTTTTATCTCTAGTTAAAACTCAATGAAGATGTATGAGTTTGATCACAATGATAAAATAAATATAGTATGGAAATAATATCAATATATAACAAATTTAATAAATGAATTGTTAGTATAAATATGTTTATTTATATACATATATAGTAAATATGAAATTATTAAAATCAGTTATACTGTATGAATTTTTTAGTAAACATGGGCATATCTTTCAAATCTTATAATAAATAATTCTAAATATCTGGAGGGTTTAGTTATTATTTTTTAGTGGCAAATTAAATTTTTTAGATATAGTCCAGAAAATATATATAAGGAATCATTACCATTTATAATATATAAATAAATGAAAATGATTTGACAATTAGACATGTTTTTAAATATTTAATAGTTAGATTTAAATAGTTAATATAAAATATACAATGAATCGTACATTATTGAAATATAATACTTCCAGGATTTTAATTAGTGCCTATATTGTCTAAAAGATAACTTTCCTAAGTTTAAGATATGTCACTTAGGTTATTATAATACTTCAAAAATATTTATTTTTTAGCTCATAGATGAATTAAGTAGGAATTAATCATGGGATACTATTAAAAATTTCCAAGAATGTTTTAATTGTAGGATTTAGATCTTTATAATTGGCTTCAATGTGTCATTAATTGCTTATAACTTTTTAGTTTTTCTTTAATTTTTTTACTTAGTTTTAGCTGAGAGAGATAGCTTATAAATCTATGGGTTAGCTTCACATACTGTTATTCAGAATAGTTGAAGTTTCAATTCAGATATTCTTTGAAAGCCCCATTAAAAAGTCATTAATACATCTTTAAGTATCTTTAAGTTCTACTTGCACTCTGTAGATTATGCTTCTCCTAAAGTTGATTAACAATTGGCTAGAGATATGCTGCTGGCATTCTTGCAAGTGACAAATCTCCACTGTGGTAACTTACCTGTACTAACCGATTCTTCACTCACTAATACTAATCAAATAATATTATGATGCAGCTCATATAAATTTTGAGAATTGTTTTTATATTCTTACAGAGATTTATTTCTGTTTACTGTGAACAAGATCATCTCTTAATTAATTTGACAGAAAAAATGTAACAGCATGAACAATTAGTCCTTAAATGAAAATTAGATAATTATTGCATTCAGCACTTGGGTCTCCTATGTTTTTTTCTATTTTCTTGTTACGAAATTATTTTTTTCTTAATGTAAATTAATTATTTTTTTTACTATTTTATTGGTTCATGGCAAAAATCATAGATGTAATAGAATACATAACTAAAAAAATAATAATTTCACTGCTAAAATAGTAACCAGATAATTGAGCTAAATTGCCATAAACTTAACAAACCATAACAAATATAGCTTTCTAATTAAAACAAGAAGCCCTTGAAAACATTATGCATAGACTTACGTTACTTCATATTTGCCTGAAGGTTTGTGATGATAGTATATTAGATGTAATAATATGTTAGACTAGTTCCATTATCTATTAATAAATGTTGAATGTATAGAAAATTTTAAACTTTAGTTAAACTTTTCAAATATAAACAACTTGTCCAAATGCTGTAATGAAAATGGAGGAGTACTACTGACTGAAGTAATATAATAATATATTGGACTATTTCCATCATCTATTAGTAAATGGAATATATAGAAAATTTTAAAACTTTATTTAAACTTGTTAATAATAACACACAAACAGACTAACAAGTTTAAATAAAGTTTTAAATTTTCTATACATTTGACATTTACTAATAGATGATGGAAATAGTCCAACATATTATTATATTACTTCAATCAGTAGTATTCCTCCATTTTCATTTGTTTTAATGCAGAATCTTGATTTTATTATAAAAATGTACATTGTAACATTAATTCATTATAGCATCAATTATTATAGCATAGTCTAATTTTTATATATACACATGATTTTACAAATAATAAGTGTGAAATATTTTTAATGATAACATCTGAGTTATATTTTATATGTATCATTAATTCTTGAAAAGTTATTGTTCAAAAATTTACTATATATTTCTTTGTAATAATCAACGAATTTCACTAGCTGTGTCAGATTGCAATTTTATTTAGAAAGTAATAAACCTTCCTTACTAGCACCATACATATAAAAGCTTTTATCATTGAGGGGGGAAAAAAGTTAAATACTGAAAAATAAGAGAGACAGTCTTATTTTCAAACCTAAATGTACTTATATAGGCCAAACTTAAGTTTCTTGAAAAAAAGTCTGTATTAAATCATTCACAATACATTCATTTATTTTGATAATCTTATTAACATATATGAAATATTATAATTTACTTCATGCTAATATTAGAAGTTGTTAAACTATGTAATAATAATAATAATAATAGAATTTTAATGCAGTGTACATAATATTAAATCAGTGATGTTAAATACAAGGATATTCTCATATTACATAGTTTAATATCTTATAATGTTGTGGCTGGAACGAGAGTACCCTGTAATTAATATCATTGATTTAATATTATGTAGGGCACTAGTGAGAAGGGTTTATTACCTTCTAAATAGAATTATATATTTCTTTATAAACAAAAGTAAAAAAAAGAAAGATATTTTATAAGAATATTAATATGTATTGCATTTAAGTGCCAATATATGTTAATGTATAAAAGTCATGTGCCTAATTTTTTTTTTATGATTCCTATTAATCCATGTTAACATTATTTATATTTAAATTTAAGAATTCACTGATGATGTGTGTGTGTGTGTTTTTGTACTCTTTACCTGTAAATAATAACGTTTTTATGTATATAATAATGTTTATTTTTTAATGTTGCAATTTTATTTTATTGCTGTTGAAGATCAATTTATTATTTCATTTTCTTAAATACAAAGTTAAGAAATGACATGACCAGCTATCATTTATGGAAGTGCACAGACAAATCTGTGCCCACACAGTACATATACGTTTAGTTTTATAGCTTAACACTCTTAATTGCTTTCAAATAATAAATTTTCTTTCCTATATGTTAAGATGTAATCACGTCATTTTTATAGCTGCACACCTTGAAGTCTTTTCTTTTGAGAGGGAGACTATGTGGTGAAATAAGGAAATTGAAGAATTTTATGGATATTCTTTACTTGGAAAGGGAAGAAAGAAAATTCAATCAAGATAAAATTCAATAGAATATATTTATTACATTAAAATTACAAAAACTTTTTTTTTTTGCTGCAACTGAATCTTTTTAATGTATGTTTGTAATGATTTTCTTTACTTGTGTGTGTGTGTGTGTGCGTGCATGGTTTGTATTGTGTTCTCTATGTCCTTAGGAAACATTGAAAATTATATTAGAAAAAATGGAAGTGATTCACAATACAAAACTATTATTAACAAAATCTTGAATGTTTTCAAAAATATGAGCATGAAGTATTTTATGAATATTTTGAGGATTATTCTAAAGTACCTTGAAAATTAGGATAATTTCCTTAATATTTTTTTTTTTTAGTAATATTTTTTTTGGTAAGTCTTCTGAAATGCAATGACTTTTTTTCTTTTTCAATTTGTTGGCATTGTTGGCACTTTTTCGTTGATATTAAACTAGCAATAACTAGGAGAAGGAAATAGAATTATGAATTATTGAAGCTTAGTCCAAAATCAGATTTGTGATTTTTTTGGATTTCAGTAATAATGTTCTCATTTTCTCTTATAAAACAGTCTGCTAAAAAAAAAAAAAATTTTGTATATTGCATAAATTTATTTTATTAATAACAATATAATGCTTAAATTTGTATCAGCACAAAAGTTTTATCTAATCCTAATTAAAACAAATCAAAACAATACTTTATATTTTTTGCTATTAGTTACAATGTGGTATTTGGAAGTAGGCTATTTATGATTTTTCAAAGTATTGATGGTATAATTACCAACCTTATAACATGATCCAAATCACTACTCGCAGAGGATTTTGGGAACTCAATAATTATGAATAAAGCAAATGAAAATTAGCATCTAATTTCAAAAAGTTTTAGAAATATAAGTATTGAATCAGTATTTGTTAATTTTAAATTACTGAAAAGACTTAAATATTTAATAAACATAGTATATAGTACAACATGTTTGTAATCATTTTTTAGTATGCAAGAAATTTTTTTCATAATAATAGTTTATTTACAGTATCATAGATTAATACAATTTTCTAATAAGATTATGGACACATATTTGATTTTTGAAATCACATTAAAGATTGGACTGAATATTAAAATTGTTAATAATCACTGTTAGGATTGGTATATCATCTCATGATACTAAAAACTTTATTAATTTATCTCAACATCCTATAAAATGAAAAACATTGAGCTATTATTATATACTGAGATCATCATAGGGATAATAAATATTACAGTGAAGATATATGTTAAGTTTTGTAAGGTTTAAATTACCAATTTAATTTATTTCCCTGCTTTATTGCTATTTTTTTTATTATTCTATTACATAGATATAATAATTTTAGCCATATGTAAAAATCAATAGGACAATTAACATTGTGGTGTGTATTGGGGGGGGGGGGGTCCAAATGAAAACACTATAAAATTGTCTATAAATGCAAATACTATGACAAATGTCATTGATTAATGTAGAAAACATATGTATAAAATGTTTTATGCTCTTTCTGATGCTGACAAATACCATAAAAAAAATTACTGAGATAACATAATTCTGATTTTAATTTTCATTAATATCAAACTGTTCGGTATATAGAATAATTAATTGTATAAATATTTTTATATTTTTGATTTTATATTATATTTTTCTGTTTAAATTATCTTTTTAGATGAAAGCTTTGTTCTAGGCTATTGTTAGATATATGTATTTCATTGTAAGCTGTAATGAATAGATGATATAATAAATGTTCTAGAATCAGTTACTCTCATTATAGCAGATCCTATTGTAATACTAATTATTACTTACAGAAATCACTTTGAGAAGATGTGGCAAACATTTGATTTTATTGAAATCAAAAATATTCAAAAAAAGTCAATTTTGGAAAAAAAAAACAAACAAAACAATTATATATTTTCTACATCTGACATTGGTAGTTCCAGATTTAACAATAGAGAAATGTTATTTTTACATGACTTCCACCACTGTTTTTGAATTGATGGGGTTTTTTTTTTCATATTTATTATTAAATCACTGTCCTAAGGCAATATTTTCTTCTGAATTGAATATTTTTTTGATAATTAGATTTTCATAAAATCTAAATTTTAACATTAAATTAAAATGTTTTCCTGAAGGTTCGTGATAATGGTTTATTTTAGTTGTATTTATATATTGGATTATTTCCATCATTTAATGTTAAGTATTGAATGTCTTTAGAAAAATTTATCTTTATTTAAATTTTCTAATTATATTCAACTGTTAGTAACAGCACACAGGTTAGTATATGCACAATGTTTCTAAAAGTATTATTCTCTTCTCTTCTTCAGATTGGATCCTTAGATTCTTGAATATTAAATTTTAAAGTTATGCTCTAACTAACTGATCATCCTGCCAAAGGCAACAGTTAGTAGAAATTTCATATACTTAACTATGAGGTTTCTCCTAATGTTTTTCTAAGAGCAAAAGTTAATTAATACTTTCCATACATTATGTATAGTCACACTAGATTGACTTATGTGGTTATCTACCATTGTCATAAGTCAATCTAGTGTGACTATACATAATGTATTTAAACCACTAATCAACTTTGCTCTTTAAAAAAAGTGGAGAAATCTGGAGGAACTCATAAGTAAGTTTATGAAATATCTACTGTCTGTTGCCTTTGGCAGGATGGCTCAGTTACCTTAAAATTCAATATTCAAAAATCTAAGAGTCCAAAGTCGATTTCCATACTAGTACTGTCACTGGTCAGGCCATCAACACCCGAAGCTGAGAGGAGAATAATACTTCGCAAAACATTGTGAATGTAATTAGAAAATTTAAATAAAGTTAAATTTTTCTAAAGACATTCAATACTTAATATAAGATGATGGAAATAGTCCAATATATAAATGCAAATAAATTAAAATATATATATATGTCTAAGATTTTACTATCGAAAAAAAATCTTATTGATAAAAAAATAATTAACCGAAATTTACAATCAAAACAAAAATTGCTCTCTCAAAATCATTATTTAATCTTTTGTTGTTGTGGTTGTTTGAATCAGTGAAAAAAAGAGTTATAAAGAAAATATTTGGTTTTAGCATTCTTGATGAGCACATTCAGCATTATAGTTTAAATTGGATCTGATGTCAGTAAGAGGTTTTAAGTAAAACTAAAATTGCTAAAAACATACCTAATTACTGTAATTAATATTAAGTAATTTTTAAATATACAGTGAAGCCATAAAGGATGTTATATCAGTATGCACTACTTCACTTGAAAGCTATCCAATTGAAAATGCAAACAAATAAGCAAAATATAAATGAGCAACAACAACAAAAAAAAAACATTAAAATTTAAAACTACTACATTTTCAGATACACAAATAGCCACTTTACTGTCCTGAAGCCCCATGCATGATCATTATTATTAATAAAAAAAATTTGATTAATATTCAAAGCAAGTTATTCTTTATTATTATTATTATTTCCAAATAATGTTTTCTAAGCATAGTGCTCAAAAGTTTTATCAAAAAATTATTGACAGGGAGAGGGGGGGGGAGTAGAGTATTGTCCAGAACATATTTAATTGGATGAAAGTCAGACAGTTTGCTGTTCTTGTTTTTTAAAAATAAAAATATGATACAGTCTAAGTTTTTTTCTCATTCTTATAATTTCTGTGAATAAATGAGTAAAGATATATTCAGTAAAATATATGCAAATGTGTCATTTCAATTTATTAATAACTATATTATTATTTTAAAATTTTGTTTAATCTATGATCTTAATTTATATTTTTATAATATACATATAAAAAACATCTGTGTTTATATATGTGTGCATTGAAAATTACTGCACACTTGCTGTTTAATAAACAATATGTGACCTATTGTACCTATACAATGTACATGGTATTTATTATTTTGCTTGGTCAATTGTTTATCATCTGCTGATTAAACTATGTGCTGTCCAACAAAAATAAAAAATTAAAATGTGTGGGCATAAAGAAATTTTAGTTTGTAATTACATTTTAAAAGTTCTTGAAACTTGCAATTTTCAATTCTATAACTGGAAAAATAATAAATGTTTGATTTTAAACATTTTAACAATTTATTGGCAGTTATTCATTGTTAGACCAGTATACAATATCAATAGCTTTTTTTAATTATATTATTTTATAAGATATATTTATATACGGCTATGTTTTATAAACTGTAATATTAATAATCAGCCATGCACATGCGCTTTGTGGATTTTTTTTTTTAAAAACTATAAATGAATACTCTCACTTTACAAACACAAGATAAAGTCTTTTTAAAAGGATAGAATGAATCCAACTAACTTTTCGCCCCAAATGTTTATGTATAGGCAAATCTTAAGCATTTGGAAATGAGAGCGTGAAGATGTGATGATTGCTTAACATCTTCACATTCTCATTTCTAAATGCTTAAGATTTGCCCATACATAAATGTTTGGGTTGAAAAGATAGATGGATTCATTCTTTCTTTTCACAAAGACTTTATCTTGTGTTTGGAAAGTGAGAGTATTCATTTATAGTTTGCATTAGCTTAATGGCTGATTATTATTTTATAGTGCAAGAAGAAACAAATTCTTAGAAAGCATTTTTTAAAAGGATAATTATTGTTTAAGTTAGTGCCATAACATTTGAACTGCACTTTGATTTGATACTCAATTTTCTGATTTAATCTTACACCGATGAAGTTTATATATAGATATCAATTTGTCAATATAATTACCAAAAGCAGCAGAGATAAGTGGGGAAAAGATTTTAGTTTAGCTGTCTTTTAATGAGATAAAAAAAAAAGTGGGAACAGAAAAAGATGTGGAGCCAAATGCAAGAAATGTGGCTATGAGCTGGAAGGTCAAGTACAAAAAAATAAAGGGATCATTTGGAAAATTGAAACTAAATTAATGATGATGATGAAAATGTAATATTAACTTTGATCCATTATTTTAACATTAATCGAGTTTTTTTTTTTTAACTTTTGACAGAAATATATTAGATGCTGAAAAAGATCTTTTAAAAGTATTAGATTTTTACATTGGCTCTCAAAATAAAACATAGCATGTAATTAAAATTTTTATTCCATTCTCTATTGATTCCACATATTGTTAAAAAAATAAATATTGGACATTTTATTCATTATATTCATGCAACTTGATTTCTTAAGAGTGCACCAAATTTAAACACAAATTGAACATATCCTTCAACTTAATTTTATATTTCAAGATAATAAACTACAAAATATGAATACTTGGCCTAATTTACCATTGCTTTATGTTTAGTCTGTTTACATCAAATGCAAAATCACTGCAAAAAACATATTAAAAAAATGATGCACTAGTAAAATTTTCTCATCAAGGCAAATTATTATGAAAATTTGCACAGATAATTGGAAAATCACATTTAATGTATCAAGGGATTACAAATACATTTAATTGTAAAAGAAGTGTATGAAATAAAGGAAGTAGATATTGAAAACTCGATAACTGAGAAAGATTAAGGAAAATTATTTTACAAATGTTATGAAATCCACTACAAAATAAATCTTTTTACAAAGTAACTGTCTTTAGGGCATTGAGAAAAAAGGCTAACATGAACTCACATCCAACAAAAATAATAGACTTACGAACATACACACAAATTTAATTGCAAAAGAAAAATATAAATTAACCAAAAAATTAGATCATTTAAAGATTAAGTTTACTTTTCTCAGTAAATATGATCCAATTGAAATTCATAAGACATTACAATATTACATGGACTACGAGGTATCCAAAAATAACTGAAATTGTTCTGTGGTTTGCTCATTTGTATAGTATATGCCTCTGCTATTACATACTTGCAGGAATCCTTCTGCATCTATCTGCCAAATGCATTGCCATCTGAAATTGTGGTGCCACGTAGCACATTTTTTTGTAAAGTGCATTTCGCCTATATGGCAATTCTTATAATGATTGAAAATCAAACAATGTGAAATTCTATTTTAGTTTACAGAAAATGCCAGGGAAAACAGTTGTAATGCTTGAAACCGATTACAAGCAAGCTGATCTCATAAAAACACAAGTTTATGAGTGATTTAATTGAAATGTTAAATTCATCTCATTCCTAAAAAGTGTGGCAAGTGAAGTCCAAAATCAAAACAAAGCTGTTGTTTTTTTTTAATGCAAGAAATCACAGATTTAGTTCGTAGTGGACAGACATTTTATCTGCAGATTCTGAAACATTTACATGATGCGGTCATCCCGAGAAAGTGTCATAAAATGTGAGGTACTTTTTAATTAAATTCAACATGACCCAGCTTATCTATCAGCTTTATTTGCTCGATCTTGCTTTGTGCAATTTTTTCTTATTCTCTCTAATGAAAAAGTGCCACAATTTTTTTTTTTTTTGTGGATTTAGAAGAGGTGAAAAAAAATGCCACAGTCATTAAAAGGTATCACTTTGCAAGGGTTTCCAGACTACTTTGAAAAATGAAAAACCAGTGTATTGCATTAAATGGACAGTAATTTGAAAGAGATTAGATTTATAATACTTAAAAATGAATAAACAATTTTTATTATAAAATTCCTGTTACTTTTAGATATCCCTCATGTATATTGTAATAGTACACATACATGCCGTTACATCACCCTCAAATGAAAAAAAAAAAAATCAATTTTATTTATTTTTTTCATTTGAGGGTAATGTAGCGACATGTATGTGTACTATTACAATATATATGAGGGATATCCAAAAGTAACAGGAATTTTATAATAAAAATTGTTTATTCATTTATCAAGTAATGAACATATAAAATGCACAGATGGTAGATGTATTAAATAATTATTTAAGGATATAAACTTAGTTAAAAAAAGATCATAAAGGAAAGTTTTAAAATCCAAAACCAAAAGATTCTATTTGAAGGAGGGTAGAAAATAATAAAAGCTGTTATTTTTTTTTTTTAGAGTTATTTTTAAATTATAGTAGGATGGAAATGAATTTCTATTGAAATGTAGTGGCAAACTTGTTCTTAGGGCAGGTTAATTTAACAGATTGTATGTCAGATAAGAGATTTAAAAATTACTAGTGATCAAGAAAATATTGGTGTTTTCCACTTTAAAGCAAGCCAAATAATAAAGTTTTGTATGCATACACAGACCAGAGAAAAAAATCATCATCACCAATGATAACCGTGCTACGAGAGATCAATCCTAAGGGTCTGTGATAAGAGATATGAAGTGATATAAAAAGTGAAGAATTCTGTGATAAAAGGAAGAAAAACTTTTTGAGTATTGACTAAAATATTTTTGTACCGGTATTGCAGATGATCACAATGTAGGGATCTCACATTTGACTTTTCTCTTTTCAATTGTGCTGTCTGAGGTGGCTGCCAGAGTGGCAGTTTCTGAAGAATAGCAAATAATGCTTCATCTCCAACAAGAAATAAAATTAATGATCGGTGATGGGCAAAAGCATTGAACTGGGATGGGTAGTGTATTAAGGGCCATAAATACAGTATTCAATAAATCTAAAGAAGTACAGAGGATTCATGGAAATAAAAAAGGAAATATGAACTTTTAAATGAGATTTTAACTTTGAACTCTCTAACTTAAGAAAATATGAACTTTCAATTTAGCAATAGCTAATCTTGAACGTAATCCTCTAAGGAAAATCTCTTATCTGACAATTAAATTCTAAATTACCCATATTTCTATGTATATATTCAGTTAAAATATTTCATGTATAAACTATGTGCCATACGGCTAGAGATTATTTCATTAATTTAATTAATATGCTATTTATGAGGACCATAACTTAAAAATCAATATGAAGATGCAATTTGGCGTATCCCACGATTTCTTGCTATGTGGTAGAATATCTGAAATTTGCCATTATCATTTTCACCTCATTCAAATATATTAATGAATTTAAAATTAGGTATTAAGAACTACATAGATCCTTAAGATATCATGTTTGTTTAAATAGGGTTAATTTTGGGCTATTTGATTTGTAGTTGAATCGATGTTGGGGGGATGGATGTACAGGTGTCATATTGTAACAGTAGCTGGGTTCAAATACGGTTAATAAAGGAAGTAAAAGAAAAGGCACTAATGATTACAAAAGTGTTTATTGTGTTTGTTATTAGGTATTGAATTAATAGATGCAAGAAAATTTATAGATATATATTCGGATCCTGTTACAAAAGAGTGTGAGTGAAATACATTAATCATTTAAAGGTGTGAACGTATACATATATATTTATTATACGTATTGTGATGTTGCGTAGAATTAATTAGTAACAGATAGATTTGTATGTGAAGATGAAGAGGAGCGGTTATGTGCGGAGTTGTATTTTATATTTTTTGTTTTATAAATTTTGTTGTTTATTACTGTAAGTTATAATTATTGAAATAATATCATTAGTAGCGCATGTTTTTTAACAAAAGCAAATTGAAAATAAGGCTGGAGAAAGTAATAAAAGGATGTTGCAAGTTGTGCCACGGACAATTTATTGTTAATGGCCCTTGTCGTCGGAATTCCAAGAACTCTGGCCATTTAGTATTTTGGAACAATGGAAACCTGATCATGCTAAAAGTATTCCTGAGCTAATGGTCATCGGCATATGGATAGGAAAAAAAAGTGAGATGAAAGAGAAATAAAAGAAAAGAACTATTATTTTTTAGTGATTCGAAAAAGTGACCATTATAGAGAAAGAAGCGCGGAAATTTTTTTTAATAAAGTGATTTTATTAATTAATAAAAATTAATAACAATGGACTCCATCGAAATGCTGGGGTAAAAGCATCGTGTGGATTCGTTAAACCGGCCCAGTGTACAACTATTTTGTGACCTGCCTGATCTTTATCTATGGAGATTTTAGCCATCTATTTCAAGCAAGTGAAATGATCACGGAACTCCAAACAGCAAGAACTTTCATGCATTCAATTTTAGAATCACCTACCTAACCTCTAGGATGGATTATCATATGTGAAAATGTTATGGAATCTTTCATCATCTTCCAGACCAACAATTCTCACTAGGACAATCGCCATTGTAATACTGTAAGCTTACAGATCATTCGCCTTAAACATGTAAACATTTGCCCTCAAACGAGGTAACTATGACTTTCTCTTTATATATTAAATGAACATATAATAATAAATTAAGAAATATGCGCTTTGTCCCAACTTAAAGAAAGAATTATAGAAAATAGATTAAATTATTTAATAAATACAACTCTGACGCATAGTTGCACTCTTTCCCGAATGAGTACACTGCTATTATATATATGTATCAGAATGACTGGGTCATATGATTGAGTTATTAGTATATACATGTATTAATAAGTATTAGAATTTTAAGCTATAACTTGGGTATTTATTTGGATTATGAGATTTTTATAATTTCTGGGTTATTATTTATAAAAGCTTACATATATTCATAACCCTATATCTCCAAAAGAAATAAAATAATAAGATTCTCAGGGCAGATAGGAAAGTTATAAAAGTATATAAATGATATTTCTTTGTAAGATAACCTTCGCTTTGTTCTCCCGATAGACATTGTCTCCCAAACCTTGAGATTGAGATAGTCTGGATAAGGCACCCAAAAAGGGTCCACTGGTCCTTTTTTGTTTTTGAGGGGTATAATTCTTATTAATTGGTAAGATTGGCGCTTGAGATCTGATTTGTTCGGTGCTTATAAATATACCTACTTAAAGCACAGGTTAATAACCTGTTCTCACTTAAATTATTAGAATAGGATCCCGGGTAGACTGTTAAAATACGTCAATGTAAATTGGGGAGGTGCATAGGATTCTCAGTCCCTTGTGTCACATTGGCATATAGGGTATTCCATCCAACTGATTGCATGGTCCAAAATGGTAGCAATCGTGTTGCGAATGGTAGTAGAGATATTTCTATGCCATCAATTTCTTATGCTCTGGATGGAGACTATAAATTGGCAAGGACCGCTCTCTCTTCCATATTGAGCATGTCTTGTCTTTCCAAGTATATTTATATGATTCTTCGCCAGACAAATGCACATGCCTGTAATCGGTGAAGATCATAAATAATTATGTTTCTTCTTTAATAATATGTTGCAGGTATAAATTCCTGTAATCATGATTGTTTTATGCTAACATTCTTGTTTTGCATTGATCACATAGGTATATCAGTAAACTAGGGTTGGTTTGAATGTGAACTTTTGACCTGGAATATGTGGGATTCTGTACAGTATATTACGCTTAGCAAAATACAAAAATAATATATATTTATCCATCTGTGCATATGGGATAAATGAATAATGTAAGTTAAATCTAGCTAATAACTGTTAAACAAAGAATTAAATCTTTGATATTGTATATGTGTAATAAATATGTTTTGGTGATTTGTTTTATTTTTTTATTAATTTTATTTGAAATCCAATGATTAAAAAGGCTTAAGTTTTGCATTTTATATCTTAAAGCTCAGCTTCTCAATGAATTAGTGACTAGGGCTAACGGTCAATTAAAAATTGAACCTCACCCATACATGTCTGCCCACTTTATAAATTTTTCTAGGTTCAAATAGCTTAGTGGCTTTGGTAAGGTAGATGGGATACAGAGGAGATGAATGTTATAATATATATATATATATATATATATATAAGTTGCAAATTTTAATGTTTGTTATCATAGCATTTGTAAGATTTTTATTTTTCAATTTTATGGGATCTCTACTTTCTTTATTTAACTTTTTCTCTCACTATTAAAATTAGCTATAATTCTTAATTGGATATGATTTTCAAATAATCTACAATTTTAAATGCTTTTATATTGCATTGTCTGTGTTTCTGTTTCCATTTAGAATTCGAACTCACATTCTTAAAACTTCCCAAGAAAACTTCTTAATAACAACCAACAGAAATATTACATTTGTAGAATAAAATTTTGTTAATATTGATTTAAGTGATATTTATTTAATTAATTAAATTAATTAAAAAGCCAATATATAAATATTTTTATATAGTAGACAATAACATGATATTTCAATTTATAATTTTTGTCAGATATTTTTGTAGTCTTAACCATTTATTAAAATAAATATGTGAATACAATTCAAAAGTAAAATAGTATGTAAAAAAAAAAAAAATTTAATAATGCTTTTATGTAATTAGCTGACCACAAAAATGGGGGGGGGGGAACCCAAAGTAATCCACTTTTGGGTTAATTTGCTGTTCTTGGAAACTATCAGAAATCTTAAGAATCTAGACTCATTTTAAAACAATTGACAATTGTAAAAATATTGTAATTTCATAAAAGCATTTGAGGCTCAAATAAATCGTAAAAATTAAAAAGGCCTCATGCTTTTATGGAATGACAATTTTCCTGCAATTTCCAATTGTTTTATAACGAGTCTAGATTCTTAAGGTCTGTTGATATTTTCCAATAACATCTAATTAACCAAGAAGTGGATTACTTTGTTGGTTATTTATACTTTTAATTAACTAAGTACATGTTAAATCAATATTAATAAAATTTTATTCTACAAATGTAATATTTCCGTTGGCTCAGTTATTAAGGAGTTATTTTTGGAAAGTGTAAGGATGTGAGTTCGAATTTTAAATAGGAACAGAAACACAGACAAGACAATATAAAAGCATTTAAAGTTGTAGATAGCATTGTACTGATCGAAAATGTATGTCCATCCAACAACATTTAGAATCTGAGCAAAAGTACCCCGAATCTAATCATGCCCGAGATACACAGGTCAGGAGCAGTCATGAATTCTAACCTGTTTGCTTATTCCCCAGATCTATAACACTACAGACAACTACTATGGTGATACTACATAAATTCATTATTTCCGGGCCCGGTGCTACATTGTTTTGCATGAGAACTCAGCTGATGATGATGATGATGAGAGATTGAATGAACCCAAGATATAAGTTAAAAACATACATAAATATAAATATTATTAAGGAGATTCGAACAACTGGATTAAATTTAAAATATAAATATTTATTTGGGCAAAATTCAAGATGAGTTTTATATATATAATCAACTTCACGCCTTTAAAACTTTATTTTCATTATAAACATTTAACAAACTTGATGCAATTATTTTATTTTAATAGATATCAATTTAGTGCGGCCGTTACAATCTGAACGTATATTTAAAATAGGATCTTATTCAATGTTACAAAAATAGATTTATCTGGGTGATTTGGTAGACGTTTTATACATTTAAAAATCTATATATTGTACCGGTCAAAACAGTCTGCTCACTTATCAAGATTCGAATCGTAAGCAAAAGTACCCTGACTCCGATCATGCTCGAGATACACAGTCTGGAGCAATCCTGAATTCTAACCTATTTGCCTATTCTTTTAGTCTCTGACCCAATGAACAACAATCCTGATGATACAGCACAATTATTTTAATTCCGGGCCCAGGAGAATAGTGGTAGAGCATAAGTTCCAA
Organism: Epiperipatus broadwayi; assembly: GCA_028023455.1. Taxonomy (NCBI): domain Eukaryota; kingdom Metazoa; phylum Onychophora; class Udeonychophora; order Euonychophora; family Peripatidae; genus Epiperipatus; species Epiperipatus broadwayi. Next base: position 13,520,165 of record JAQFVV010006209.1, on the reverse strand, counting down.
CTGATGATGATGATGATGATTGAGATAAGAGTAGCCCAGGAATTACATTTATTAAAGTTATCTTTATTAATGTTAAGTTATTAGCTAAAGAAAATAATTCTAAATACTAATTAGAAAATAATAATTCAAAACAAAGCAGGATTTACATGAAATATATATTTAATAAAATATTGAGAAAATGCATATATATGTTACAAAAGATTTCATGCTTGGAAAGATATTGTCTATTTACAAAACTTGGGATTTGTTTTTATAAAATCCCTTTACATTAATTATTTAACGAATATAATTTTCTGGAGTGTATTATAACTTGTGCGGAGTTAATATGCCAATTTAATAACATTTTACTAACAGAATGTTGTGGATGCCTAAAATAAATATAAAAGATCGTGACAGGTTTAGTAGTAAATGATTTGATAAACAGGCAATAATATACAATCTCAATCACTTATCTACCTTATGAAAATCATTACATATACTTTTATTGGCATTGTTTGGAAAAAGGCATCTTTGGAACTTATAAATAAGAAACAAACAATGCGCTACATTTACGAGAATACATGATATAATCATTAATATAAATTGATTTACGTCTTTGGGGAATCTATTAGTATTTTAAAAGAAAGTAGTTTTAAAATCAACATACTGATTAATAGCATGTTGGCGCATTTCATGAATGAGTCATTTTTTCCAACACCTAACGAAAAGTCAAACAGGCATAAACCCATTAACTAAAACAATAACAATGCTAGCATGTCATTAGAGAAATACGGATCTTATGGTACTTTGAATTCTTGAGGATGAATGAGGGTTGATACGTCCGCCATTTTGACAGCACGGTATCGAATGAAGAGGTTTGGTAATGCCCAGAGCCAGCTGTATGGAACTTCTGCAGCACAATCAAAACCCTATAAACTTCGTGTTCCACAGGGAATAGAGTATACCCCTGATTACGAACGATTTTGAAAACTAGTAGGAGGGAAGATTTGGATTTCCAAAGTCCCCAATGACAAAGCAATAAAGAAAATATATGTGGAAGTACCATAAGAGAAAGGAAGGGTAGGTCAGCAGTGTTATACCTGAGCGATAAACTTAATAAATTAGATAAACTTAATAAATTATATTCCAAAGTCTGTAAATGTAAATGGTTTGACTCCTGCGCAATGATATATTTAAATAACGAATCTTTCAGCAAATTATAATGGAGAGAATAACTCTTTTAACTATGACATTAAACTAACAAAATTTATATTTAATTTCGATTCCCATATATGTATTAAAATTAGCCCCCCAGGCAACAGCCAAAAAAGGTGGAATAATTATATTAAGGTTCACAATCTTTTAAAATGAAAATTGAAAGACAAATTCAAATAATAACGTAAAATGCATCCCCATTAAATTTTTTTTGATAAAAAACGTGAATAACAGATTTAATATAAAACCAACCTAGCGAGCGATTTCTGTCACAAATGAATACAACTTTACTAATACATTTAATTGAAGCCCCTGCTTCTTTCTCCATTAACCATAGAAAATAAACCCTTATTAAACTCACAAGATTGACTGACATCAGCATATTAAAGAAAATAAATTATATATATATTAAACAAAATAAGTTAAATATTTAATTGAGTCGCACAAAGCTATATAACATAAATTAAGTGTGAAAGGGCATAGTGAGAACTACATTATACTAGTAAGGGATTACAGAGAGATAGTTTAAGAGCAAAATTAGCAGAAACTTATAAATTAATATGCGAATTGAGGTTACCTCAGGAAAGCACAGCTTAGCGGCAGCAGTCAAAGGGTCATTTTATATGGCCGGTCAGATAGATGGAACAGGGCAGCAGCAGGCAGACAGTGTTCTGAAAGAAAGAGAAAAGTGAAAGATTCCTCTACTCATGCTTCATCGTGCTGGACTTATGTGGTCTTCCTAAAATTTGAAGGTCTGGAAGCACTTCTGAAAATTTATTTTACTGAAAGACGTTCTCACAGAATTTTCTAAGTAACTGAAAGTAACTCAAAGTAAAAACTGAAAGTAACTGACTGAACAGTAACTAAGTTTAATGACTAACTCAAAGTAACTAAAACTGAAAAGTAACTAAACTGCCTTCTTTTGTTCTATGGACCCTTTTTATACACCCTTTAATCCCTCCAAGAATGCAATCTCAGTTGCCCACAGCTATCTCTGTAATCTCTTGATTAAATAAAAAACATTTAATTAGTAAAAATTTTAAAACAGATAAGGCTCGAAATACTATTTTAGATATTTTTGAAGATTTGCAAACAACTAACAAGTTGAATTCAATCAATGTAAACAAAGTCTAAAACGAATGTAAATGAATAGTGCTGTAATCTGTAGAATCTGTATTCCATTAAATATTTCCTTAATAAATAAAAAAACTAACAAAAGAATCGCTTACGATTTTAATTAAGATTTATAATTTTAATTAATGAAAACAATCTGACTGTAGATAAAGATAATTTCAGTATTTCGAGCCTTCCTCATTTTACCTTGTATATACATTCCAATACTTTAATTAAATACACACATATAAAAAGATATTTACAATTATATAAGAACATCTAATTTTCAGCAATAAATCTTAATAGAATTATTGCTTCGTTCATATATATATATATATGCATCATGCACACTACTGTTTTACTTTACTAAATAATTTTATTAATTCCTTGGATAATTAAGCCTACAGTGTGTGGGTAAATGGCATCTGTATACAGTGAGTTCTGAATTGCGGGCCCTGCAGGAGGTTAGTGTAGATGGTGAAGCATGAAGCTCGAGGATGATTGACATCGACTGCTTCAATATAAAGATACAATAGAGTTTCGCTGATTATACGATTTTAGTAGGATGCCCTTAGCATTTAATACATAAGTTTATTTTCCAAAATGAGGATACACTTTGATCAGTAGGTAGACTAAAAACATTTATTTTACATTTTCGACATAAAACATTATTTATTTTACATTTTCGACATTTAACTAGAAAATATTGTGAAACTCTATCAATATGGGAATGGCTTATTTCAATAAAGGGGAGGACAGCTTCATGAGAAGTTGGATCTAAACTCCAACTAAAAATATTACAAAGATAAAAACGTTTCATTATCACATATCATTACAATTTATTTTGCTAAACAGGCTAGAAAATTAACTATAAGAAATTGCGGTGCTAGCATTATGTCAGTGAGAGAGAGGGCAGCACATTTGGCCAAGAAAACATTCTATTTCAAGGTGGTATGTCAACTTCAGGCTGAGCGGTACTTAATGGAAAAGGTAGGTAGGAAGTTGCTATGGATCCAATTTACGGTAAGTCCATGCAGAGCTTCAACTACACTAACCAGCTTGTTCGAGGTAGTAGACTTAGATCCCTGTTATGAATGAGAACAATAAAAAAGGACAGAAGGCTTCGAATCCCTGGAATGAGGTACAGGCAAATCAAAGCAGTATATAAATATATACTTTACGGAGAAGAATGACAAACGAATACGATCGTGAATCCCTGGAATGAGGTATAGGCAAATCAGATCAAGTTCTATGTGGCGTATTAATAATTTGACATATGCTAGCAATGCTATTATAAAATATGAAATCATTGGTTTTAAATACTAAAATAAAGCCTTAAGCAGTTTAACAAATACGTAATGATATGTTAAAAATAATGACCCGATGTAAGATAATCACCAAAAGTTAAAACTATAATTAATGAAGCGTACATTGCTCCCCCTTCTTGAATCAATACTATTTTGTTTAACATTTGAAAAAAAATTAAAATTCACGCACTTAAAAGGGTGAATAACAAAATAGATTTAAGTTGCCAGCCTTTTTGGTGGTGATTATCAATAAAGAAATTAACAAATTTAACGGATACCAATATCCACCCCCAGATTGCAAAGTATTTATACATTTTGTATAAATTTATGATCAAATATTTTTTTAAAAAGCATATATTTATTTAAAATACAAACTCAAATCTTAGAGCTATTTAGAAATAACTAACAAGAACTCATTAATCCCCCCCCCCTATTCCACAGCGGGATATAGAAGTTCGTATGTCTAAGTTTGATTGACATTTACAAATATAAATCAAGTGAAAACATAAAAATATCATTAAAATTAAATTATAACCGCACTAAATTATAAGAAAAATAAGAAGTGTGAGTTGGATGAAATATTTTATAATAAGATTAGTTTAGGTTATAGAGAATCAATACCAAGGAATTAATTATTAGTTTAACATGCTTGCCGATTAGCGAGTTAAAAAGAGGTTTAACATAAAGAAAACATTAATTTTAAAGAGTTAGGATTTATGTAAGACAATTGTAATGGCTTTAGACTTGTTACCTCATGACTCTGTGGGATGAAGTAGGCATGAATCTTCTGTGGCAGGTGGCATTCTTTGATTTAACATGTCTCTTGGCCTCGGCAGTTTTTTGACGGCACGGACACCCTTGAGCGGTAGGGGCTACAACTCTGCACGGCGAAGAGTTGCGCTGAAGACAGAGGGGAAGGCAGCTTAGGCCGAACTCTGACACAATAGATTTTTGGACTAATTATACAAACTGTGTTATTCAAGGAATGTTTTTAATTAAACTTTTTAACTCTTAATTAATCTTTAATTTACAGAAATATTTTCTCTATTGTTAGTGGAGATGCAATTACTAGATAACTGTCCAAGATTGGAAATAGATTTGATAAAAATGTTAACAGCTAACTAAAATCAATTAGCTTTGTTTTAAATTTTAATTTAATTTAAAAATTCCTTTTTAATCATGAAACAAAGTAATGTTCACATCCCTTTAATTATTCTTGTACAGTTGGCTATTGCATCTTTCATCTTGAATTTTTATGTAGTTTTATAACGAAAAATAATTACAAAATAAATAAGATATAATCAAAGAAAAAAAATACAAAATTATTCACCATATTGGTTTGCGCTTTTATATATATATAAGCTCCGTTAATATACGTATCGCATCTAGTGGCATTAATATCAAAATAATTAAAGAATTTTTATTTAAACTATATTTGTAACTTTTATAGATGCTTCTCAGAAATATACATATAGTTTATATACATATGACAAAAAAAAAAAAACACAGAATTAAATGTGGGCTGGATCTTAAACTAAGTTGACGCATCTCTTATGAATTAAGAAATTTTAAAATGTTGAAATGTTTTGTGAATTCATTTTTGTCAAATGATGCATCTCATGGCTGCTTGACTTCCTAGAAAATCAAAAAGGCATGAATATAATCATCTTTGGCTGTTTGATGCATCTTTTAAATTTCTTGGCTAATAATGGTTAATTTTCAAATCTGAAAAATATCAATATTATATTTCTGAAAGAATCATTTTGCAAATGTTCTTCTCAAACATTTAGGTACTCCAAAACTATAGTAACCAGCTGAAATCCATTGGAACAATATAATTAGATTGTCTGGATGTTTATATTGTGCCGGTCGAATGATGTATATTGGTTTAAGCCAGTTCGAAGACTAGGCAAAAGTACATCAATGCCACTCATACGTGAGATATAAAAATCAAGAATACTATGGCCTCTGCCCTATTCGTCTATTTTCGAGTCTAACCACTACCAACAACATATCCGAGACATGCATAAATTATTTTATAATTCTGGCCCAAGCTTAGCTTCAGGGAGAGACAATGGACTAGAATACTTAAAGAACTAAAACAAATTAAATGTGCCAATATAATATAAGTTAAGTGTTTGTGCATGCTTGGATCATCGGACAATTAACATAAAAGGTTTAAAGAAAATTACAAGACTAAAGCTTTTGTTTTAAATTAGATACTTTAATAAATGTAGTTTAAAATATTATAAATGTGTTAAATATCTCCGCTATTTTCCAATTGATCACTGATGAATAATTTTCACAATGAGGCGGCTGCAATTACATAATATTCTGCAGTCTAGGTATTACTTTTCCAATTTAAATAAATTTATCAACTTGTGTCCCCTCGATAAAGCAAAATTGAAATAACTATTACACAAAGCATTCTAGTTGCTTTGTGCTTTATATGTTTCTTTAAATAACTAATATTTAACTGTGGAAATAAATACGAACAAAATAAGCGTTATCGAGGAGATAGACTTGGTAAACAAAAGGAAACTTAACTAGCATCAAATTACAAATATTCATTTTAAATTGGAAATATTTTCAAATAAAGAAATAATTTAAACCGCATAAGGAAACCAGAAGAATATATATATATCATATTAAAATGAGGAATAGTGAAGGGGAAAATTTAAGCATAAAATAGATGATCAAGTTAAAATAAATATAAATCTAATATTAAGAGAAAAAGAGATACATTATGACATATAATAAATTAATGAAACATTTAAAGAAAGGTACTTACATTGAAAGGAAAAGTGGAGATCATTAAAAGTTACCAGTCCTTGTTTAGTTGGTCGAGTTCCCTCGACATCTATGGCTTGATTACGTACGTGGAGTTATTTTTCCGGACAAAGATATTTGGAATATGAAGCATTTTGACGTGAAGGGTGCACACACAGCTCACAGTTCGCTTTTACTAGATACATGACACTTTATGGCATTTTGATGGCTTAGGACTCTGCCAGCAGGCAAAGCTGATGAGCTTAGCCGCCATACATGATCACGTCCACCAAATTAATAGAATTTTTAAAAGGTCGCATGTTTAAATTAGAACAGGAATTCTCCACAAAACTAAGGCACAGTAGTTTTCAGCATTTATTTTCAGTGCAACCTCGGAGGATCATTAAACTGGGTTATCATAACAGGAGCAGCAGAGGTAAGTAGTAGAACTCTTCAAAAGAGTCTACGAACAGCAGCTAAGTACATTTCAAAATTACTTCAGGAACAAGTTCAGAAATATGTTCAGAGTCAATCTTTGAATCAAATAATTTTAGAATAAATCTAGGCAAATTTTAGAAGAATTTCTGCATAATAAAAATGAAGGAACAGCTTTCTGAATCAATTGACAGAATCTCAATGAATTAAAGCACAAAATCTGAATAACAAGTCTTTTGTTCTCCCCACCTTTTATACCTTTCTGGTGATACTTTTCTATTGTTTTGCGTATGATTTTAGATCTTGATAAGCCCCCCTACAATCCTTTGTTTCAAAGTAACTTTTTGCTAAAAATAAACTTTAATTTCTTATTATCAAATTTTGCTCATGACTTTGAATTTGATTTATTAAAAAGGCCATCTTTAATTTGCCTTGAATGAAATACTAATTGAAAATGCCATTACTTGAGGAATGCTGGCAGGCTTATCTTAAAATAAAATCATACGCCCTATTTTTAACAAAATTAAAAGAAAAATATTTTATTATTTCTTTGAAATAAAATAACATTTTTAATAGCATAAGAAACACTTTTAAATCTTTCATTAAAAACAAAGAATCAGCTTGTGTAAATTTGACTAAGGCCTTCAAGAGTGGACATTTTGGGGTCATAAGATTGGCAACTTTCATAAATTTTTCCATTTGGTCTTTGAGAAATAAGACTATCTTCGAGAGTGGAGAAGAATATGACATGATGAAAATGTCTTTACAATTACTAAAAGAAATTAAAGAATTAGACCTAAAATTTTCTCAGAATTGGACATTTAACCAGACCTGGGCCCTAATAAATCTAAAACAAAATGTAGTACCGATGATGAAAAGAATATAAAGTCTTAATGTAATTGACGTGAAATTAATTGTTTCTTTGTTTATATATATATATATACAAGTGTAACCTCTGATTGTATTGACTGGTCTCCTTTGAGATCGATACATAATTGCCCTTCCTTTTGTAAATGATTCTTATGGTTTGTGAATAAAATTTCCTTTTGAAAGATAAAATGACATTTTAATTCAACAGAATTTTGCATTTAATCATATACATACGCTTGCCGTACATATATGTTTGTTTAATAAATTTTGAAAACGAAATTTTAATAAACGATTTAATTTTAATCAGAATTCATTTTAAAAGAATATTTTAAAGTAAATAGCTAATTTAATGACCGTACAATAAGCAAAATGAAACACTTTAATTTTATATTTAATGCAAAACTCTGTTGATACTTTAATATAAACTTAACCCAGGTTTACAATATCGGTAAGTTTATAGCAGGCTGTGAACCATGGATCGGACTTCTGAATCCATTGCTTCAATATTAAAGGCAGGCCTACACTTCTGTGAAAATATTTTTTAGCAAAATTAATACTAATGTGCTAAACAAAAGTTGCCATGTTATGCTTCAAAGAAATGTTCACGGTGTGATTTGAACTTTGAAGCCTGAACTTCTCAATTAAGTACAAAAAAGTTAAATTTTATTGTTCAGGTTGTATATCTATGGAAGCATCTTAAAACTTATATGGTATTTAACACAATATAGGACTATTAAGAAATTTGTAATATATATATAATTTTAGTTGTTTTTTTTTTTTTGGCATACATATATGTTCAAAAGTGAACCATTAATACTAAACTTCAATTAAATAAAGACAAGAAGAAATTGGGATTTAAAACTTAAAAGTATGAATAGTAATGTTTTAGGCAAGTGTCAGCTTATAAATGTGAAGAGACGTGTGCAATTGAAAAATATAGTTCTAATGGTATTCTGCATTATTGAACAGTTTCTGAATTGATTGAGCAAATGTAGAAAGAATTTTTATTGTTGTTGTTAGAATTTAGTTAATTTGAAACTTGGGAAACAGACTGGGAACTGAAAAAATCTCTACTAATGTTAGTATTTTTAAGTATTTAATGCCAGTGCTAGTGCTTAACAACAGTTTTGTGTATGTTTCTCTGAAAAGTTCTTTAGCACTTTGTATTATTAAAAGTTAATTTATTTTTATTTTCAATTTGTTCTGAATAGTGTTTTATATGTTTTATTGTGTGTCGTGTAAATATTTTTAAAAATGATGGGATAATAAACAGTAAAAAAATTGTTTTATAAAAACTGTAAATCATATGAAATCTAATAACTTTATACTGTTAATATTTGAAAGCATTAAACATGATTGATTGATCAAACTTTTTAATAAATAAAATGTTTAGTAGTATTAATATAATAAGCTGGACTCATTTTATTTTCAAAATAACCTTTATTTGCACAAAAAGTTAAATATACAGTGTAAATTCAGAGTTCTTGGGTCAATTGTGATCAATTTTGTACCATAGGTAAGTATGAATCAGGAAGAAGTAAACAAGTATTATATAAGCAATGAACTAATATGAGATTGAATACCAGAGAATAGTATAAATTAAGTTGTGAAATCATGTATGTCTAACAAATGGCAAATATTAAATTGAATTTGTAATGAGCAATAGATTTTAATAAGCGATAAAACGAGGTAACTTGTAACAGCTGATTTTTTTAATGATAAAAACTCATTTTAAACCATACTATGACATCTAATGAAAAACTAAACATTCATTTTTGTCATTAAATCATTTATATTATTCCTAGATAGCAACACAGGCTCATGATTGCTTATTTTTAGCTAATTAAATAGTTTTAGAAAATATATTTTTGTCAGTCAATAGTCATTTAATTTTAGTTTTTGAGATTTTATAATTAGTTATCTAAGCTTGATATTAAATCAGCAAATATATGTTTTGTTGATTTACCTGATAATAATAACTATTTTAATTATATAATTAGATAATTTTCTTCTCTGATATTGATCGATATTCATTATTGTTTCTAGAGTTGAAATTTTTAAAACAAAAAAATTAATTACAGAATTTTTTCATTTATATACACTAATTCATTAATTTATTACATTTTTTTTTACCATGGTCAAACTCACTCCTCGCACAACTTTGATACTATCCACCTCAGATAAATACAATAATGATTATTACTAATTATTATCTAAACTAGAGAGTATTTCTAGCACAGATATAAACTTTAAACCTCAGTTAAAGATTAATATATCTATCTGATTTTTAATTTTAAACATACACACACATGGAGTTATTCACCTTAATCTTTCCATTAATTTAAAGTCAAGACAAATGAATAAAAAGTGAATTAAGTAGTAGTTCACATATGTTAGAAGTTTTTGAAAAATAAGAACGTTAAAAAGATCTCCCATTACCGAAGTTTTTATTTACTTTTTTTGAATACAAGATTTTCAATACTTATAAATTTGCAGGATTATAATTGAATAATTGTAGAACTATATAAGAAAAAACCTGTGTAATAAATACATTTTTTTAACATATATACGTAGTTATATAAAATACAATTCAATTTTAGAATTATACACATTAAAACATCAATAATAATTAACACAAAAATAGAATAATGTAGTTATAAAGATTACAGTGAAGCCCTAGCATAATTTTTCAAGATGTGTGTAATATAAGCCTTACTCCAAATATAAGCCCTAATTAAAATTGTCATTCAGATGAATGGATTTCTTTTCGTTTGTTGAACCATATAATGTATGTATTGAATTATAAAGTAATGAATGTATAAATAAATAATATTATTGATATTAATGCTTTAAATAAATGATAATATAAATTCCAAGGGTATGACTATAAGGACATTTAATGCACTTGAAAGCATGTAGTTTTGATAGTAATTTTCACGAAATTATAAATACCTTTTTTTAGGAGAGGGTGTCAACACATATAGTTATAATTTACAGTTGTCTAAGAAAAGTTTTTTAATTTTATAAACTATAATAGTACTTATGTATTTTTTCATCAAACATTTTCAATAAACATAATTCTATGTATATAGAGAAACTATTTCTCTTCTAACCCTAATCCTATTTAGCTAAATTTGACAATATCAGCAAAAAATTTTATTATCAATAATGTATGGTATACTAGATTTCTTAAAATGGGCCCATTAGCTTGCAAATGAAACAAGGCAACAAATTTCTCTAAATTAATAAATCTTAATACTTTAACATTACAGTTCAGTAAAAGTAAATTATTAGCTGAATTTGACAGTATTTTTTTAAATTTTGTTATGTTTAAAAAAATAAATAACATTAAACTTTTTTCATTTACATTAACTATTTTATAAATCGAATGAATAAGATTACATGGATACAATGCACAAAGTTATTATATTTAAACCAGTGGTTCTCAACCTGTGGGTCACGACTCCTTTGAGGGTCAAACAACTCTTTCACAGGGGTGATCTAACCATTGGAAAACACATTTTCGATTAATAACAGTAGCAAAATTACAGGTTGGGGGTCACCACAACATAAGGAACTGTATTAAAGGGTCACAGCATTAGGAAGGTTGAGAGCCTCTGATTTAAACAGAATTTATATACATCCTACGCATCTGCTGTTTATATGTAGTAGAGATATATTAATGTTAGATAACTAATTACATTCTGAAATTCTAACTTTAATTAGAACATTAAGTTTTCCAAGCAGTATAATAATTTCATGGATTGGTCTATATGTTTCATTTGCTTTCAGTGTAGCCCAGCTTGATTGATTTGGTAAGCTCTGATAAACTATAAAGATTTTTCTTTTTTGTTAAATATATTTTTACTTAAAAGTTAGTAATGGCTTTGATTTTTTTTAAAAAAAAATTAACAAATTATCTCTAAAATTATGTTATCCATCTTTTTATATTTCGTTCATCATGATTCTAGAATGCTACACATATATTTTTTGCTCTATCAGCTTTTTTTTTTTTTTTACTTTTACCTTACAGTCCTCTGAATGCTTCAAAACTTTGAGAGAGATTTTTTTAATTTTTTTTTGTGTTGCTTATAAATTTTTAGTCTTCTTCACACATAGAAACTTTATAATTTGATTTACATTTGATTTGATAGATTCTCTTTGATCAGTTTCAATTTCAGGTAAACTATCATTAATTCAAATCTCAGATTCTAGTGCTTATGTAGATTTATGAATTTTTGAGATTTCATTAGTAAATCTTTTCTCCATTATAAACCCAGACTTTGAAGGAAGTTTAAATAAATATTGATTTTACTTTTTGTATATAATAAATGCAATGTTATTTTCACTGTTGTATATATAATTTCTGATCTTGACAAATGAAACCATATGTATTGTATACTGTACAAATTTATCTTGTTAATAATAGTGTAGCATTTTAAAATAGTTTATTTATTTAGCACTAATTAAAGCATTAATGACATTACATTACTTTGTAGTTTTGTCTGAATAATAAAAGTTTTTGAATTAGATGTATTTGGTTTATTATAATTTCAAAAATCAATTTTTCGAATTGTTTCTCTGCACATTTTGTAATTATTAAATTTTTAATTTTTTTGACTCATAAAAATTTGTCTTTTTTTTTGTTTTGTTTATTTTGCAGTTTGGACAAAGTGTTGTTTGACTAGTGGTGGACACTTATTCTTTCATCCACCAACTTATGAGAAACGTGATGGCTGATTCATATTGGTAGCATTCCCTTATATCACAACTCTATATCTGTCATTCATAGTTTTAATATTTAAACTATGTTCTCTGAGGTAAATATTGATTTAATTAATATTTTATTATTTAGCTTTAAGACTTTAATATCTTAAAAATCATACTTTTTAAAAGAATATGATTATATGTGTGTCTGTGTAAAATAAAAGTGATAGTGCATATTTGAAAGAAAAAAATGAAAATAATTTTAAATGATCCATTTAAAATAACGAATGTGTGGAATTCTACAAATTGATATAGAAAAGAGTTAATGATGATATAAGGAAATATATTGTGAAATGGCAAGGAAGAAAGCTTATAGAAGAAAATAAAAATCTTAAAAATATAAAAAAATCTTAAAAATATAAATATTTTGATATATAATGGAAGTTAAAAAGAATTGAATATCTCGAATTTTGTAAAATGGTGCGGAAAAGAGTTGAAAATGATATAAGAAAGTATAATTGTGAACTAGCAAGGAAAGCTGTAGAAGAAAATAAAAGTCTTAAGAATGTAAAACAACATTTTGGTATTGGTAGGAAATTTATATCTGCAATAAGAAAAAAAGATGGAATTGTTACTAAAAAGAGAGATGACATCATGAAATTGGTAGAAGATTTTTATCAAGAATTATATAGTAATAAAGAACAAGTACCTCCTATATCTATTACATCTACCGAATTGCCCAGAATTTTAAATGAAGAAGTGAGACATGCAATTAAATGTATGAAGAAGGGAAAGGCTCCAGGTAATGATGGAATTATAATTGATATATTAAAAGAAGCAGATGAAGAAATAGAAAATTTTTTAGCAAAGTTATATACCAAATGTCTAAATGATAAAGATGTACCGGATGATTGGAAGAATGCAGTAATAATATTAATATTTAAAAAAGGTGATAAAGAAGATATTAGAAATTACAGACCTATCAGCCTTTTATCAGTTTTATATAAAATTTTTACCAAGATAATTACAACTCGTCTACAGAGAACATTGGATTTTCACCAACCAAGAGAACAAGCTGGATTTAAAAGTGGTTTTAGTACAGTAGATCATATCCAGGTGTTGAGAGAAGTTATAGAAAGGACAAATGAATATGAGTTGTCATTATGTTTTGGATTTGTAGATTATGAAAAGGCATTTGATTCTATAAACATTTCTTCAGTGATTAAAGCATTGGATCATCAAGGTATAGATCCAGGATATTGTCATATTTTGAAGAATATTTATAAAAATGCAACAGCAACAATTAGATTACATAATGATACTGGGAAAGTCAACATTGAGAAAGGTGTAAGACAAGGTGACTCCATATCTCCAAAACTCTTTACAGCAGTGCTGCAAGAAGTATTTTGTGGATTAAAATGGGAAACTAAAGGAGTGAAAGTAAATGGAGATTATTTAAGTCATTTAGATTTCGCAGATGATGTAGTTGTTTTTGCAAATAATGCTTCAGAGCTGCAGGATATGTTGCAGGAATTATCAGATGAAAGTAGGACTAAAGATAAATGTTCAAAAGACTAAAGTAATGTTTAATCGATTTGCTCAAAATATGAAAATAAAGATTGATTATGATGAATTAGAAGAAGTTAACAGTTACAAATACCTTGGTCAGATTATTAATACAGATGGAAACATAATGGAAGAAATTAATCATAGAATTAAACTTGGTTGGAGTGCTTTTGGTAGAAATAACTTGATACTAAAAGGAAATATGCCTATGTGTTTGAAAAGGAAGGTTTTTAACAAATGTGTTTTACCAGTTCTTACTTATGGATCTGAGACTTGGACACTTAATAGAAGAGCAATACAGAGACTTCAGACCACTCAAAGAAGTATGGAGAGATGTATGTTGGGAGTAACACGAAGAAATCGAAAACGCAATGTATGGGTAAGAGAACAAACAGGTGTTACTGACCTCATTGAAAAAATTAAAAGATTGAAGTGGAGTTGGGCTGGTCATATTGCTAGAAGAGATGATACTAGATGGACAATTGAAATTTTAAACTGGATTCCAAGAGATTGTAAAAGACCCAGAAAGAGACCACATGTGAGATGGATGGATGAAATAAGAAAGTGTGCAGGGGTGACGTGGAGAAGAGAAGCTGAAGATCGGAGAAGATGGATTAAACTTGGAGAGACCTTCACCCTGCAGTGGATTGATAATGGTTGATAATGATGATGATGATTAAACCAATAGAAAGAAACTATGACAGTTATTAAAAACAGAAGTGTGGGAAATTTATGAAGAACTTACTATTTAATAATGAAGAATGTGAAAACAGAATATCCTATTATAATGGGAACTGGGTTGTTACTCTTCTCTTAAATCTATATATTTCTACATTAGAATGTATGAGGATTTAAATCCTGGGATAAATGGATGTTAGGAATAACCACATTAACTATCTTTGGACTGAATATCCTGATTAACTTTAATGGATAGAAGGGATGTCCAAGCACACTTTCTAACTATCATTCCCAAAAAACATGTTCATCTAAAGAAAGAGTATAATTATTATCACTATAGATGTTATTTATATATATATCTGCCATACTGCAGATTAATCCACCATCTCTAAAACAAGAAACATTTAGGTTCGGGTTCAAGCCCATCTTTAGTTTTTTAGGTGTTAGCTCCACCATTAACCTATTTCTAACTCAGAAAAAACATGGCAATGCATCTCAAGATATACAAGCTATACTTAGTTAGGATTGAAATGAGAGAAAATGTCCAATTTATCTATCTACTATATTACAATTATTATAGTATATTTCTGTATGAATGAAATTGCTTAAAATATAACAAATAATAAAAATTATATACAATGGTTATATAAAAATTTTGGTACATGGTTTCATACCTTTTTCAAATGTTAATCATCTATTTTAATGTTAACCAGTTATTGCAAATAGAATAGATGATTAACCTTTGACAAATGAAACCATTTGCCGAAAAGACTTTTTATATGTAATTATTATTAATATATTTATATAGTTGTTGTATATGATTTTTCTTATTTGTTATAATTTATATGAAAGAACAGTATAATGGATATCATTTATTTCCATTTTTAATGCAAAAAATATATATTTAGATGAGAATGTATCCATATTGGGAAAGAGTTATTTAACTGAATTGAATTTCCCTTATGAGCTCCAATATGCTTACATAAAATCTAGAATAATCACATTATTATTATTTTTAAATTAATACCAATCCATAACCCTAACATAAATAAATATAAATATGCAAGCAAGTTATAATCACTGTTAATTATTAATCATTGAACAAGAAATAAATTATAAATTCAAATATTAATTGAAAAAAAAATTACAGTCAATTTTATAATTGTATTATAATCAATTTGAAGGCCTATCTTTTGAAAACAAATAGATTTTATCATATTATCAGAATTCTGATGTCACCACTATCATTAATCGATAAAAAAAGAAGTAAAAAATAGGGTCAGACCTTTTTGAAAAATTTATCTATAGGACATTCACTATCAGTAATGTTGAAGGCTTCTTTTAATGTACTTCTCCAGATAGAATAATGGTATGGATGGATTATGTGTTCAGTATGGATAGGCTGTCAAAAAATGAAATTGTATGAAAGATCTCGGCAATGCTTGTTCTAGTTCATTCATTGCTGCAGGCAGGAATGTCATACTTGTTGAAATTGGCATCAGCAGAAGGTTATATAACTTCAGATTTAATCAACTACTGTACTAATAAAAGTTTTCACCCAGCAAATTGAGACTTCAGTACTGTTTTCCTTGTTAGCTGGGTTAATATTTCACAAGTTAGAAGCATTTTATAATAGGCTTAACTTTCTCGAATATTGTTTAAAATAAATAAATTATTAGCTGATTGAATTGAGCTGATATTATAACACTCTTAAAACAAAAAAAAATTCAAACTTTCTCATTGATATCTATCATATTAATGCTATTATTCATAATCAAATTCCACAAATCTGGATACCATTATTTTTCATATAAATTAATTAGTTTTTAAATTAATTACTTTTTTCATACTAAATAGAACACCCTCAACTATTCTCCTGACACATTTGATCCCATACATGTTGAAAAGATAATCACCAATGTCAGTATTTCGTGCTAAACCAGCACTCATCAGTTGGTCCAGATTATCATCTCCACACATATATACAATCAATGCCCAGCTTATATTAAGATAACCAATCTTCATACTTTAATGGCCAGGCTTCGATCTATTCCATCCCACAACTCTTCAGCCATCCATTTCATTAAAAATCTGATGATGAAACATTCAAAGCCCATATTGGTGCCAATCTTCTCATCCTACCCATGTTGACTATGAGTCAATCTGACCCCTCGTACAGGACATAATCCATTTACATACATATACGATGGGCAGACCATACAGCACTATTTTTTTAATTATATTTTTTCACATATACTTTTCATACCTCACTCAAATATGAAATTATAGGGGTTTGAGATAATGTATTGCTATATTAGTATAAGCTGAGATTGATTGTACATATGTGTGGAGATGATAATCTGGACATGATAGTGTGGTTTCCAAAATCGATTATTTATCTTTTCAACATTTGTTATCAAGGGTATCAGTAGTATGAAATAGCATTGATAGTTGAGGGTCATGTGAAAGTCTGAATTCAAATCCCCTATATATTACATATTTGAGTGCAGGTATGAAAAAAGCCTGTATTGTTGAAAAAATTCATATATTAAAATATAATGCTGTAAGGTTTGCCCATCCCTCGTATATGTATGAAAATGGATTATGTCCTGTACTTGAGGGGTCAGATTGATTTATGGTACAACATGGGTAGGATGAGAAGATTGGCACCAATGTGGACTTTGAGCGTTCCATCATCAGATTTTCAATGAAATGGATGGCTGAAGAGTTGTGGAGTGGAGCGGATGAAACCTGTCCATTAAAGTATGAAGATTGGTTATCTTAATATAAGCAGAGTATTGATTGTATATATGTGTGAAGATGACGAGTGCTAGTTTAGCACGAAATACATATATTGGTGATTATTTATCTTTCCAACATGTGAGACAGCGTGGATAGTTGAGGGTTGTGTGAAAGTGAGTTCAAATCCCCTATATATTACATATTTGAGTGCAGGTATGAAAAAAATCCTGTACTGTAGAAAATATTCATATAGAATTACTAAATTTAATTACTATCAGTTAAGATAAGTAATAAATAATGAACATTAGAATGGCAGGCATCTTATCATATGTAAGCCTTAGTCATCAATTATGTTCATCTACCTTTTTTCTATCTCTTGTAGTGAAAGTATTGTACAATTTTTTTAGCATGCATCTGGGTGCATATACCATAATAATTTTAGCCATAAACCACATGCAGAATTTATAAACTAATTACTATATATGTGGAATTTTTCCCCCAATAATTTGCAGAAAAAACGTGATAGAAATCTAAGTAATGATCATAGAATTGCTAAATCTTTACTGAATGAAATATTGTACATATTTTTTTTTAAAAAATAATTCTTCTAGATGCATATCATGTAATAATTTTAGCTATGATCCATAAACACAGAATTTGAAAACTTTTAATGTTTATATCTAAAAAAATTTGAAGTGACTTTATGGGTAAAATAGATGAAAATCTAAGTGCTCAACATAAAATCAATTCTATGAAAATAGAAGCACTGAAAGAACTGTTTTGTTTAAAATTGCATCATCTTAAATCTACTATCAGTTAAAATATTGCAGGAATTGTTTTCATGGAAAAGTATGGATTTTGAATGAATTTATTTATCATTTAAAAACATTTTCTAATTTATCATTATTAATAATAAAATGCAAATCCTCTTAATATAGTATTACAATTTTGAAATCAGCTCTTGTGGCATAGCAAAAATATTTTCAAAGACTACAATTTTTGTAGTACACTTTTTCATGAAACAGTAGTATTTATGTTTGTGAATAATAACTAATCTATTGATTCTCAACTATTTACAATTCACTAAACATTTATCTTCAAAAACAAATACAATAATCTTCTAATACTTTTAGGATTATCAACACAATGGGCATAATGTTTGTAACAATCTTTTACGAAAAAGTTGAATTGTAAAAAAATCAGATCAAAGTATTTATTTGTACGTTAATGAATAATTCCTTTAATCAGTATTGGTCCCAATTGTGCACAGTGCTCCAAAATGCAAAACAAATTTCAATAGCAAACAAAGATGGTAATTGTGTAATATTTGGCCACTTTGATATTACATTTACACATATTACAATTTAAATAAAGAAATTCATTTATGAAAACATGAATTGTTAAAAAATCTAGTTTGATTTCTTCATTCTTGATTCTTGGCTATGTATGCAATATAAAAGCAAAATGTTTAGAATAAGACACTAAACATTTATTCACAAAACAAACATGGTTAATCATCTAATGTGCAGCTATTTATACGTTTTGAATGTTTGAAGACCCTAATGTGTGCATCAACACACAAATATTATAATAAAGTGCCACAATTTTTAGATATCTATTTTATACTTTATATGCAATGCAAAAGTTTTTGTAATTAAGTAAATATAAGCAATGAATTTAAATTTATTTTTCTATAAATCTTTATACAAATAATTATTCTCTAATAAATTACATGTGCTTTTGTTCCATTATTGCTGTTTCATTTTTTTTTTTAATAACAAATTTTTTAAAGCAATAACTAAAGGAATATTTTTTATATATTTTATTCTTTTTAAAAAAAAAATGATATAATTATTTCTATGATTTTGTTCTAATATGTAAAATTCCTTAATCTGAAAAGATCAAGGAACAAAGGTTTTTTAATAATAGTATTCAACTTGTATTCATATTTGATAAACTAAAAAAAAATAATTGTAGTGCACCATTAATAATGAAATGATGTTCTAAAATTTAGAAATCTGGCACAAATTTGAAGATTTCATTTAAGTTTTGCTGGTTGTAATGGTAGAGAATCATCTGGGTCTATAGAAAATATACATTTCATTAAGTTTTTTTTGTTTGTTTGTTTCTACTTCATATGAATGCTAACCTCTGATAATTTCATGTATAAAGGCTTCTTCCATTTTGTATTTTTTGAACGTGTTGAAGCTTTTGTATAGGATAATTTGGGTTTTTTTTTTCTGCCATTGTTGCCAGGCATCATTCCCCCTACTATATCATCAAGTTTTATGAAGTCCAATTTCTTTCTCAATATTTTGACTTTTAGAAAACATTGGGGTTTTTTTTTTTAATTGATTATTTTTAAGTTAAAAAAAAAATTATGGATAAGAAGAATATATTATTATGGAATGATTGCAAATGGTTTATATTATCAAAATATTTTTACATATATTATTATTGAATTTAAAATAAAATACTTTTGTATATTAATTACTTAAGTGACACAATAATATATATTTTATAATTTGATACATGACATTTTAAAATTAATCCTATCAATTAAAAAGGAAAATACACACAAATAAATATTAGACACCCCTCCCCACTTTAAATTGTATCATTTATTTAATGTATATATATTTAAGATCTTAGTTGTGCCTTGTTGAAATGGAACGCCGCAGTAGCAAGTCCAAACTAGAGAAACAGGATGAGTTCGAAGAAGTTGAGGAAGAACCATACGATAGCCCACCTGAAGTACTCATCACAGAACCTGGGCAACCATTCAGCAAGCCTGATGAAACCTTAGATCAAAGTCAGCCTGATATCTCAGATGAGTCTCCAGAGACGACAGATAAGCAGAGTGATCGACCAAAACAAGAAACAATCCATGTGAGCCTTTTTTTTTTTTTTAATTTAATTGAATGTCTTAATTGACACAGAAATCCTATTTGTTTAGTAAATATATATATATTTTTGCTATTTATACATTGTTTCATAGTAATTGCTAGCAGTATAATTATATCTGTGTGATGTTGTTAAAATTATTAAATACAGGCAGTCCCCTAGTTACATACTTAATTGGTTCTTGATGTGTGTTTGGAAGTTGAAATTGTTTGAAAGTAGAGGTCTATAAAAAAACATCAAAAAGGGTTTTCAAAATACAGTATTTATTTTTTATTGATTAGTATCTGGAGTTTTGTTTACAAATTTATCAAGAGTTAATTGAATTGTATTTTTTTTTTCTCTTCATAAAGAATTCTGTAACATTCTGTGCCTTTTTCTATTGCCCTTTGTACACAAGATATACACTTTCCATTGGGAACACATTCTTCCATGATGGTCAAAAATTTGTCAAGATGCATGAAGGCTTCATTCATATTCTTGATTATCAAACTCTTAACAATAAGTTCATTATCAGATTCTTCTTCATTTTGTATTTCATTCAACTCTTGTAATTTAATCAAGTCTTCATTTGACTGCGGATCTGAGTGAGATTGCATTAACTCATCAATATCTTCGTCAGTGATATCTAAATTTAATTCATTCATTATATTTACTATTTTAATTGTGATATCTTCAGGAGTTTCTTCAATGTCCATAGAAGTATTCATCATTTGTGGATATATTTTTTTCCAACATCCTTTCATTGTTGACTCTTATTTCAGCCCACACATCCCCAATAATATTTATTTCATTCATTATATTATAACTTTTCCAAAAATCTCTTTAGTGTAGGTCCACCTTCCTTGTCAATTGCCTTGATTGCTTGAGTCATTAATCTTCTCATATAATACTACTTAAAGGTAGCTATCATGGTTTAGTCCAGGGGTCCCCAACCTTTTTGCACTTAAGAGCACATTCTATAATCTCGGCCAGGTGGCAGGTACCGTTTAGATGGCGAGCACCATTTATTTTTTCAATGTAAATTTATAGTTGGATATTGTTAAATACACATAATGTACAAAAAAATATTTATTTCAAAAATAAAATTTTAACATATAATTAATGTTTATATTTTTACGCTGTAAAAATATAGTATGCCCTACAATTTGATTACAATATAATACAATAATTTATAAGAAATTTTAAAAATTACATTTATTTGTATCAGATAAATAATTTTTTATCCTGTTCGGATAGCGGCGGGCACACGTAAAATGGTCTGCGGGCGCCGTGGTGCCTGCAGGCATAGGGTTGGGGACCCCTGGTTTAGTCTATAGGTTGTATTTCACTTGTGGTATTAGGAGGTATAAACACAGCATTAACTTCTGAATATAAATTTTGCAAGGATTTTGGATGTCCAGGAGAATTGTCTAAGAGCAATAATGTTTTAAATGGTAAATTATTCTCACTATAATATTGCCTAATAGAAGGCACAAAATGATGTGAGAACTAATCTTGAAAAAGTTGTGCAGTAGACCAGGCTTTAGGATTTGATTTTCAAATGACTGGAAGCATTCTTTTATCTTTTCCTTTCAATGCTCTAGGATTTTCTGTCTGATAAATTAGCATTGACTAAAATTTAAAATCATCAGCTAAATTACCTCCAAGAAGCAATGTTAATCTGTTTTTCGAAGGTTTATGCCCAGGTGCAACTGATTCTTCCTTTGCTAAATATGTACATGCAGACATCTTCTCATTTTAAATTTGTGAAACCAACCATACTTGCTACAAATTCAACAGCAGGGTCTTCTTTTAATTCTTTCTTCCAATGTTATTGCAAACTAAGAGCCTTAGCTTAAAATAATTGATAAACTCACTGGGATATCTTTTTGATGTTGATCTTCAATCCATAAAGCCAAAGGTTTCTCCATTTCATCCATTATTCTGCCATGTCTTTTTGAAACAATCTTTGAAGAAATATTTCCATAATTTTTAACATATTCCTTAATTTTGTTATTGTTTTTCACAATTGTATATATTGTTGATCAGTGTAAATTACATGAATGTTCAATTGAAGCCAAAGATTCGCCATTTTCAGAACATCTAATTATATCCATTTTTGTCTCGAGCATTTCGAGTTTATGAGACCCTGATTTCTTTTTAATTGTATCAACACTGCTGTTTTTCCATTTTCACTCATGTTTTTACTTAATAAGAATGAAAAAAATTCGCCAGATATATCACATGATCACCATTTCTTATGTTTGCTCATAACTATTATTAAAACAGGCAAAACTCTCCATACAGTAGTGTCCATTCAGTGCAAGCCAGAGTAATCAATGGATGCCAGAAGGCTTGTGCATAAAATACCTATCTAGTGCCTACTGATCCAATATCCCCAGACTAGTTTCTAGCTTGTAGCTTTCATCAGTGAGGAGTCTTGGATCTAAGAGCATTATATCTAGATCTTAGGATCAAATGCAACCATTCAGCAGCCACCTTTATCTCTACTTAACTACAAACCTGTGAAAATAAAATTGAAAGCATAATAATATTTTCAATCTAAGTTCATTAGCTTATATAGTCATATAGATCTGAACTCAGTTCAATACCCATATATTTTAGTGTCTTTGGTTCTTTAATAACTACTGTCCTATTAGGCAGGATTGGTTTTAAACCACTAAACATCATATGATCACCATTTCTTAATGCTTACTCATAACTGATATTAAAACAGACAAAACTCTCCATACAGTTGTGCCACTTAGTGCAAGCCACAAGCTAGAAACTCGTCTAGGGATATTGGATGAGTAGGTACTCGATAGGGGTTTTATGCACAAGCCTTCTGGCATCCATTGATTACTCTGGCTTGCACTGAGTGGCACTACTGTATGGAGAGTTTTGCCTGTTTTAATAACAGTTATGAGGAAGCGTAAGAAATGGTGATCATGTGATGTTTAGTGGTTTAATACCAATCCTACCTAATAGGATAGTGTTGGTGAAGGTTATTAAAGAACCAAAGACACCAAAATGTATGGGTACTGAACTGAGTTCAGATCTATATGACTATATAAGATAATGAGCTTGGATTGAAAATATTATTTTCAAATTTTATTCTCATAGTTTTGTAAGTTAAATAGAGATAAAAAGTGGCTGCTGGAAGGTTGCATTAGATTCTAAGATGTAGGTGCAGTGCTGTCAGATCCAAGACTCCTTCTCACTGACGAAAGCCATAAGCTAGAAACTAGTCTGGGGATATTGGATGAGTAGGCACTAGATAGGGATTTTCTACACATGCCTTCTGGCTTGCACTGAGTGACACTACTGTATGGAGAGTTTTGCCTATTTTAAAACAGAAATATAGTCAGTGTATATGTAATGTAATCATGCATAAACTATTTTTAAAAATAAGCACTAATCAAGACAGTCTGTGACGATGCTAAAAATAATAGTAATCAATGATGGAGGGATGAGAAGATTTACTGTATTTTATATAGGTTTTTATTGTTCTCTAAAATATACTAATTAAATTATTTTCTAAATTCCAAAGTTTATTTTTCTTTAGAAAAAATTCAATTACGAATGTATGTAAATAGTTTTTTATCATGTGCATAAGTAGCGAAATGTTTGTAACTCTTATGTTCGTGACTAGCGGACTTCCTGTATTAATGTATGCTCTTATAGCATTAAAGATGCAGTGATAAGTAAACCTTAAATTTTATCATTGGCAATGCTCATAATATTTGTTAGCATTCTTGCATATACAAATACGATTACTTCATGCGGTAGAATCATATAAATGCAAAGCATTTTTTCAGGGAAGTTAAGTAACTTGGAATGTAAATTTTAAGCAGAGAACATAAATGCACGAATATAGATATATGTGTATCAATTAATAGGATAGAAAGTATTAATGTGTTTCTTGTTGTTTTGAAAAAATTTGAATATTTTTCTACAGATAAGATTAGGGTTGCTATTGTTATTAGAGAATTCTATGTATTTTATTTGTATTGATTTTTTTTATAAAATTAAAGAGGTTTGGGTTATTGGTTATGTTATTTCTCTTAATATGCTCTATCTACATTAATTTTTTAGAGAGTAGTGTTATTGATAATTTTTCTGTTTCTTTAAAATTATTTGTTAGGTATGTTGATGATTGTTTATTTGTTATACAGGAAGATAAATTGAAGAATTTTTTATTTGATGGATTGAATGTTTTTGATTCTAGTGTTAAATTTACCATTGAGGAGGGTACATTTGAATTTGTAAAGTTAAAATTTTTAGATTTAAGTGTTGATAAAGTTAATAATGTTTTATTTTTTTAGTAATTTCATTAAGGGAACAAATTTAAGAAATGTTATAAGGCCAGAGTTGTCAACATTTTACTCATAAAAGACTTTCTTTTTTGAATATTTATTATGGGAATAGAAGGCTTAATAAAATAATAGTTATATTCAGAGCAGTCAATTTGCTCTAACTATATTGAGTTAGGATATAATAATGAATTTATTAGGGATATTATATTTACTAAAAATATCTATAGATCTCTTAATAATAAAGATTTAAGTGTTAATGAGAATAAAGAGTTTATTTCTTTGCCATATAAGTCATCAATTAGTAAATCGATTTATAAAAAGTTTTTTTTATTGGGTGATATGAAAGTGGTGATGTGGAAGAAAGGCCTGAATTTAAATTCATTACTAAATGGTTCAAAACAGTTAATTGATTGCAAATCTATTCCTGGGGTAAAGATTCTTTGTAGGTGTCATAAAATATATGTAGGTCAGAGTAAATTAAATCTTAATGAAAGAGCTAAAGTTTGTAAGAATGGCGTTATCAATAAATATAATTCAGCTTTGTATAGTCATGAACTGAATACAGATCATAAAATATTATTTAACAATGCAGAGGTTATTTTTTATGAAAAAAGTGTATTGAAAAGAAGAGTAAAAGAAACTTTGATGATAAAATATTTTGAATCTGAGGTCACCCATCTCATAAAGACATTCTTTGATATGAAAGGACGTTGGGTGTTTAGTTGAACTTCACTTGAAAAGGTCTATTTGTTAATAGATAAAACCATAATTGTGGAAGAATTTTAGTAAATTTTTATTTTTTTTTTTGGCTAGTATTGGAAAGTTATATGAATTTTTATTTTATTTATTATTATTATTACAAATTAGGCTGTACTTAATTGTCTTCGTTGTATGGTAAAAAGTGTACAAAATGATAACTTTTGTTCACTTTAGAACCAAATTCATGTAAAGATTGATTTATTAGTAAATATAAAGAATAAGCTGGATTTAAAAGTAGTTTTAGTACAGTAGATCATATCTCTCAAATATGAGTTGCCATTATGCTTTGGATTTGTAGATTTTAAAAAGGCATTTGATTCCATAAGCATTTCTTCAGTGATTAAAGCATTCGATCAACAAGGTATAGACACAGGATATTGTCATATTCTGAAGAATATTTATAAAAATGCAACTGCAACAATTAGATTACATAATGATACTAGGAAGGTTAACATTGAAAAGGGTGTAAGACAGGCTGGCTCCATTTCTCCAAAACTTTTTACAGCAGTGCTACAAGAAGTACATCTTGTGAATTAAAATGAGAAACTAAAAGAGTAAATAGAGATTATTCAACTCATTTGGATTTTGCAGATGATGTAGTTGTTTTTGTAAATAATGCTTTAGAGCTTCAAGAAATGTTGCAGGAGTTATCAGATGAAAGTAAGAAAGTAGGACTAAAGGTAAATGTTAAAAAGATTAAAATAATATTCACTGGATTTCTCAAAAGATGAAATAAAGATTGATTATGATGAGTTAGAAGTTAACAATCACAAATACTTTGGTCAGATTATTACAACAGATGGAAACATAATGGATGAAATTTAATCATAGAATTAAATTTTATTGGGGTGCTTTTGGTAAAAGGAACTTAATACTAAAAGGAAATATGCCTATTTGTTTTCCCATTTCTTTCTTATGGTTCTGAGATTTGGACACTTAATAGAAGAGCAATACAGAGACTTCAGACCACTCACAGAAGTATGGACAGATGCATGTTAGGAGTAATAAAAAGAGATTGAAAAATGCAATATATGGTTAAGAGAACAAACAGGTGTTAGTGACTTTTTTGAGATAATTAAATGACTGAAGTGGAATTGATTCTTTAGTTTTGGGAAAAAATGATTCTACTGTGGGATAGGAAAATATCTCATATCAACATTTCTGAGCTCATTATAGGTGTTTCTCACTGTAGGAAATGTTACATTGCTAGTGGTCCAAATGGTGCATTTTAATTGACCTAGCACATGGTTTTCATCATTTCCATTTTGCTGAAATTTACTGTTATAGCTGTGTTTAAATTAGTACTAAAAAGTATTGTAACAATTGTATTCTTTCAAGACCAATAATGGTCATTGTCTTAGCGTGGCAAGAGACAACTGCTATAAGTCAGAATCTTCCTCACATTTTGACAGTTTTTTTAAACTTTTATTAACATAATTCTCTTAAGTGTACACTTTCACTCTTAGCCATTACCATCAGCTTGTTTTTCTTTTTTTGCTGTTTTTATTTCTTTGTTCTTGCTTTACTTTATTTGGTAATTACCAATAATCAGGTGTTTTTTTTTCTTTTGTTCTAACTTTAATTAAATCTGGTAAATATCATTAATCAGTTGTTGTCTGAACATCACATTATAGGATTTAACTTTAATTGAACTATTAATTTACAAATATATATAAGTACAAAAATTGAACTATTAATTTACAAATATATATAAGTACAAAAATTTGTTTCTGATCTTTGTAAACTTATGTTTAAACTATTTAATTTTGAATTTTTTTACAATTTTTACTTCTATATGAGTATTCTCTTACATCTCTTATAAGAAAATATAAATTGTTTATTTTTAACATCTCCTATGCTAATATTCGCTGTTACATAACCAGTTTTAAGTGTTAGTTAGTTGTTTTTAAAAATGTTTGGTCTGTCTCTCTATTCAAGATTTAAGGTGGCTTGTAATCATCTAACAACAATGTACTTGGCCAAGTTCATATTATATATACATACTCGGAGTTATAATAATAGAGTATGATAGGTGAATGCATAAACTTTTTGTTGTGTTTGGTTAGACTTGCAGGTTCGTTTCCAAACAAATAGATACAAAAAGAACAACTATTCAGCAATTAATATGTACAATTTTTTAGTACAAAATATATACACACGTTAGTTAACAAATGAACAAATACAGTTGATAGACTTGAATGCTGAGATAGTCGTGCGGAGTATGGAACTCGCTTCCAGCTTATGATTAGCCTGCATCGTGAATTCTGGTAAGACTCTTCCAGCTATGTAGTTAGCTTGCCTCGAGTCGGCTCTAGTTCAGACACAGCAGTTTCCAGTCCGTAGGTGGAATTGCTTCACTGTCTGGACGTCTCAATAATGACTTGATAAATACCTTTGCTGATGGCAGAAGGTTTAATGGAGAGCACGTTCTGTCGTTCAGGTTAACAGAAGTAATTGCTCTCTGCCTTGCCTCCAAAAGGCTTGACTATTTAAAGGCAGATTCCCTACCTTACTGGAAACACGCGGATTCAGTGCGCAAACCCTAGTGAAGGTTTTAAACCCGGTGGAAAGCAACTGGGTGCTAGCCAATCAGGCAAGGAATCTGGAATAGTCCACTTCTGAAGGCAGGGTCAGATATGACATCCCTCCCCCTGGCTGAAATTAGCTCTGGTGGACATAGTCATTGAAAATGCGCTGCACAACTTTTTGTTTGCTTGGTTGGTTGCCTCGGTTGATTGCTGTTCCTGTCTTCATCTTCTTCTCTTGATGAGCTTGTTTCTGGTTGACTGCTGCTGTCTTGATAGCTTCTGGTGTGTGGTTGAGTTTTAGCTGTTTGTAATAATGATGATGACCCATCTTCAGTTTGCACAACAGTGTACAGCCCCTTTATTTGCGTCACCAATACTGGTATCCATCTTGTGGACCCATAGTGCATATGACATAGTACTTTTGTTCCTATTTGGAAATTTATTTTGTTTTTATCTTGTAGTTGAAGTTTGGCCTCAGGTTTCAGCTTTTTGTTAAACACATCAGAGTCATTAAACTTTATCTTTGATAATGTTGTGAGCTGGTTCACTTTGAACCCTAAGTGACTGAACCAGTCACGGCCTATTAAATCATTATGGTTACCTAGTGCCACTACCAGTGGTAGATATATAGTTTTGTTAGCCATAGTAATTTTTCCTCTTGTTTGACCTAACATTTTGATTTTATTCCCTTGGTAGTCTGATATTGGGTGCAGCTTATATTTATTCTTTTTATTAATAATTGTCCAAGTCTTTCTTGAAACTATAGACACTGCTGACCCTGTGTCGAGTTCCATATTAACTGGTGTATCATTTATTATGACAGTGTGTATAAACCCACACGTCTGATTATACAGGCAACTTGCTTATGTTTCTTATAAGTGCCTTTACTGTCTTTAGGAATAGTCTTGGCTGTTTGTTTTTTTGCTGCCTTTATATGTCCTATACGCTTGCACATGGATGTTGCTTTGCGGTATGGACATTCTGTATGCATGTGCTCATTGCATCTATTACAAAGCCATGAGCTATTTGATGCTGACTTCTCTGAGCTGACTGAGTGCTTCGGTGACCCAGTGTTATGCTCAATTTTTTGCACTTCATACTTTGTCTGTTTAATGGGTTAGCTTGACTAGCTATAGTTTCTGCTAGTCTTGCTTGAGCTATCACTGTCTCAAAATCTAGGTGTGGAATCATTAACATTTTCAGCCTCAAATTGTGATCGTTTATGCCACAAATAAAATGATCACGAAGTGCTTCCATTCATGAAGTCTTTGAAATCGCACTTCAAGGCTAATATACGGATTCATGTTGCAAATTCTCTAGCTGTTTCACCCTGTTCTTGTATGCTGAGATTAAAATGGTATCTCTGCATTATGGTCAAGGGGTTAGGAGGAAAATACTCTATGAGAATTGTCAACACTCTATATCAAAATCCAGCTCAGCTGGGGTTACAGCAGTAGATTGAGACTTTAGTATATCATATGTTTGCGGACCTATTATGGTCATTAATGTTGCTAACTTTAACTCAAGCTTTTTTATATTGTTAGCCTGTAGATAAAAAATCAAATGCTCTTTATAATTTGGCCAGCTCTCAGGTTGAGCCGGATCAAAAGATTCCATAGAGCCGATTGCTTTAGCCATCTTTTTTTATTTGTGCTGATTAACCACTCGTACTTATTTAATAGTTACGTTATCGTAACTAACTCAACAAAGCTTTTAAATCAATAGAGCGAGCTTTTACGCTGTCTTGCGAGTAAAGTTCTCGTGATTGGTTGAAGCTTCAAATGGACATGCCTTTATGGTTTGCGGTCAATTTTATTCAACAGTTTTACGTTGTTATTTTTTTTAAAAAAATACCACCGTAATCAAATTACGGGAACGTAAATTTTTTCAAAATAGTAAAAGAAATACACACTCGCGTATTTATTTTATATATTTAGATCTGTTGAAACTTGCGTATTTTATAATATAATTTTTCCAGCAGTGAGGGAAAAATTTTCTCTGTTTCTGCGCCAGATCTGTTTAAACTGGCACAGTTTATTCTAATTTTTCCAGCCGTGAGGGAAAAATTTTTGTTACTGTGCCAAATCTGTTATAACTGGTGCAGTTTATTCTTTAATTTTTCCAGCTGTGAGGAAAAATTTCTGTGCAGCTGCGCCAAATCTGTTATAACAGGCGTGTCGACTGCACCAAATCTTGTGTTTCGTTAGGCTTGTAGGTTCGTTTCCAAACGAACAGATACAAAAAGAACAACTATTCAGCAATTAATATGTACAATTTATTAGTACAAAATATATACACACGTAGTTAACAAATGAACAAATACAGTTGATAGACTTGAATGCTGAGATAGTCAGGCAGAGTATGGAACTCGCTTCCAGCTTATGATTAGCCTGTGTCGTGAGTTCTGGTAAGACTCTTCCAGCTACGTAGTTAGCTTGCCTCGAGTCTGCTCTAGATCAGACATAGCAGTTTCCAGTCTGTAGGTGGACTTGCCTCACTGCGTGGACATCTCAATAATGACTAGATAAATATCTTTGCTGATGGCAGAAGGTTTAATGGAGAGCATGTTCTGTCGTTCAGGTTAACAGAAGTAATTGCTCTCTGCCTTGCCTCCAAAAGGCTGACTATTTAAAGGTAGATCCCTTACCTTACTGGAAACACGCGGATTCAGTATGCGAACCCCAGTGAAGGTTTTAATCCCTTGGAAAGCAACTGGGTGCTAGTCAATGAGCAAGGAATCTGGAATAGTCCACTTCTGAAGGCAGGGTCAGATATGACACTTTTGTTGATTGATTAGGGCGAATACTATACTACATTATACTAGTGCAAATTTTTTTCAATAATTTTAAATTTATTTATCAATAGATGTGCATAAATCTCCTTTTCATTGTCTTTGAGAGCCTGTCAGTTACTGCCTGTTTGGTAAAAAAGGGAAGACAAACTTAATAATCAACAAAAACTCAATGTAGCCCTTTCTTTATATAAAACATAGATTTTATCTAGTTCAATAATATTTTGAAATAAAAAAATAAATAAAATTTAAATAAGAAACAAAAATAATTGTTATTAATGAAATATATTTGTCAATATGCAAATTTATTTGAGCATTTTGTTCAAACAGGTTTGCAAGTTAATAAAATACCTATTTTATTAATATTTATTTTTTGTTTATTGTTTAAATTTTAATGTTTTAAAGTAGTTTTAATATTTTTATCAATAGTATATTTTCCCATATATTCTTCTTCACAAATTTTATTTGTTGTTTGAATCATAATTTTTCCACATCCACATATATAAATATTATTTTATAGAGAAAGTAATACTTGAAAATAGTAATTTTTTTGTTTGATCGAATATATATATATTGTTGCAAATTGTATGGGACATCCTTATTTTCAAAAGAAAAAGTAAAGGTTTTTTTTTTTTTTGTGAAGTATTTTATGGTTTGATTACTGATCAAAAGAGAATAATGATTATATATTATATGAAGTCATATGTATTATTTAAAATTATGTGTAAAATTTTAAGTTTATCACATTACTATTTTTTAAAAGTTATATGTAAAAAAAAAAAATTCTGATATTGTTTTTTTTTTTCAAGTCTCTATTCTTCTATCTGTTCTGAAATTACTAGTTTGTGTATGATTGCTTACATTATAGAGTTGTGCTTTAAGGGATTTGCAGGTTATTCCAATGAAGTTATTCAATACTAGAACAAAGTTTTATAAATATATATGTATTTGTTTTTATTCACAATCGCAAACCATGGAATCATTGCAATCCCAAGGTAGTTTTGAACACTAACAGTATTTTCCATGTTTATGTATGGGTTCACGGATATATGGAATCCAAATGTTTTTTTATGGATTATTTGGATGACACAAAAGTAAAGACCACATATTTCACTTTATTTTATAGATTTGATAATTATTTTAAAGCCTTGATGATGTTCAACATAAGTATAGTGATTCTAGAATTTTTGTAATTTATTATAATTATTATAGCACTTATGTATGTGCTTGCTGTTGAACTATGATTGCTTTTATATGCCGTGAGTTTGCCATTGGCTAAATGATAAGTAATCTAAGATTTATAATGTAACTCTTAATTCCAATTACAAATGATGACTGTTCATTTTTGATGATTATTTCTGGTGATGTTATATTTATCACTTATATAATATAACTTATAATTATTCCAATGATGATTTTGCTCATGCTCATTTATTGAAATGTTTGAAGTGATGATAGTTTCCATCACCCCTGTATTCCTCCGTATATATACCACCTGCACTACACCTATTTATACATAAGTTTACAGTAGTATATCATTATACATCTGTACTACTTTTTGAGTATATCTGATAGTTATTTTCTATTTCTACACATACATGTGCATTTATAAATTATTTACAAAATTTTAATATTATAATTATATAATAAAAGTTATAATTCTCCAAACATTTACAAATCCATCTATATTTACATTTATGTTTTTAAAAATAATATAAAACATTACTCATATAAATTACATTATCTAAAACCAAATAAACGTTTTTTTTTTGCTAACCTGCCTATAACATAAATACATAGTGTAATATTATAATTAAGCTATAAAACAGCATTTTCCTTAAATCATCTTTTTGTTTTCCTCTACCCTTCTAATCTCTTTAAAAAAAATCTTTTAATTAGCCTATCTTTATTAGTAATTTAGTTTAAATACATGATGCAGTGCTATAGTGACTATAATTGGTTCACAAATGATATATATATTATCTTGTGGTTATATCTTATATTGAAATTCATATTCTTGAGAATAAGAGAAAACAATTAAACAGGAAAAACATAGTAGACTTAAAATTGTTATACAATTCAACTTTAGTGAAAAATAAAATCAAACTTTTAAAAGCATAAAATAAAACATAAATTTAAAACTTAATAAAAATTCACAGATTGTTGATTTAGCCACATCATATTCTGAATTTTCACATTTTGCTTTAAAATTATTTTTTTCTTAATACTGTAATCTATTTTCTATCTCATAGTGAAAATTTAATTGTATATTCTCTTTTTGTTGATATGAGGTCTGACAGTTAGCATGGCTGTTTATTTCATAGATGGCATGGTAATTCTTCTGTTTTAAATCCTTTTCTTGGGCTATCTGCAGTAATATTTCCATACCCTAAAACTGCAAACTAACAAATATTTATTAATTAAAAAAAAAAAAAAACAAATCTGAAGGAGTCAGTACTTTCCAGATAGTTAGTAAAGATCAAAATGTATTTAGTTCTGCCTCCACATCTTTGATGGTTTTGGATCTGTGTAACCTGATTTCCACAACTGTTGCAACAATTATTTTGAGAAATTTTTTGGAATAACAAAAAATATGCTTTCTGCATACTGTAACGGTCAAGTTTGTACATTCGCGTAACAGAATTCAGAATGCAAGCAAAAGATACCGAAGCTGACCAGACTAGGATTGTGACATCTGGAGTCCGACCACACTTCAACTCATAAGCCAGTAATCTGAGACTCA
This sequence comes from Epiperipatus broadwayi, assembly GCA_028023455.1. NCBI lineage: Eukaryota > Metazoa > Onychophora > Udeonychophora > Euonychophora > Peripatidae > Epiperipatus > Epiperipatus broadwayi. The sequence goes on along the minus strand of JAQFVV010006209.1, from coordinate 13,486,764 downwards.
AGACCCTACGAATGACCACCTTGAAATTACACATAGCATACTCCTTTATTCGTGGCTGACATAGGTCAGGGAGAAACAATGAAACTCATAATTAAAATTACTAATTGATCGCATCTAACGAATAACTAATTTAATGGAGACTTTTATAATGCATAGATTCTATAAACATATAATCAATAATTAGAATTGGATTGAATAATGAGACCGAGAATGGACTAGGTTAATTTACTAAAGTTTTATTTTCTCCAATAAATTAGAATTTAACCCAAGATATATATAACAACTTATATAACATGTGAAAATACACGCAGGCATTTAATGGCTGAAGAGTGTTTCGGTATGCTCTTTGGACAGATTCTTTTATAGGATATTAAAACAAATAATTAGTACATTTAAGTAAGATGAATGTAACAGGTGTTCATCTTATAAATTCATGATAGCCATAGATAGAGAAATCATCATTGCTTTTGCTGAGTTACAATTTAAATACAAATATTTATACGCATCTATATAAGTGTGAAAATATATGCAGGCATTTAAATAAATAACTTATCACTACATCATGTCTATAGTGGAACATATGCCAACTCCTCTTAATATGTGGCTGAATACCAGTAATTAGACTAAACATTGGTTAACACTTAGGGTGGACGTTTCTCGTCTGTTTTATATTTATTTATTTAGCCTAAAATCGGCTACAATAAATTAGATTGACCAGGCTTTTAAGAGTATTGCTGAAAGAAATGAAATAGGGAGGTAGAGTTGGCTGCTCTGGATGTACCAATGCGCTATAGCACCAGCAATATAATAGTAAAGTCGTTCTGTGGATGGATTGGTAGATCAAGGGTTTCTGCGACCAACGCCACTACCCTGAGACCGATCATTATGCTGCATGAGAAAGGAACAATTACTTCAGGAATGGTGTGGGGACTTAGTGCTGACCTGGCCTTAAACTCAGGCTTCGCGACTGGTCTACCCTATGGGAGGAATGTGTGTGCTGGCTTAACTGAGGCTCCATCTTAAAGACGTAAATATATGTGGCAGCAAAATGAGAAAAATATTTAAGTAAATTAATCACATCTGCCAAGCAAAGAATTTTATAAATTTAATATTCTACAGGCAAGAACAATAGCTTATTAGCTTGATCAAATAGAAGCCAACTCTTAGGTAGCATGATAAAATATATGCTATAGATGGGAATAGTTTTAGATATTCTTTGCTGTTCCAGCTCAATCTAATTTTTGTTATTGATCAAATGACTAGTACTTCAAAAGGGAGGGAAAGTATATTTGAAGGGGTTTAATAAATAACTTAAATAGCAAATATACTTTAAAATATTTCTCAAGGTTAGTCTATTTCTTAGTTTTTAAAATTAATTTCTCACTGAAACAAGCCACATTGCAAAATTTACAATCAAATAATTATAAAAAAATATTAAATAATAACGAGCGCCGAGCGAGTCGTTACTATTTTCATTAGAGGGTTTCGAAACAGCATGCAGAAAATAAAGTTATAAAATAATTACGTGAAGAGGTTTTAATTAATCTCTTCTTGAAATATTGAAGTTTAGTGTTCGCTGTTTTGAAGCGTCAGCATATCGTAAAATAAATATCATATAATAAATATTAAAAGCTATGTGATTAAGAAATAACTATAGACATAACTGCAGTGATATAGTTTAAAGTAGAAAACATTAATTCATTTCTTAAAGAAGGAAATTTTAAAAAGCAAGTAGGTGATTTAAAGATTTTAACACAATAGAAAAGAAACTTCATTCAAAAAATAAATTTAGTGGTTAGTTAGCTAACTTGAGTTTAAAACTTTAAAAGATGCTATGAAATTAACATGAAATTATACAGAGCTCTGCAGTTTAAGGTAATATACTAGTATTAGTAGGTGCTTGAGCTGGAGTTTGGTGAGTTTTTTGGGCGGCTTGCGGCATCTTTTTTTTTTGTGGTTAGGCGGTAGATATTATAGTGGTATGGTGGTTATGATGGTGTCGGATGGAAACAAACCCATCGCCTCATTACAGAGTGACAGCCAAGACTACCCCACTAACCTGACTTCTCAGTTCAAAAACTAAACTTGATTCTAACGGCAAACACTATTTCAAAATGGAGTCCTCTTCTTTTTCAACCTCAAAATATGGCCTATTTATACCTTCATCTTATCAGCTTAACACCTTTAAGAATTTTCTTTACCCCAGGATTACATTTTAATTAATTTTGTCAAACATACAATCTGTTCAAATATGCTGATAAGTTTCTGAGGTGTTATAACTTTTCCTTAATTCTGTTTTAATTAAATTTTCAAAAACATGTAATTTTGATTTTAAATATCGATAAATTATTAAAGCATTTTAGTTATAACTTTTATGGTTTTTGTGAAACTATTTTGCCATAAACAATTTTAATTAGTTAAGTCCAAAAATAGCTTAATTTTTATATCTGGCGCAATTTCAATTAGCGGGATTTTAAAATGACTTTTTAACTTGACCCAAGGTAGGTGCGGTCATTAATTACATACTTGTTTACGACGAAATCTGTTTCTAACCAAAACTTTTAATTCTAAGAAAAAAACAACACTTTAAAGAAAACTTCTCAGCACATTTGAAAGAAAACCTTTTTAACATATTTTAAATAAACCTTTTTAAAATATTTTCATCTTTTAATATTTTAAAATAATATAATACATTTTAATGTTTTAAATCACGGCACCCCTATATACATTACAAATATAGGTTGGATTATATATCCACATATGAATTAAAACAATAACTTTATTAATAAATTGACCCCTATCATTACTTAACATAATAAAAGTATTTTATTAAAATAATATGCGATAATAATAATACACTATAATTCTATCGATCCTATCTAATTATAGCGTTCTTTCATATGTAAATACATAATGCTGTTCAGACAGCCATGATAGCAAATTGTAGCTTTATTTTAATAGTTTAAATGAGGTTCAAGTCTAACACAGACGAGTGGGCTACTAGATTGATGATGAAATGGCGAGGGATTAGGAGGTTCCCGTTTCAATACTTTATTAAATATTTCTGATTATTTTTACACAATAATTGTATAATAATGATTTAAAGCCAAAAGAATACACATAATCACTGCTTTTATTGATATATGTTTTATTTTTAAAAATAAAAATTAATAAATTCAACCATAATACTAAAAAGAAAATTACAGCCCAAAAGATAACCACACTTTGTGATACTGGTTGCATAACATCATAACTGACACTGTTATGATTTTTTGAGATATTCTAGCATTTATAAAGCAATTTTAATATTGTACAAACAGAATCTAATAGATTTATCAGAGATCATTATTTCTTTCTTCATGTTTTAAACAAAATTTTATTCAAAGAATTTTGTTGATTTTCTAGTCACTCGCATAGATTGTTTTCATTATGAACTCTTTTTTTTTTCAATATTTGCAAAGTTCAAATATTTTTTAGAATGTTTATCATTTGTAAATTTAAATTTCTAAGAAATCAAATCCAATTTATTGACTTTTAGTATAGAATAAAGATTTTTTTGCTGAAATGAAAGATTGAACACTAACAACTGCCACCACGGTTGACAATAAAAAATGTTGATTTTTTAGAACAGAGATGGGCAAGATGTCAATTGCAGTTCATTAGTGGACTGTCAAAACATTTTGGATTGACTACCTGAATTTAAATAAAAAATAATTGTAACCAATACTACATTATGCTAGATTAGTTACCTATACATAAAATACATTTTTCACACACAGCTATTACAGTTGAGAATCAACTTTTCACTATCAAGGCAAAGTCAGCATTTGATGATGAATGGGTTAGATCAATGGTCTTCAACCTTTTCACCCCTGCGGACCGGTAAAAATAAGGATAAGGTTTCGCGGCCCGGCAAAAATAACGTTTCGCAGACCAGCAGAAGTCTATAGATAAATTTTCTTAAAGATGTAAACTACTTAGCTTTAGATGAGCATAATTGTTATAACTGATCAAAACAACGTTAAATATAGAAGATGAAATTATATACATATATGGAGTTTGTATAATAAAAAAAACTTTTTTTTTTTCATTTTGAATTTTTTTAGAAAAGTAATAAAAAATTTAATTCTACCCTTCCCCCCTCCATAAACATCTGTGATGACTAAAAAAACAAATTAATTTATGTATGATTGATTAGATTTTGTTTTCATTTTGTTTTTTTTTGTTTTTAATTGGGTAAAAATGAGATGAAAAAAATAAATAAAAATTGTTTATATTAATTAAAAGTTTAAACTCTTATTATTTTGTTTATTACAAACTTTCCCGTGGCCTGGTAGAAAACTTCTGTGGCCCAGCATCGGTCCGCGGATCAAGGGTTGAAGATTACTGGGTTAGATGATATATGCACTATTGTTTGAAATGCATGATGATGTAAATGGATTACAATTTTTATATGTTCACTGCACATTGCAAAACCAATAACTGTAGTTTTTAAAACAGGCAAAACTCTATATGTATTGCCACTCGGTGCAAGCCAGAGTAATCAATGGATGCCAGAAGGCTTAGGCATAAAATCCCCATCTAATGCCTACGCATCCAATCTTCCCAGACTAGTTTGTGGCTTGTGGCCTTCATCAGTGAGGAGCCTTGGATCTGAGAGCACTACACTTAGATCTTAGAACCTAAGCTATTCAGTGACGAAGGCCACAAGTCAGAAAGTAGTATGGGGATATTGGATGAGTAGGCACTAGATGGGGATTTTATGCACATGCCTTCTGGCATCCATTGATTACTCTGGCTTGCACTAAGTGGCAATACATATAGAGAGTTTTGCTTGTTTTAATAACAGTTATAAGCTAGCATAAGAAATGGTGATCATGTGAACCGTGGTTTTTGTTGTATCATGAAAAATTTAGTATTTTATCATATTTAAATAATTGCATAAAACAGAAAGACATAATTTTAATACTGACTGGGAAGAGCAGTTTTTCTTCCCAATGATAACAAAATGTAAATGTTATATATCTCATGCTAGCATATCACTTCCCCCCAAAAAAGAGGAAAAGTTGAAAGATATTTTAAAACCATGTTCTTAATATATGTGATGGACCGCGACACTTAGAGAAAATTACAAGTAGCCTTTGCCACGAAAAAGTATGCTCACCTTTCCGTTAGAAAGTTAAGAGCAAAACAAATTATTTGGAAATATTTTTGTTGCTGTTAATTGGTTTTCTAACTGGTATTCACCACATGTGTTTATGTCATCCAATGGTTTTCATTGTAGCATTTTCATTTGTTGACTGTTTTATGTTTTTTTTTTTTTTTTTTTTTTTGTTTGGAAATTATTTTTCTTCATGGCGGCTTTAATCAGTTTTGTAAATCAGAATTATAGCTCAAATTATTATACATTTGTATCAAAATTATTAAAAAAAATAATAGTAAATATAGCCTATTTTTATTACTACCGATATAAATAAATAGCTTCATGTACTATTGCTAACTTAATATTACAAAGTTTAATTTAGTTAGAAAAAGTGTTCTACAATTTGTTCACAGTAGAAATCTTCAATGTAGTAAAGTCTCTTTACTAAATTAGTAATTACAGTAAGCTAATTATGTTTTTTTTAACAAAATAAAAAGATATAAGAATATAAAAGAAAGGTATGCAAAAAAAAAAAATAATGTCATATAAAATTTTATAGCTTAATTATAAGATTAGAATATCTTCTATTTCAGAAATACAATTAAAAAGTTGTGTATTCTGTAAATTGAAATGAAGAAAATAATTTTGTTTTTAGGAAATATAAATTTATATGAGTGAATTTTTATGTTTGTTACTATTATTATTAATTTTTATTAATATTATTTTGTAATTGTATTGTAAATTTTTGAATAATTTATAAATTTACAAAAACAGATGCATAATGATATATTTAAATATGGTAAAAAAAAATTTAATTCATATAAGAAAATGAGTTTATAAAGGAGTTGTTATATATTGAAATGTTTGTTGATTTATTAAGACACAATTGGTTTGTTACTAATAATAATGCAAAACTCTCCATGCAGTAGTGCCACCCTGTGCCAACCAGGGTAATCAATGTATGCCAGAAGGCTTGTGCATAAAATCCATATCTAATGCCTACTCTTCCAATATCCCCAGACTAGTTTTTGGCTTGTGGCCTTTGTCAATGAGGAGCTTTGGATCTGAGAGCACTGCACCTGGATCTTAGGATCTAATGCAACCCTCCAGCAACCACCTTTTATCTCTATTTAACTATAAAACTATGAGAATGAAATTGAAAACACAAAAATATTTTCAATAAAGCTCAATAGCTTATATAGTCATATGGGTCTGAACTCAGTTCAGCACTCATATATTTTGGTGTCTTTCGCTCTTTAACAACCATAGCCACCACTATCCTATTAGGCAGGATTGGTGTTAAACCATTAAGCATCACATAATCGCCATATCTTATACTAACACATAATTGTTTATAAACAAGGCAAAACTCTTCTTACAGTAGTGCTGTCCTGTGCCAACCAGAGTAATCAATGGATGCCAGAAGGCTTGTGCATAAAATCCCTATCTAATGCCTACTCATCCAATATCCCTGGACTAGTTAGGATAGTGTTGGTTATGGTTGTTAAAGAACCAAAGACACCAAAATGTATGGGTGCTGAACTGAGTTCAGACCCATATGACTATATAAGCTATTGAGCTTAGATTGAAAATATTTTTGTGTTTTCAATTTCATTCTCATAGTTTTGTAGTTAAGTAGAGATAAAGGTGGTGCTGGAGGGTTGCATTAGATCCTAAGATCTAGGTGCAGTGCTCTCAGATTCAAAGCTCCTCACTTACAAAGGCCACAAGCCAGAAACTAGTCTGGGAATATTGGAAGAATAGTAAAATGATCATGTAGCTACAAATATATCTGAAAGAATAATTTTTTTTGTCTGTTTAATTGTGTCTAATTTGTTTTTAAATGTGTTCTTGTATCTATATCATAAATAAATAAGCATCTTGTGCACCACAGAGCATAAAGTATTAATGTAATGAATCATATTTTTGCAAAGCAAACTTTTGAAAAAGTGTTAATGATCGATTGAATTGTACTATTATTTTTCAGAAGTATTTTTCTGATATATGACTAAGCATCTGGTAAACTACTATGCTTAAAAAATAGGTGTTTTTGATTTTATTCTTTTTTGAAACATAATTGGACATCCAATTTCTGTCATAACAAGATTTCACTTATACCTCAAAAAATATAATGTAGACAAAGACCACATTTATTTTAGGCATAAAATTAAAATATTTTGGCTCCAAGAGTCCAATACATAAATCTTTTTATCATTTGCCTATTATTAATGCCAAGAAATGTAGAATCTGCCACTTCATTTATGGTTGGATATAAAAGAGCACGAAATGGAGAATCTGCCACTTCATTTATGTTTGGATATAAAAGAGCATGAATTTTTCAATATTGCCATTTTTCTTGTGAAAATGTTATCTTAATATTTGTCATTAGGTTAATTAGTGCTAGGATTGTTTGCAGATGTTTTATATAGAGAGGAGACTTATTTTTTGGTGTACTTTAAGTTTCATCTCCAGATATGAATTGTTTGTAGATGTTTTATACAGAGAGGAGACTTATCTTTTGGTGTTACTTTAATTTCATTTCCACATATGGAAATAATCTTATCACGGCTGACATAAGGTTAATAGATTTTTGGATCATACAAATATAAATTTGAGTGTAGTCCTAATCCATTTTGCACATTATGAAACTAATTTTCTGAAAGAAATTGCAACTGTTTTATCTCCCAATAAGAGCTTTCTTCACAGTGAATATATCTATGAGATGAATAATTTTGTAAAGATTAAGACAGGTAAGTAGTATATTATCTTTGTGATGATAAGCATATTGATAAAAGCTACCTTAGAATAGAGTGAGAGATAAGCTTTTGAAAGAGATGATATTATGTGTTCTATTGATTGCAGCAATTTATTTTGTATTTGCTTTCACATAGCCATATTGCTCAGATAGAAAGGAAAATCCAAATATATAATTGGTCAGCCAAGAAATGTGTCTGTATATAATTGAATTAAAGTTTATGGGAATTGGTAATTTCCATTTTGATTTTTACTAATATCGGAATTTTTTTTTTAGTTGTAAGGTAAACTGTAATATCGTCCAAGTATGTTAGGCAGGTTATATTATGACCCAATGTGAGAACATATGTGCTTGGAAGATGTTTTTCTATGTTGCTAAGGATTTGGTTTATGTAAGTTGTAAATAATTAAGCACTAAGTGGTGATCCTTGAGGTATTGATTGATTTGGGTTAAATGAGGGAGGCATTTTTCCATTTTAAGTAATATGTATTTTCCTATTTATAAGTAAATTTGTAAGTGCTTATAAAATAGAATTTGATATAATAGTATTTTTCAAAGTTTGTACAAGAATATCAATTGGTACAGTCAAAAGCTGATTTTAATGTGGAGCTATACTACTGTTAGGCTGTATTTCTTAACATTTCACGCCGTATCAATGATTATCTTGAATAATAATGCTGCTTGACCCTGTTGATGATCCTTTTTTAGCAGAATAGTGATTGTAACAATAGTAGCAATAGATGTGGCTCCATCTTGTTTTAATATTTTTCAAATAGTTAAGATTTTGAGAATTTATTAATAGCTTTATTACCTGTGCGCAGAGCACACATATATATTTTTCAAAGTAATTGTATTCCTAATGAACGCGTAGTTTTGTACTGTGGATGGAGATATATTTTTCTTTGTGAATGAGATAATTGCTATTGGATATAAATTGTAAATTTCATAAATTTATTTTGATAGAAAATTAGCCATGTCTGCAAGATATTTTGATGTGAATTGACTTAGGTGTTCAAATATAAACTTTGATATGGCTGGAAGGCCTGGGTGGAAAGATTCAGATATGTTTTCCAAATGTTATAAAAAATTTTGTGGTTTGAAAAAATCTCTATAATTTATCTTTGAAGTATGTATAGGTTAAAGTTAGCATACTATCACCAGTCACAACCATGTTATCAATTACTAGAGCAGTAGAACCTTAGCTATAGGAGGTTGATCTAGTGTCTATTTTATATATTGTCTTGACCAAGTGTGTGATGGTGTGAGAAAGTTTTTTTTTTTTGTAGCAATATATTTTTTTACTACATCATATGCTGATTTATAAAGTTTTTTTTAAAATGTAAATTGACTCTTGTCTGATGTGGGTATACACTTCGTAATTCTTGTGGGTAGTTCATCAACAAGGGCTAAGAATTTTGTAGGTGGCATAGTAGATCAAGTAACATAGTTTATAGTGTGTGAATGGTATCCATCTTTTTATAGGGTTGAGTAATTTATCTTTCATCTTGACAAATAGAATATAAATGTCTGAATATAGAAATTCTGAAGTTCTTGTACACAATAGTATCCTTACTGTTTTATTGTGTCCTGTTGGATGGAATGCAAAATTTAGATCTAGAAATGCCATTATTACAGAGTGGTCTGAAAATAGCACAGAGACTAGTTGAATTTTAAGTGAGTGATATAGTAAAGGTGGATAAAAAACTAAGTCAATCAATGATGAATATTTTTCATTGTTAATTGAGACTGCTTTATTTGGTAGAAATCCCTCACCACTCAGTGGAATGTTAATGAGATGTAATCATTTGGACACAAATGTAGTATATGACATGTTGAAATCTCCCATCAGCAAAATAGGAAGTGAAGATGATGCAAATAAAGAATTTATTATTTGAATGATTTTATTCATAGTTTTATGGTTTGAATGAATATATACAAACACGATTTTTTAGCTTATAGTCTTAGGATGCATAGTAAGTATTATTAGCAAATGATCGTCTATGTACAATTAGAAAATGATTGTCAATGTACAATATTCAAAATGAATTAAATGAACACGAGCTTTATTAATCAATCACTCCTGTGTCTTCTGAGGGTGTTGATGCTATTCTTGAAAAAGCAGAGTAACCCACTTTATTAATATAAACAGAACACTCTATCTGAAATGCATTATGTATTTTTGTTTCCACTAAACGACATATATGTGGTTGTACAATCTCTAGCCATTTCATTACTTGAAAATTTTTAGGGATTGAATTTAATCCTCTAATATTTAACATATTTATTCTAACTTTTTATCTTGTATGTCTGCTTAATCTATATCTGTATCTTTAACTCCTCAGTGGAAACTCTAAGTAATTTTAACTTATCTATTTTTAAAATGTTATTATTGTGTTATATTATTAATATGTATAAAACCACTGCTATCAAATGATGGTGTATGAACTATATGATTACTGATGTTTTATTGTGAGATGTACTTACTATTTTCCTGTCTGCTATGTCATCTTCAGAGATATCTGCAAATTCATCATCCATATCTAAAATAACTTTGGGTGGGGGGGATGTCCTAACTTTGGAAAAGTATCTTCATTTTCATTGGGTTTTTCCAATGCATTCTGTTTCTTTGGTTTCAATTTTTTTCAGGGTGACTGATTCACTTTTTTACTAGGTTCACTATTTGTAACTGTGATTGTTTTTGTCATACATAGTGTTAAACTATCATTTACCTTTGTTAATGTTTTATTTATGATAATGTATATAGTTGAGTTCTTTGTAGTATAATCTTTGTTTTTTGTTTTTTTAAATTATTATTTTTCTTATGAAGTTCTGAAGTTATGGCAATAATATCTGTATCAATGTGCAGTTTACTTAGAATTCATTCGTGGGGTATTAATCATGTTACAATTCTTACATTTCGCATTGGGACAGTTTATTGCTAAATGTCGTGAATGCCATATTGGGGTTTAATACCTCTAATAAATATCAATAATGTCACTTCCTGGTCACTTATTTGTGTAGATATAATATATGGATTGACATTATTATGTAGTAATACTCTAAATTCATAGCTATTTCCAAAAATCAATATTGATGTGTCTTTATGATAAATTAGCTATAAACTCCTCAATGTTACTGAAGGGTTCTGTTAATTTTTTAAATCATTTGTTCAATAATTTAGATATGCATTTTTACGTATTCCTGGATAATATTTTTACTATGCTAATTTATTTTGATAAACTTGTAGTTTTCAAGAGTATTGATTTACCTTTTCAATCTGTTTTTTTTTTTTTTTGTTTTGTATCCCTCATATTGTTTATATTCAGTGCTTCATACAATAGTTTTCTCAGGAATTTATATAGCGAGCGTGAAGTGTTTGTGATCACTAATATAAGAGGCCTTTCTGAAAAATCATTTAAAGGAATTAAAAAGTCCCATAGATATCATCTAGTTGAATTTATCCAAAATGTTATATATCATTTCTTCGATTCAAGAAATAAAAGGGCTTTTGTTATTTTCAGAAGCAGCATCCGCAGAAAGTTCATGGCTTTCAATATCTTTCATAGTAGTTTTGTGAAATCTTGGCAAAGAATTTTGATTCATATTCTGATGCTGGTTTGCATTGTAACATTACTTCTTGACTCTACTAATTGTTTGGCAACATTAGTGTAAGTCGTGTTACCATCACATGCTTTATTAGATACAGTAGCCATGTTAACTTATTTGATATAACCAAATGACTAAATCAATTGTATATATTAAGAGAGAAAATTTCAATTAAAATTAAACGACACTATATATTTTATCTTATGTTTATTTCACTAATTGTGAAACATTTAATACAAATAACGATATTCATTGAAAAAATATAAATTTTTTTGGAGCTTTGCAAACAAGAAGCTGGAACTTACGAAAAGGCTATTATTTTAGAAAATGTATTTTAATTATTATTTATTTTAATAATGATATTTATAAAGTTATAATAATAAAATATTTAAGTAAATCATACAGAATGTGAAATAATATAAAATATCTTTATATAACAGCAATAATATATGTAATAATCATGCACATAGATCTTTTCAGCAAATATTAATTTTTGCCCCTTTTCAATGTGCTTAATATTATTTGCCGAAAAGAGCTTTTATATACTCTATATATTATAGCTATTATATAAAGATATTTTATATTATGTCATATTGTATGATTTATTTTAAATATATGTAAAAGCAACATAATGGATTAAACCTCTTTTTATTTTTGATGAATAATAAAATAAAATATTTAACTGAATTATCTACATGTGTCATCATTATTTTTGAGCATTATCAATCCACTGCAGGATGATGGTCTCCCAGTTTTAATCTATCTTCTCCAATCTCTAGCCTCTCTTTTTCACATCATGCTAGTACACTGCCTTATTTTATCCATTCATCTCACATGTGATGTCTTTCTAGGTCTTTTACAATCTCTTGGAATTCAGATTAAGATTTCAACTATCTATCTATTATCACCTCTTCTAGCAATATGTCCAATCCAACTCCATTTCAATCTTAATTCTTTCAATGATGTTAGTAACACCTGTTTGTTCTCGCACCCATGTATTTCATTTTCGATCTCTTGTTACTTCTACCATACATCTCTTTATGTTGTTAAATGGTTTGAAGAGTTTGTATCTTCTATTAAGTGTCTAAGTCTCTGATCCATAAATAAGAACTGGCAAAACACATTTATTAAAAACCTTTTTTTTTTTTTCAAACACATAGGCATATTTCCTTTTAATATTATTTCTACCAAAAGCACTCCAACAAAGTTTAATTCTATGATTAATTTCATCCATTATGTTTTTATCTGTAATAATAATCTCACCAAGATATTTGTAGTTGCTGCTAACTTATTCTAAGTCGTGATTATCAATATTTATTTTCTTATTTTGAGAAAATCCATTGAACGTTACTTTATCTTTAATTCTACTTTTCTTTCATCTGATAATTCTTGCAACATTTCCTAAAACTATAAAGCCGTTTTTGCAAAAGCAACCACATCATCTGTAAAATCTAGATGACTTAAATAATCTTCATTTACTTTTATTCCCTTAGTGAGTCCCATTTTAATCTACAAATACTTTTTGCAAAACTGCTGTAAAAAGTTTTAGAGATATAAAGTCACTTTGGTCCTTTCTATAACTTCTCTCAATACTTGGATATAGTACAACTAAAGCCATTTTTAAATCCAGCTTGTTCTTTGGGTTGGTTAATTAAAGTCCAAAGTTTGCTATAGATGAGTTGTAATTATTTTGGTAAAAATTTCATATGAAACTGGTAAAAGACTATAGATCTGTGATTTCTAATATTTTCTTTATCACCTTTTTAAATATTAATATCGACGTCTTTCAATTGTCTGGTACATCTTTGTCATTTAAACATTTGGTATATAACTTTGCCAAATATGTTTCTATTTCTTCACCAGCTTCTTTTAAAATGTCAAATTACAATTCTATCATTACCAGAGCTTTTCCCTTCTTCATAAATTTAATTGCATGTCTCACTCTTCATTTAAAATTCTGGACAATTCAGAAGATGTAGTAATTGTAGGAGATACTTTTTTGTGTGTTTTTTTTGCTATATAATTCTTGATAGAACTCTTCTATACACTTCATATAATTTCTCTTTTTACACTCTTCTATAGCTTTCCTTATTAATTCATAATTATACTTTCTTATACTATTATCAACACTTTTTCACTTCAGTTTGCAAAATTCGATATTCAATCCTATTTAATGCATTATTTTTATATATTTTTATTTTCCTTTTTTTCTTCATAAATTAGCTTGTCTCAGAAATTTTATTGGTCAATTGCTGCTTTTTTGTTCCAGCTATCTTTGTTGCAGTTTTTAAACATGTATCAGTTATTTTCCTATTGTTTTTGTTCAAATCTGAATAATGTTCAAAATCTGTTAATATTTGAAAATGATTTGCAAGAGTTCTAATTTAAATTCATTGGAATGTTCCTGGAGATTAGGAATATTATTTGTGAATATTGTTTTTCTTAATAATTTTTATCTCTAGTTTCGCATTAGCATGTATCTTACATCTTGCTAATCGATGATATATTACATCTCTAATCAATTATCACTTTCTGTATTGAATTTATTAAGGACATTATAATCTTGGAATATATATATTTTTTTGTTACTCAAAACATAATTCAATTTTGCTATAACTTTATTTGGATGCTTCCATGTTCATTTTTGTTTAACATTTCTCAAAAAAAAAAAAGAATTCATAATATAAAGGTTTTTTTCTGCAATCTCCACAAGTCTGTGATCTCTCATTTTTATCACCATAACCAAATTTATCCACTACACTTTTATCTTTTAATTGTTCACCAATTCTAGCATTAAAGTCTTCCATGACAACTTTAAAATGTTCTCTGATCAAAAGCCTTTTATTCATCTATATAAAAATCTTCTACTTCATTATCATTATGAGAACTTGTTGGTGCATTTGATATCTGCTTTAAGCTGAATAACTAATCTTGCCAATCTGTCTGATGACTATCAATCTCCACCATGTTCTTCCACTTTTTATTTATAATGAATCCTACTCCACTTGTACTTCCAATGTTTGTGTCTCTTCTAACACAGTAACATGTCCACTTCTTTAGTCATTTCTCTCTTCACCTTTTTTTTAACTTCCCGAGGTTCAATAATGCCCCATTTAATATGACACAGTTCTTCGTCAAATTTTTGCAGTCTTCTATCACTTGAAAGGGATCTGCAGTTGTAAGTACCTGAATAAAATGTCATCATCAAATAGCAGCTTGGGTCCACAACCAGGATATTCTTAGCACTCTTTGTTTATATATAATTATTTAGCCAATTTCTTCTATAAACTAATATTTAAAAATTTAATTAAAATTAGTTTTGCAACTAATTAATATAACTTGATTTAGGAATAAATATTGTAACAAGACTTACTTAGCACACAATAGCATGGTCTGTATGCACAGATATGTATAAAGTTGAAAGAAAATGTAGAAAAAAAGCCAGACAAAAATTTTAGTAGATATTTTCTACATTTCCAGGAATAATAACAAATAAATAAAAGATTAAATAATTACGGATTTAAAATAATATTTTGTTGTAAATAAACATATAAAAATGTCTAATAAATATTTTTATTGAATTCTGATTTTGAATTTAAAAACAAGCATGTTTCTGATAAGTGTAAAAATTTCTATTATCTATTTTTGAAATCTTAATTATTGTGTGCATAGAATTCTCTATCTAAGTAAAAACATATAGATCGCACCTTTGGCAAAATTTTAAAGTTGCTTCAAAAATAGCTTTTAATTAAAAGGCAAAGATCTGAAAAGGTTAATATGAGTTTATGTCACCTCCACTCTATTACAAAAGAGTTGATAAAAAGATTAATTTAGCCTGGTTTTTAGTTTGAATAGTAGTTTTTGAAAAGAGAGTTGGCTAATTTTTTTTGAGAAGCAGTTGGCAAAGTTGTTAGTAATCAGCTGGCCAAATTGACCAACTGCAAAGTTTTGGCTAATAGATTTTTTAAGTGCTATCCAGAAGAGATGGCTAGATTGCAATAGTTGGTAGCTATAGCTAGCTGCAGAGGTGGTTTCCTGAATTATACAGAGTTATCATGAAGATGTAAGAATGCAAGGAGGGTAAGTCCAGAGATGGTCTATTAGTTCTGTATGCTGGAGTTTTAATTCATATGAAGCCAGACTTCTAATGGATCAATTAGCCTGTACAAATGTGGACAAGATAGCTTGCTGGTCTGAAATCCATCAAACCATAGACCGAAGGGAGATCACTGCAGACCAACTTACCTTGACTATACCTCTCTAGATGATGACAATCATCAAAACCATTCTCACCAAGAGAAAGCTTGATGTTGAAATTGGTAAACATATGCTGCTGTTTATCTATACATGCAGGGAACCACAAATAAATGCATCACATATATATACAGTGAGTTATTTTAATATTCTTTGATCTGAAATGACATTTTAAAAACTAGAGATATATAAAAGTTTTATTTTTCATTTATTAAAAAAAGAGACATTTTAAAAGTGAAGTGAACACAAATAATTTTGCTTGGATTAAAAATCTAAGAGTAAATATTTAATTTCATTGACTATTTTTTGAAAGAAAAAAATAGTTAATACTTTTTTTCAAGAAAGAAAAAAGAAAACTAATCGCTAAAGAATAGAACTTATTATAAAATAGCGAATGAAATTTAAGTATATTTTCCAAATGGAATTAATTAGGAAAAACATACTTTAATAATTTTATTATTTGGACAAAATAAAATGTGCACATACATTTCTATATGCACAAATATATATGGTAATTATATGCTATAAAAAATGTCACTTATTATTTTGACAAATTCAAATATGTTATGTAAATAAATTAATATATCACACGCCTGTGCAAATTATATAAATATGTTTTATGGAAACCCATTGTGGTATTTTATATCATTTAAAAATGTTTATTTTGTAACAAGTCAAATATGTTCAGAAATTACATGCATACACATGTATGTGATATGTAAAATTTTAATCGTTTTATTATTAAATGTCAATTCAAACGTTAATTTTATATCAAGCCACATGCCTGAGTGCTGAATGGATTTTAATTAAACCTAATGGAACATATAGATGAACCATAATAGTAACTTGAATTATGTATATTAATCATGTAAATCACAATGTGATAGATTTTTTTAATTGTATGTTAATGAAAATCAGAAACCTTATATCTTTAGCCATATTCTAAAGACCTGAATATCATTTTTTTATTAGTAAACTTGTATGTTGTTATTAAAATTATTCCAGTGACTTAATTCTCAAGTTTAGAATATTGTATATTCCACATAATCTCTTGGTCACAATACAGTAATAGAGCTTATGTTTTCTGAGCTAGATTCATTCATAATGGTCTGATGTATATATAAATTGGGATATATTTTTGTGCAAGGGTATAGGGATTATATTCTTCAAAGTTCATGCACTAAATTTTATTTTAGTTTTAGTCTATTAGAATTTAAATTTATAGTTGGCCAGTACAGTAAGTGGCCAGAGCATTGATGATAATCACCATCTTCTAATATCTCAGCATTATTGTTTTTGATTATTATGTATTCTAATGGATGAGCATTTAGTTTGTGCATCCAAATTTTATGTTTAAATAAATGCCCCAAGTTGGCAATGGTTGGTCTGGTCTATAGTAGACCCATCTCATCCAATCATCAGATCGACCGTTGATTTATTTTTGATTGCTAATCATTCATGATGATGGATGATTATTTCTTTTGAATATTACTAGTACTTTCACTTACTTATAATGCTGGTGGATTTATAATTATACTTTTAGTCGCTCTGAGGAGTTAACTGCACTGACTGATCTCACAGAGATCTCTTTATCTCATGCTCTTATTTAATATGTAACATTACTTATAATTTTTTTAATATCTTACTTTAATATTAAATATACTTTATTACTTTAATATTTTATCTCATTATTAAATTAATTTTTAATTGAAATATATTATTTATTTGGGGATGATTGACAACCATCACTCCAGGTATGGCCACCAAATTTCCCATCCCATTATATTATAATTAAAATTGTACATATCTAAAGCTATCTATCTTTTTTTAAATATATATTTATCTTTTACAAAACTTCTAATAATTAAAAATATAAGCTGGATTGCCTTATGCCTACATGGATTGAAAGAAGATAAAATTATCTACAAGAACATATAACACCCATCTGCATAGTATGCTCCAATTTTTTTTTCTATATTGCTGGAAAGTTGATAACATTAAATTGGCTACTATATGTTGATGAAACTCTGTAAGAAATGTTTCTTAAGTTTTTTGTGTGTTATATGTGTATTAAAATAAAAATATTTGTTGGAATAAATTGTGAATAATGGATGTAAATAAGAAATAGTCTTATCCCCCCACCCACCCACCCAACATTAGGTACTTAAATGTATGATAATAAATATAAAATTGGTAATATTTTAAAAGAGAATTAAAGTTATGAATTCATATTGTTAGTCAGGGCTAGTCCTATAGGTAGTGAGGCAATTGCTTCAGGTGTTGAATTGAAATAGAAACTAAAATGAGATTTTATTAAATATTTATATATGATATTTATTTTTATTTAATACCTCTTTTATTCTATTACACTCATTCTTTTAATTCTCCTTTTAAATGAGCCTTTTCCATAATTTTAAAATATGTTGTTTTTGATGTTTGCTTCAGACACCAAAATTGATTGGCCAGTCCCTATTTGTAATAATAATCATATTATTTTTTATTGCATTTATGATTGTTAGATGTTATTTAATTTTTTACTTTGCTTTATTTTTTTAGTCTTTTTTTTTTTAAAAAAAAATTAAATGTTTTTTCTAGAATAATTGTTCATTATATATATAAAAAAATTGCATGCCAGAAATATGAAACGTTCCAAAACTTGCAATGACATCAATTTTATGTGACATCTTTTTAAAAGATCTCCCTAATAAGTGATACATTATTATAACAAAGAGCATATAATTTTTATTTTGGATTTTGAATGAGAGAGGGTTATGCATTTTTGTGTTTATGAATAAAAATGAAAATACCTAGATTACAGCAAATTTAATTGTTTTAGTAACACCATAAGGTAGGTGGAAAATCGTGGAAATAAAAAATTTCTTTTATTTTATATGTGCTGGAATTTTTATTGTTAATGTTATGTAAATGTAATACAGAAAATTTCGTTATAGTATTATTCTTATTTTCATGTTACTATTATAGATAATATTATTTATAGATTTTTATGGAATTTTTATTAAAAAAAATCAAGTAGTCATTATAGGCATGTGAACAGAATATATGTGAAAATATTGTAAATATATTTGCTTTTTCTTCTAGCTATCTGTTAAGTTAAATATGATTTCTAGTAGATATAATTGCTGCCATTATAGAAATTATTTTTTTAAAAATTGTAAAATTTTACAAAAAAATAAAGAAAAATGGTAAAAATATATCTTAAAAAAGATTTGATTCTTTAAAAATTGAATATACATTTTTTAATATGGTAAAAAGAAAAAATATGACAAAAAATAAATAATTTGCTATAAAAAATAAAAGATACAAAGCTTCTATATTTATATGTAATTGATAATTATAAAGTGAGCAATTTAAAGCATGAAAAATTAACTCAATTTTTATCTTTCTAATTCAGAATTATATAAAATAAAGCTAAAATTATCTCTAGATAGTTACTTGATTATATTGTTGTAATGAGGAAGGCTGTGTGACATAAGCTAAATATATGTTCATATGTGGAAGATAAATCTATTTTTTAAAAAATAGAAGTTATAATTAACATTTTTATGTTAAAAAAGCAAATTTGAAATTCGTACTTCAAGACTGTATCACATATTGGTAAATGATTTTTAAAAAAAACTCCATAGGATTAATTTAACATATCGATACATTTGCAGATATTACAAATTGTTCATAGAAATATTTGTATGTATTGTGTTTCTGTAGTCATAAACATGAATGAGAATTTTCTTGCTTTGATAGAAGTTATTCATGGTATAGTTTCTTGATTCAATATTTTACAATATAAATATTCTATTAAAAGTTTGTGGTATACATCACTAGTGGTGAGAAGCAAACAAACATATTTATTTGGTTTCTGAAAAAGTCATTCTGCCCTATTAGATTTTTTTTTCTATATCATTCATCATAAATATCTTTCTTATAAACAAATATTTTCAGTAGAGTCAGACATAGATTAAAGATTTTGTCTTTATATTGTATTATTAGAAATCTGTTAGATGCATTTGTTTACTTATTAGATCCTGATAAGTTTTTTATTATAAAAAATATTTCTGCCCAAAGTTGCAAGAAAATGAATGGTTATTAGATTTATTTTTTATTTATTTTTACTAATTCCAGTGGAATAAATGAAAATTTGTCATATCTTTTGAAAGAAAAATAACTAACAAAAATATAAAATGATTTCCATCAATTTATTTTTAGCTTTCAAAATAGTTTTAACCTTTTAAAAATAATTATAATCAGAAAGAAAAAGTATATATTTTAATTGTCTTAAAAATTAATATGCAAAATAAAAAAAAAAGTGAATGATTATTGATGTAAATTGTAAAAAAAAACAACAAGTCATTCTGTGAGATCTAAATATGGTGTAATGATTTAATAAAATTGAAAATTTATTTATCGTTTCTTGTTAGTTTTTGCATATGTTTATTTTTTGTATGCAACATTAAATACAATGAACTCTCATTTCATTGTTTACATTGTATTGGATTTTTTGCAGCCACCATCCACCTTCCTTGATATTAGAATCAGTGCAGTTTATAATGTTTATTGCATGTTGTTGATTTTTCACAGATTCAGAATTTTTTTAAACTGTCATATTTTTGCATTCATCATTGACAAATCATGGCCTCAGTGCAATATTTTTGCACATTAGTGTTTTTTTATTATTAAACACTTAAGTTAGAATCTATTTGTTTATTTATTTGGATAAAATTTTAAAGTCGAGATTTAATATATTTATATCCAATAGAATTTGTTCAAATTTTGCACATTTGTTATAAATCATTGACAATGCAGCATGATAATGAAATATTTTAGATTTGTTTTTCAAGTTGCCAGATCAAATTTTAAATGCATTGATAAATTTTCAGTAATGAACATGAAATAGCATTATATATATATATTATAACCTTCGTGTATGGTTCTTCCAATATGCATCTCTACCTTACCCTATCTTCTTTATTGTATCCCTACTATACTAGCTCAATAATAAACCATCAAGTATAACAACAATAAAGTATAAGACTCTTTATAGGGCTTGAAACTTGCTAAATATTAAAACATAAGATAGACTTGACGGACGATTACAAGAGAATATTTTTAACATTGAGAACTATATAAAATACACTGCACAATGGCAATGCTATTGTGACAATTCTCATGTCACTATCCTATTATAATCATTAGGAAAACTCCCACAACAAGTAATGACTAACATAATATTTCATTTAAATAATGAAATAACTACTCTTCTACAATTTAAAAATCCCAAAAATAAAACATTAACCAAATTACATTAACTTAAAATAATTGATGCTATCCTATGGCTATCTCAGGGATCATAAGTATTCTATTCTAAAAACCAATTTAACAATTAGATTGATAATTAAATACACCTGAGTCTTGTTTTATGCGGATTATTTTAATCCGATTTTGAAGTTATGTGATTCATGTTTCTTCTTAATATCTTTGATATTTCACTATATTTATTAGATATCAAGAAATTTAAATTATTAATAACTTATTTTAACTTGAAATACTTTTTTTTTTTCAAAATATAACGTTATATTAGCAGCTAACATGAATATAGCCTGAAGCTGTATTTAGAATCTTAGCTTCTATGTAAATAACCTACTTATACTAATGAGTAAATAATAGTAATAGATTTATACTTGTGTATAAAAATATTGCAATAAATATTCAAAAATTTTAAACTTTTACTTAAAACGTATTTGTTAGATATAAATAAAAAAAATTTTAGATTGTTAAAATAAATAACAAAGATTTTATTGATTTTTAAAACTGAAAATAATCTTTCTAATGATAATGTATAATCTTTTTGTTTTGATTGCGATCTCATTTTTTAATATTAAAAACAGAAAACCATTAACAAAGCACAAGATTAGAAGTGGCGCTAGTTGTACACACGTCACAAATCTGATTCACAAATGAACATATATTCTCAAATAGCGGTAATGATTAAAATATGTATGAAAAAATGTAAAATTAAATACTGTAGTTAATAAAACAGTTTGTCTTGTATTTTTTTCTTCAAATATTTGAAATTTTTTATTAGTCATACTTTATTTCCTTATTTTTTTAATGCAAATTTTAAAGTAATTTTTTCTTGTTGCTTTGCTTTTATGCAATTTTTGAAAATTACAGAACTTATCCCCCATTTTTCAAGGTAAGTTAAGCCTGTTTTTGTGCAATTTCTTTTGTGCACATTTTTTGAGGAACCTATCTACCACATAAAATGAGTCCCAGGTGTAATTGAATTACATGAGGGATTTTACTGGGTTCAACTATTTAATAAAAGTATACTTACTATCACAAACCTTGATTAACCTCCTATTTGAAACTTAATCCAACTATAATAATAAGACATGGAAATTAACACTCATTATCTACTCATTACCTTTTCTTAAATAATTTAATTTACTTTTCCTAAGATTTATTCTCATACTTATGTTAACAACAATTACTCTAGAATACTCATTTTCATATAATCAAAGCTTCATCACACTGTTATTATCTACCAAGTCTAATTCAATAAAATACATCTCTTAATTAGTTAACATTCACGCACTGTAATTATGAATTACAAATTTTAAAATATATTTGGTTAGTAACTTGTACTCTGAAATTATATTATATTTTTAAATTATGATATAACATATATTTCAACTTAGATTACAAAACGAGAATGTGATTCTCAAACATATTGCTAATTTCTATTATATGCTCTCCATTCTGTAATATTTAATTAATAGTATTTTTTATATGGCTCTTCAAAATTCTTTTGCATTTAATAAAATATGAAGTACTATAAGCTTTCTTTAATATAGTTATAATTTAAAAGCAATTAATAGTTAATGTATTAATTATAAACTCTTAAGCATAACTTTTCAAATGAGGCATGTAATCATAATATGATATGTATAATTTGATGTGGATAATGTGCTTTATTGATATGATCTTGTGATGCAAATGAGTCTTAGGCTCAATAAAATTACTATGATAAAGTTTAAAACAAAATATTCATTTATTTACAACACTAAGAATAAATAACAAACAATTATACAATACAAAGTTAAATACTTCATTAACACTAGTAAAAAAGAAAAAAAGCATTAAATTGTTTTACATTGACAGCAAATTATTTACATTCTTTACAAGTACATATGGTTATTATATAAAATTAACTCTTCCCTTCATTTGTCTTTTAGTTCTTTTGAAATTATAAATTTATTATTTTATTATGTTTTCTTTCATACTAATCTGATATATTTGCATCATTCATGAGTTATCTGGGATCTTCACAATCATTTTCCATATCACCTGATATTTTGTAACTCCCAATATATTGATCATCCATGCAATAATTAAATTATATTTTATATTTAAAATTTGGTTTAAAATATTACACTTCTATCTTATTAACAAAGTTATTACTGATGTGGTAAATGTAAATAATAAAAGATAATATTTATGATGTATTTAAAATGAATAATAAAGTTAGGATTCTTTTTTTTTTTTTACAATTCATTCTCTCTCTCTTACTCCTGTTTTTTTTTAAATCTTAGATCTCTGTTACTCTTACTCATATGATCATTTATTCACGTTTTATTCAACTATATAGAACATTTGTTCTATACATGGTTTTACTACCTGCAGACTGATCTGTCCAGGCATAGGAAGAAAAACTATACTTTATAAAGATGAGCAACTGATTTTATTAAATACTATCGTAATAGAGAGATTGAGATTTCTTTTATTTATGAGGGGTCATATTTTGGTAGGTTACCCTAATTTTATCCTGACTTTTTCAATAAGCACTTAGGGTATACACCACACTCATTTCTTGGCCGAAAATCCTTACATCTCATTCTAATAACTAACTATCTGGGTATCACAAAGATTACACCAACTTAACTATTCATCAGTTCTTCTGGATGCTATTTTATATATCCTATCCTGGAATTTTAATCCTACAGTACATTTAGCATCTAATATTCTACCAATACTATACCAATAATATAATATATTCTTCCCATGAAATACTTTCCTATCTATATTTCTAATCATGTCATAAAACAAATCTATTTTTTTTCATTATTATTATCAATAAGATATATATATATATATATTAATAAATGAGATCATGATATTATCTTACATTAATATTCACTCTTTCTTGTTCTCATTAAACATTATATTTTATAATATGTTTATTATTTTTTTCCAGGAATCCTATCAGATTTTATTTGTGATCATTAGTTCATTTCCCTTTTTGTTACATATGTTTTAACAATAATAAATTTATAGTACATTTTAATGTATTTTATCACACTTAATTTTTTTAAAAATATATAATAGCTCCAAATATACAGCTTTAATATTATATTCCACTCACACACCCTTTTATATTATAATTCTTAGTTATTCTCTTCCTATATTTGAGCATACTTATTTTTTATTTAACACGAAAAAATAAAAAAAAATTTAATACTTTTAACATTATATACTAAATGGCATATATCAATTCGTTAAATCACTATTATGAAACAAGAAAAATATTATTAATAAATAACATTTATTTTTTTAAAATCCATTTCCAGTTTCTGTTTTACTATTCTTCGTGTGTTTGTGTTTTGTCTCTCTTCATATTGCTAAAAGACATGTATAGTTAAACAAAACATCAAATAACAATCATAAATGACAAGACAAAATTTTAAATCGGATGCATCCTACCTAGCTAGTTTTAAAGTTGCAATGCATATAATCCTGATCTTCAAAATCCACTATGAAAAGTTTGATGAATATACTAAATAAATCTCCACTCTGCACAAATTTGTAAACATGTTGAAATAAGTCATCAATAAGTTTACTTTCTGATTTCTCTCCTTTTTTATTATTTATTAGTCTTGTAGAAAAATTTAAACACATGTTGGATAATTCATTTAAATTTCTAACTCATAATACATTTTATTCTCAGTTATCTTTGCTCATCTACCATTAAAAGTTACATAGATTTTTTTTCTAAATATAAGTTAAACATTTTCTTCAGAATTTTGCAAAAAAAAAAATATTTCTTGCGAATCAATTGTTTAATTCAAAACAAAGATTACTTTTTTTTTCATACATCTCTCACGACTAATTAACTATTTTTAACGTTTTATAAAATATTTCTATCAACTTTACAAATTTAGTTCTAGGAATTTTTAATCTGTTTTTCACATTTAACTTTAGGAGCAGTTGAACTGAATTATTTTGTCTTTTGGCGAATTTGCCCCCTAGTGAATTTTTCGTAGGTATTATATGTTAAAATGTGTGTAAAATGGTATATTTTAGTATAATAATTTTTTCCCTGAAAATTGTGTGCAAAAAATGGGAAATTCAAAATTCCTGCTCTTACAATAGACATAAGCCCCAACCTGACATGTTCAGTCATTGTCTGTTACCAAGGCTGTAAAACATCAATTTATGACATTGTAGTTTCCAGTGACGCAAAAACGTGTTTATTTGTGAATTTATTATGCTTTTAGATATTTTTTTTAAAAATAATTGGCGCTATATTTATTAGATATCAAGAAATAAGTTATTAATAACTTATTTTGACTTGAAATACTTTATTTTCAAAAATATAGTATTATATTATCAGCTAATGTAAATATGGCCTGAAGCAAATTAAAAAAGTAGCTATGATGTAAACAATCTACTTTATATTTACAAGTAAGAAAATATCACAATTTTGCAATAAATATTCAAAAAATTTAAACTTTTAAAACATAATTCATTA
This sequence comes from Epiperipatus broadwayi, assembly GCA_028023455.1. Classification (NCBI taxonomy): domain Eukaryota; kingdom Metazoa; phylum Onychophora; class Udeonychophora; order Euonychophora; family Peripatidae; genus Epiperipatus; species Epiperipatus broadwayi. The sequence continues at coordinate 13,461,183 of JAQFVV010006209.1, read as the reverse complement.
GATATAAGAGAAATAAATAATTATTCCTTTCAATGTTTAAAAATAATGAGAATTAAAAAATATTTCAGTGATTTTATAAGCAAAATAATCTTTCTAGAAATGTGTAATGTCTTTGTTTTGATTGCGATCTCATTTTTTAAATATTTACAGAAACAAAATGTGAACATTTAAAATTTATTTCAGTAGTAAATAAAAATATCTATCAAATGAAGTCATATTTATTATTTTCTGAAAAGTAATAATCATTTTATCATATATTTTACATTGATGTGTGAGACAAAGAAAAATGTCCGAAAATGTTGAAATGTGAGAGGCATTACACTGCATTTTGGAACAGTTAATCTATGACCAATAAAAATGCTTAATTTAAAATAGGTAAATGAATGCTCTCTTACATAACCACAATTACATTTCTTTTTGGAGCAATTTAGTTGTTTCCCCTTTATCATGATTATCCTAGGCAAAAATAACAACTTTGATTTTTCATACTCCTTTGTGGTATTATCTTGGTTAGAGATAGTCTATCAGAATTGATAACCAGATCATAATGAAGATTACTCACTCCATAATATTAATAATTACTTTAAAAAATATTTTATAAACTTAGACTGCTTTTTAAAGATGATTTTTACTACTTAAGAATTTAAATATTTTTAGCTTTTATAATTGTTTTTACCAAGAAAACAAAAATCAAGACTGCTATCTACTTTATCCGTTTTCTTCAATCTCTCCCAGATCATCTGCTGTGTTTTTTTTTTAAAACCCTGGGATAAATTAACATTAGAAAATTATTTGCTGGACTCTCATTGATCAATTTCCCAAACCAACTTTTTAACTGAAATATCTTTTTCTATTTGGAATAATTGAAATCAATACATATTTTATAATGACATTAATTTAAATCATTGCTTTAAGATTAAAGTTTCAATTGTAATTATGTTTTTAATAAATGATATTATTAATTGTTAACTGATATTATGATTACGATTATTTTAAAATAAATTATTATCTTGTAGTAAATAATTGTTCCTTCTTTCATTAACTACAATTTTAGATCTTTAGTTTTTAAAGGAGCATTGTATTGAAAATAAATTAAAGTCAACTTTATAAGTAACCATATTTATTGAGATTGACATCTATTGTATTAAGATTATATAATCGATTATAATATAAATTATTTATAACTAACAATGTGATTATTAAATCTACAGATTTCTCTCTTTAATCTTTATATATTAAGTCATTTATTATTATTATACCCAAATTTATAGCATTAATATTATCTAAATTATCAATTTAAAATTTTGGAACTATAATTTAACTTTTATATGCTATTCCTCTCGTGAATAATCAATCAAAATGTTACATTATATATTTTTAAAAAGCTTACACTAAAAAAATTTTTTAGTGATCTTTTAAAATTGAAATAAAATAAATCTTTTTTCTTTTAATTATAATTTCCTTTTTTAAAAAGTGTCCAATTTTTTTTGGTACTTACATATTAGATCTGCTATGCTTTTTCACATCCATATCAATCCACTGATAACTTTCTAATCTTGCAATGTCATCAAAGAACATATACACCATAACTTCTGACAAACTTAAGTTATAAATTCGTCAAAAAGAACTATGTGTACACATTTTTTTTTGACATTTTCGAAAGATTTAGAAAGTTAGCAGCAGACATCATGATACATATGTGAAGAGACATAGCAGCTCTAATTCATAACACTAATTACACCAGACACTCTGTAAAAGTACATTTTTAACAACATGAAAAATATAAATTTTACACAAAAATAATAAAAATGGACACAACGTATGACATTATGCAGTCAAATTTATACTACTAGTAATTCCCACAATTTTATTTAAAAGTTCATAAAAATTCATGAAATTACCAAAACATGCACTAAAGCAAAGTTACACATTTAACAATTCCCAAATGTTATTTAAAATAAAATAAAAAAAGTACTAAAGTATATTTATGTCTGTCATGAAATTACAAAACGGATACTAAAGCAAAATTACCACCCAAAAGTAATAATAAGACTAAATAAGCAAATTAAATCGATTTAAAATGAAAAAAAAAAAATTGTGTGTATATTAAGGCTGGCATCAGTGATCAAAACAGACACTAAACCTAAAGTGGCGAAAAAATAATACTCCTTAAGCAAATTAAATCCACTTAAAATTAAAATGTAGTATGTATATTATATTTGGCGGGAAATTACAAAATGGATACTAAAGCAACAATTGGCAAAAAACAATATTAAAATAGTAGTATGTGTATTATATCTGGCATGAAATTATCAAAAAGGATACTTATTCTAAAATAAAATCAGCAAAAAAAAAAAATACTACTACTACTATATAATTAGGCATATTAAATCGCTTAAAATGAAAACCTATTTACCATGTATATATAACAAGAATTTTCACAATGAAACAATCATTTATCTCTCTGCAGAAGTTCTCCAGAGGACATTTCTATTTTATTTTAACGCGGTCTTAATTCCTTACGTCTATCAAATTTGTTTTAAAATGGAGACTTAAAGAATACATGTTTTTGCGACATAACACCTATACGGGATCTTGATCGAGAAATGTATTTTGTTAAAAACAAAAAAATAAGAGAAATTAAATTAATACACTTTTAAAATTAAAACATACAAAAAAAATTACATTAATAAATTTTTATTTTAACAAAGTCAAAGCAGTGGATTGATTTGTTTTATCTCATCCATAATGCAAATGAACATGTCATTATCTTTATGCTATCTCTGCCACACAAATTACACCAAATAGGAATTAGGTATTACTGCGCTATTTCTTAGTGTTGTTTATTACATCACTCAGCTGAACTTCAAAATGTTTCAATGTTCTGAATGTCAACCCCGGTTTCTGGATTCACAAAATTACATTTGTGGTTACAAGAAAATGGTTGTAGCCAGCAGTTTATACACTTTCAAGGAATCCAAATAAATTGTCAAACCCTCTTCCATATTTTGTTTGTTGACTTTCATCAGAGTTGCTGCTGTTCTGATATCAATTGTGAAGATGAAACACTTATCGGTCTCCCTGCACCAGCCACCAAACATTCACAGTTCCTGAAGTATTTGTCTGGTTGGTTTTTTTTTCTGTTTGTGAAATGGCTCTCATCAATTTCAACGATTTGGGCCTTCAATTTTCTTTTTTTCAGGTTCTAATGTTGCATTGGCACAAACTTCCCATATATAGTTATTCCAGTCTATTACAGTTCTGTCTGCTAAGTCAAGCTCTGCTTTCCCCCATTATATGAATATTAATTTGCGAGCCCAGCTATAAATAAATCGAATTGCTGTCAGAAGTGGAATTCTGGAACCCTTCAACCACATTCTCTTATCAAGACATTTTACAATTGCATCCTCAAATGTTTCAAAGATATTGCTTGTTCAAAGTGTGTATGTAAAGGGTCATAGTATGTTTGGACACACTTTTTCAGATGACAGGATTTCTTTGTCTTGAAAGTACTGGACCGCATTGATCTCAATAGTGGGTAGATCTCACATTTTTGTTATTTTGTACTGTAATAAAAAAAAGTTAGTATCAATCAGAAAATGGAAAAGTAAATCAAAATGAAAACTACATATATTCACTTACTTCAAATCAAAAATAATATAGTAGGAAATGCGATTGACAGCACTATGAAATAAAATCCACACAAAAAAGAGAAAACACTTCAGAAGACATGTCCCAATGAAATCATGGCAGTAAATGTGATGTGTCTAATAAGCAGAAATTGATCAAAATTTTGAAAGTATAAATTTGTCACTTAATTTGGTCAGAAGTTCCCATGTATACGTTATTGGATGGGATCGCAAGGTTCATTTGATAGCATTGCAATATTAGACATTTATCATGGATGTGAAAAGACATAGCAGGACTAATACGTAAGTATCTTTTTTTCTTTAGATTGCAAAAATTGATTTTTTTTAAATGCTTTCCAAATAAACAAAACAATATTGTAAACAATCTTTATTTAACATGGTTTTATTTTCAAATATTAAGTTGATGTTTGGTATAATTGTAAAAAATATACAAATGTTAAAAATTTTAAAAATAATAAATTAAAAAAAAAAATTTATAATTAATGCTTTTATTTACTATGGACTAAAAAGCCAGAAAATAATTTTTTCTTCAAGCACAATTGGAGTTCTTATATTTAAGTTGCTATAAAAGTTTGAGGGATGGGGGGGGGGGTCTAGAAAACAATTAATTCAATTCTTTGATATAAAAAATAGGGATTTGATTAATTTCTGCAACTCCACCCAAGATTTCATTTCAAGTTAATTATGTTTTTTGTTTGCTTCTTATAGAAGGTTTTTTTTTATTCCAACAAATATTTATTATATATTTAAAAAAAAAAAGATTGATCATTTTATATCTACCTCCAGTGTTTTGTGTAATAAAAAAATTGTTTTTTTTTTTGTAAGTGATTTATGTATATGTTGTCTTATCTCATTTTGGCTTGATACTATGAACTAGTCCAGATTCCATCTTCGAGCATTCATTGCTATGAACCTATGTGTATACAGATAGATAATGCATAGCCAGTGGCAAGAATGGGTCAATAGGCGATGATGTTCAATGTATTTACATATATAATTTAGACTAAATACAACATAGGTTGTGTGTGTATGTCACTTTTCATTTTTAGGGTTTGTGTAAAATTAAAATATATATTTTTAAATACGACCCTACTTAATACTATTCTAGTAATGGAATAAAAATAGCAAAATCAAAATTTCAAAAAAAAATTTATCATGACTATGATTTCACCTACTAAAGAAATAGACTTTCTCAAATGGAAAACTACATATAAAACAAACACATAATTACACATGTATCTTCAAAGAGAATTACCAATCATCTTTAATGTTAAAAGAAATTCTCATAAGAGTGATGGTCTTAAACCCATTGATCCTTCTTTTGATTTCATAAATTTATAAATAAAATAATCGATTGACTTTATTGCTTGGAAGTTCATAAGAAGTTTGAATACTAAAAGCGATAGATCTAAGCCAAGATCCATAGTCTTTGAGCTTCAGTCTGCCACTTTATCATTGCACTAAATTATGCAGTATATTTTTGAAAGATACTGTTTGCATCATCAAACCATATTTTATGAATAGTATTATATTCATAAATAGGTACATTAGTCTTATATATTCATGATCATAATATTGGTTGTAAATATTATTTGATGATGCAAAGCTTATCTTTTATGAAAGTAATGATACAATAATTATTCTTTATGAATATAATGAAATCACAAGGTGGATCAAAGAGATTCTTTTGATTCATTCAGTTTGTGTTTGAAGCCATACATCTTATGAGAATTTTTTTTTTAATGTTAGGGATGATTAACAATTGTCTGAATTGTGGCTAGTGTATGTATTTGTTTTCGATATTTATTTAAGATATATTTGCTTATTAGACAAAACAGGGTTGTAATAAAGAAAAAATATTTACTACTAATCTTATTTACATAGTAATAAAAAAGGGATTAAATAATTTTGCATGTACTAATAAAAAAGTTCATTTATGAAATAAATATAATGTAGTTACTGCTATAAAATTACCTACTTCTCATCTCAAATTATTTGTAAAACAGTTATATGTTAGAACTTATCTATTTTTAAATTATTTTATATTAAATATATATATTACTTTTTAGCTTTTTTTGTACCATTTTTTGGCACTTATTGCAACTAGTCTTAAGTTACTGTAATTTCTCCTAAATTTATTTTTGTTACTGCACAAACATGCCCCCCCCAATAGATTCTCTTCATTGAGAAAAATTAGTTAATATTTATTATCATTGCAGTTGCTAATATGCCAATTTAATAAAATAATTGGATTTTCAAAAGTTCAGCTTCATTTTTTTAAGATTATTTTTTGTAGCATGGCCATGCAGTTATAACAAAGCTCTAAAACAGTAATTTTATTATTCTTTATATTTTTAATGTATAACTTTTTTAATTTGTAATTGTGTATGTAAACAGCCAAGTCATTTACTCAGCATTGTATTTTTTATATAGATAATGGAAAGTGCCTAAATAAATATTTTTTCTTCCCAAAAATTAATATTACTATTAGCTTATTGAATAACTTCAACAATACCAGATAATCACTTAAACAAAAATATTTTCAGTTACATAGTGATATATATACGAATAATAATACAAAATAGCACATGAGTAGAGGTTAATTTTCTTCTGCACAGTAGTGATATATATAAAATTATGTCACAGATTTAATCAAAAATATTTATACTTTCTGTTCTAATAAAGTGTTTTTTATAGTCATAACTTTAATATATACAGTAACAACCATTTATGTTTAAATATACACCACATCTCCTAATATTATATAGAATTATTTTAAATAGATGAAAAAAAGATAACTTTTTCTATCTATTTATAATTATAGTCTGTAATTCTAGTAGACATGGTGGATGTTTAAATATAGATTGTTATTAATAAAGATTTATACTAGTATGTTTTGGTGTATTTATGATATAAATATTATAATGTTAGTGTTATATAAGTTAATTATTAGAGAATAGAAAGGTGAAATTATTTAGTTTAACCAAATCAGAAAAAAGGTTTGGAAATTGGAGTAACAAAATCAGTTAGAATAATAAATTGTAGTAAAAGATTGTTTGTGCGAGTCTGTAATTCTAGTAGACATGGTGAATGTTTAAATGTAGATTGTTATTAATAAAGATGCCTACTATTATGTTTTGGTGTATTTATGATATAAATATTATAATGTTAGGGTTATATAAGTTAATGATTAGAGAATAGAAAAGTGAAATTATTTAGTTTAACCAAATCAGAAAAAGGGTTTGGAAATTGAAGTAACAAAATCAGAGTTAGAATAATAAATTGTAGTAAAAGATTGTTTGTGCATAGTAAAGATTTTGGTGCATTATTGAAGTGCACATTTTAGAATCAATTTGGGGTTGAAATAATAATGAATCATATTTATTAAATAAATATCAGAGAATAGAATGGGAATTGTGACCTTGGAATTGTTATACTAACTATGTATAGTGAATCAGTATGGAATGTAATACTGTAAACTGAAAACCATCATTAACATGCATATGATATTTAATATATATGTGTATTTTATAAATTATGTTTTTGGGAGCAGCTGTGTTTAATAAAATAAAATGCTGAAGTTTTGACAAGATAATGCTAGCTCTCTCCTTACTCAGTTGAGGACAAGTATTGTCTTGAAACTTTGGTATTTTACTTTTATTTTATTGAACACAGTTGCTCCCAAAAATCTGATTTATAAAACACATTTTACCAATGAAAAATATCTTTTGTCCATGAAAATATTCATTTCAACATATATGATTATCTGTATACAAAAGTACTATTAGACTAGCCAATTCAGAGGTTTATGAATTATTTGAACAACTTAAGAGGATTTCAGTCATATATACCATATGATTTAAGTTGAAAGAAAGTAGTTATAATTGAATTATAACAACTAAATTTGATATTTATCATAATTTAAACAAATGAGAAAAATCACAAGACATTTAAAATGAGTAATTCTTTCCTAAATAAATAAATGTGATTGAAATTATAATGTGACGGTAAAAATTGAACATTATGAAATAATTCTTTTTATAAAATATTATTGTCTAGTTTAATTTTTTTTTTTCATGTTCAATTTTATTAATTAAGAAAAAAGTATTATCATAATCAAATTAATATATTTTTTGAAAATCGTGTAATTTTTTGATTTCAGGCCTACACAGTTTGTTGTGTAAAAGGACACAATAAAGAGTTAAAAAATAATGCAAATTAGTTGAAATTCCGTTGTTAGTCTATTTCTTTGTCAGGTGAAGTGAGTTGTCATTAAGAGAGAGAGAGCTTAGTGTTTAAAATTATTTATTATATATATAATTTCCCAGAAAACTATCAGACTAAGTCATCATTGAAAGTCGGAAGTTAGCATTATTCTTTTCACTTACTATTATGATGATTTTATTAATCATGTTTACATATTACACAAATATTTTCTGATCTTAGTTAAGTTGCAGTTTACTTTCTGAAAACATAACTACTGTTGGAGTATTGGATATATAAAGTCTAAAGATATCTTATTATAGCCTTCTGTGTATTGTACATAATTATGTGTTCTTGGGTCAGTAGCTCATCAGCCAATGAAAGAGTTGTGATTAACAGAAATTCAGAAAAGTCATTAATATAGAATTCATATCTTGAAGAAAATTACACTAAAAAACCCCCCACTTAAATCTATAAATTTGAAAAATTGACTTGGAAAAAAAAGAGAGAATATTTTAAATACTGGCATTGTATTTCTAAGAATTAGACCATACATGGTAAAAGTAAAAAAAAAAAAGGTAATGCTAAAAGTTAATATTAAAATAATGAATTACTGCTAAGAGCTTGCTTTTAATTATATTTTATAAAACCTTATATAATTCTAATTAATTTAAATAATTTCATCAGTTGATCATAAAGCAATTGCAAACTCTTCATCATTTATCCACTATCACCCCCCTCTATTTTTTTTAAGTTTGCGTAATATTTTCATTAAATTTTTTTATGAGATTCTAAACAATATAAAGTTTTACAATAAGAATATATCTCATTAACTTATTTGTATACACATTACAATTAATGATTTTTTTTTTTTGTAATATATATGCATATCTTTGAAAAGTTGAGGGGGGGGGGTCTAGCCAGAAATATGTCAGCTGTAGTATTTATATAAGGATGATTTATATATTAATATAAGTGATTTTTATTATTTTTGTAACTTATTTTATTAGAATTGTTATAAATTTTAAGAATAGTAGTTATATTCACTTTTGTTCCATTGTCAACATGCTTGTATAGCATTTTTTTTTTTTTATGTATGTGATTGTGGGTCATTTATTGATATTAAACAATGAAATATTTGTAAGAGCTAGATTTAAGTTAATTTTATAAAATATTGGTGTAAACTGGGCAACTATATTAGCATTTTGAAATGATCTAAAGTGTTGCTAGTTGTTCTTGGCCACAGTATTTAAGGAAAATAGAAGCATTCTTGCTATCAAAGCAAATAAAGCTGATTTGCACTAGCCAATATTCTTTTTATAGTTAGTCCTGAAAAATAACCAAGAGTGTTTATTGCAAGGAAAATATAACACATTTCATTGAGATCATATTTTCAGTAATCAAACTATGTAAGTCAGTGATATCTTCTGATAAACTGTTGGTTGGATTATTTAAATTTTTGACATTATGTTTAAAGAGGACTATACAGTTTTATTTTATTTCCATCTAGTATGTGATGGCATACTGACATGCTGAGGAATTTTGACTTTGTCATTTTTTGAGCTAACACAATAAACATTTTAAATACTTTATACGATTTAAAGTTGAATAATAATTCAATTTAGCAGGATGAAAAAGAATGAAAATGTTTCTTACTATTAACAAACTAAATTATTTATTTGTAGTATTTAAAAGAAAAAAGAGGAGGGAATTTTTTTTATGTTTTGATTCATTAACAGAAAAATAACTTTTAATTAAAGTTAAATAATAATTTAATTTAACAATACTAACAAAGATATCCCCCCCCCCCATTATTTATAACAGAATAAACTTTATTAATTGTAAAATTATTAGTTACAAGATAAACTATTGTTTTAAATACTATTAAAATATAATTTTTCAACATTTTTTTTTTTAAAAAAAATACATATTTGCTATGATATATATATTAAAGCATGTATTTTGAAAGGGATTCTATTTATTAGAGCACTATCAAATTTAATATGATAATACTCTAATAAATATGATCATTAAATTTCACATTAATATATCATAATAATAATAAAGGTTTATCCCCCCTCCCCCATAGACCACGTGCATAATTTGGAATTGGCTGTAATTAAAAATAGTGATGTACTTTAGTACTTGTATATTTAATTAAATATAAATATTACCTTTTTTAAATTTTATGATAAATATGTATCTAGTCCATGTGATTTTTGTAACTACCTTTTCTTCTTTCTCATTTACTTTTAGTATAAAAGTGAGTATATATTTTTTTAAAAATTGCATAAAATTTTTAAATTATATAAAAGCCTGATAAGTTTTGTTATTTTTTTAATCAAATTAAAATTAGATAATCACAATATAATGTATAATATTAATATTATTATGCTCTTAATTACTTTTTACAATGCTTTTTTACAATCCATTATTGACGGTTTTGATTGTCCCAGCAATCTTCTTCAGAACTATAACAAACACAATGCAAATACATGAACATATAATTTTATATATATATTCTATCTTATAATCACTATTTATATAATCACATATATCTTTATATACCTCTATATAATTATTACTTTTTTATATATTATACAGTCCAATCTTTTTTAGATTCTGTATTTATCAATCAATATTTCCTATGTAAAATATAAAAATATGAATATATAATATTGGAGTTAAATATTAAAAAAATTTAATAAAAAATAAGTGAAATAAATATAATATATATTGTAACGGAAACCCGGCGATCGAAAGCTTAAACTTCTCTTTTATATAGATATAATGGGGAATTCTTATAATTCAAGATCGCCCACTTTCCGCTACCGCAAGCAGAGAGAAAATACGGACATAAACGAGTCTATATCTACACTTGACCGAACCTGTATGCTATGCGAATATAGCTCCAGGTTATATTTCCCGGTCAACCTTCTCCCGACTGCTGTAAGATTTAACAGAGTTACAGCGCTTGGATAATTATAAATTTGATGGGATCAAATACTGCACCACTAGCTTCACGTGTTAATTAAGTACTCAAATGAATAATAATTATTTCCCAAACCATCAGATTATATTATTTTTGGAAGTGGCGAAGAAAGAGACTAGTCGGATTTTACATAAATAAAGGATATTTAATACAATAAATTATAATAAAAGAAACACTCAAAATTATTAACACTCAATATAAAAAACAGATTATGCTATAACACTACAAAAATAACTAAAAATACAATAGATGATTCTATAAATGATTGCAATCTGTGGAAATAACTTATCCCTTTATAGTCATTTCAAATATTCAAAGAGTCTAATTAATGTCTATCTCATTATATGTAGGATTGGCAATTGCATTAAATTTAAAGGTATGTGCACATAATTATATAAAATGTCTTATTCATAATTACCTAGGTGATAAAGTCTTCGAATAAACTTGGCGTCTTGCTGACCGTCCCGTGGAATTTCTTCACTTCTTTAGCAGGGAACGGTCACTGTCTGGTTAGATTTGATTGTTGGGACTCCTCCATATTGTGGGCATCAAGGCATGGCAAAAATGAACTCTTCAGCAGGCGCTACGTCGGCAGTTGTTACATCGAGACACGAACCATTATAGCACGGAAGTCTGGATCGATCGGCGATCGCAACTGGCTCTTAACCACACATCCTCGAAGCTTCCCTTATGTTATAGTTTGTTTTCATGTTCCCAAAATTTAACTTTTCATGTCTGCTTTCTATTATATTTCTCTGCTTCTTATCAGAGCAGTGTCCTCACTGAAGTCTCGACCAATACTGTTTTTCAATTAATTAATTAATGTCCTTTATTTTTCAAATTCCTTCCTTATCTTGATCTCATGCTGGGTTTTTCATTTCACACCTTTTTACTTTAAAAATGCTTTCAACAACTTATACAAAATTACTTTTCAATTTGATACAATTTTTTAATATAATATTTTACATTTATTTATCAATCATTTTCTTTAATAAAATTATTTCATTTTGACATGAAATAAACTGTTACTCTCTTTATTCATACATTCACACATGCATTTCATTTTCGTCAAAATGTGTAATTTTAAGACCAGATCTTTATCTTTCCGTTGCATTCTAAATTTTACTTATATTTTATTTACACTCCCCCACTATCGCTTTTTTTTATATCATTAAGTTTCTATTTTATTTATATTTCATTTCTCATTTTTTTAATCTTACATTAAACACATGATATCGATATTTCTAACTTTTATATTTCTATTCTTTTTTTTTTTAAATCTGAACTTTGGAGGGTAAAAGATAAGAATCGTTTAGTTTAGATTTTAATTCCCTCTCTTTTTTACTTAACCATTTCTTTGTTTTGTAATTTTTTTAAACTCACTTTTTTTTAACCCAAGCACAATATTTAACATTCTTTAAATGTTAAATATCTATATGTGTGACCGCAGTATGTGCGTTCATCACAATATATATATATATATGATTATAGGAAGTATTGATTGATAATAAATATAGAATATATAAAAGATTGAAATTTATAATATATAAAAAGATAATATAATTATATAGAAAGGTATATAAAGATATATGTGGGTATATAATAGTGATTATAAGATAGAATATGTGTATATATATATAATGTAAAATTATATGTTCATGTATGTTTGTATTGTGTTTGTTATAGTTCTGAAGAAGATTGCTTTTTGCAATCAAAAACATCAAAAGTGGGTTGTAAAAAAGCATTGTAAAAAGTAATAAAGAACATAAATGGTATTAATATTATATGGATTTGGCAATGCAATAACAAAGATAAAGTTATAATATATAATGTATTGAGAAATGTATGTTTGATTAATGTTGATAATAAATATTGAATAAACAATGAAATTTTTTTTATGCATTTTACATTAACACTTTTGTATTAATATAAATAAATAATTTGTTCTATATGTCAGGATAAAAATGACATATAACATTTTATCTGTTTAAACTATTATATTTGAGTTTGAGAATGCTTATTTTTGTGCTTTCATGTTATATTAATTCTAATCACAAATTATGTTGATTTTCTAAGTAGCAAGATTTTATTAAGTGTAAAAAAAAAAAAACGTGTTTAATAACTTGTTTTTTTTTTTAAAAAAAAAACTGATAAAGATTTTTTTAAAAAAATAGGTTTACATAAAGGAAATCTCTGTGTTATTCTGTTCATCATCATGGAACCAGTAGCGTTTTGTTTTTCATCATATTTTATACCTTTATATTATAGCTTCTTTGTAATTATTCCTTGTGTGCTGTTCATCCCTTATTATCTACCTATTTATTTTCTTCTTTGTAATGTTATCTTCTCTCTTTATTGGTGTGCGTACAGTCTCATCCCAAGGTCAAATTATTGGTACGAAGTCAAGCAGTTCGTGATGATACCTCACCGCCACCAGATACTGATTCTTCAACTCTTACAACTCCTTCATCGCAGGTACTCTTCACTATGCTCTAATTTCCATTTATTTCTATTTAGCACATTTTTTCTGCTTTCATGTGTGTGCTGAACTAGCTAATTTAATTCTTTTATCTAATTTTGTTTGTTTTGTACTGTTTTTTTTTTTTTTGCTTTTCATTCTACATTTCAATATTATTATTATTATTTTTAATGCATCACACTGCACCTTTTTTTTTTTTTTTTTAGTTTGCTTTCATTCATTAAAAAATGATTTGCATGATAATGTTACATTTACAGATTTTTGCTAATAATTTATTATATTTAGTTTTTATTTACATGAAGTATAAATTATTAAAACCAAAATTATGAAATATTATTATAAACTTTAGCTGTACCATATTAGAATGAAATAATGATTATTCAGGGAAAATATAAAAAATGTAAAACTTGTACTTGGTGAATTAACTGAGATATGTTAGCCAGAAAATTAGATTTCCAATTAAGTTGCTTGCAAGAAAATATCTGTATAATTTAAGAAAACTAAATGGAATGTTAAAACTCATTTGTGAAATTTTTAAGTCAATAAGAAATAGTATAATGTTAGGAGTTTTGTCCTCTGTGAAATGGGCTCAGAATAAGTTGATGAAATAATAAAGATAATGAATATTGAAGCAATAATAGTAATATTGGGACTGTCTAAAATAATAAAAAAATTCATGCAGTGACAAAAAAAATAGCTATCAGTTTCTTACTGCATTAATGTTGAGCAATGGAGCTTCATTATAATAGAAAGAATAAAGCTGATAAAAATAATATTTTTATTTTTTTTTTAATTTTCAGGTTTTTTTATCAGCAATAAGTTTACTTAATACATATATGGTAAATAAATTTATATCAAAAGTCAAGTATTTATATATTTTTTTATTTTAATTGGAAGTTTGAGTAAGAAGACAAACAAGAATAAACTGAAAAGATTACATTAAAAAGTATAAGTAATAAATGTGCCAAAAAGTGTGTTAGGACTCATTTGAAGATGAGATAATGAGAAAATTATTAGTTAGCTAAAAGACATGCTTATATACATTGTAATTTGTAAACATTAAAAGCATAAAGCTAAACTAGGCAATAAATAATCAAAATTATATCAAATCCAAAACTCAACCTCACTAGCCAAGAAAATAAAATCTAAAACACTACCAATGGTTAAATGAAAGAATAAAGGTACATAAAAGTAGGGTTAGAAATAAATATCTTAGTTCTTCTCTGTATGTCCATGAAGAAGATACAGGCCACACTTAATTTTGATGAAGCTAAGATTGTCTTCTTTGAGAGAAATGAAATAAAAAAAATTAAAGACTCTTAATTGTTAAAAATTTATGATTCTGAAGCAATTAACGTATTTAAAAGTTCTTTTAATATTAAGGGTGGATGGGAAGTAAATAGAATTGTGGGTAAGGTTTAATATAAATATGTTGTTTTATAATTTTTTATACTTGAGAAGTCTGCTGGTAGCAGTGAAACCATTGGAAGTGTTATAGATTTTATTTTCTTGGCTAGTCTGATTGAATTTTGGATTTGGGGTAATTTTGATTATTGTAATTTGTGTACATAACATAGATACACGCTCATCTATAAATATTTATTTATTTTACAATAATTTTCCAGAATGATCATTTATAACAAAGAAAGTTTTCATCCCATAGTGACAATATTTTGGGTTTTGCTTTTTAAAGTCTTTAAGAAACAATGCCCAAAAGAAATAAGAAATATTGCATTGTTAAGAATTACTTTTTTAAAAAAAAAAAATCAATTAATTATAATTGCATATTTAAAAAAAAAAACGTAAATTAATTTAAAAAAAAAAAAGTTAATAAACACATTTAATAATGAGGAAATTTTAATCTGCTAATTTTAAATATAAGTTAGCTGTTTTCTGTGAATATTATATGTTATTAAGTAAATAAAAAAGAATTCATAAATTTACAAGTTGCATTTGAAGCAATGCAGTTTAATTTTTTTTTTAGTTTAAAGGCTTTATTTTGAACTTAAAAATGTAATTTTAAAAACTACAACATTCAATAAATACAATTATTTAATCATTATATGGTTATACCTTTTCATAGTAGCTTGACTCAACAAGTTTTTTCGAGTAAATATAAAATAGTAATTTTTTATCAAGAATTTATTTTTATTTTTTATGAATTTTTCAAAATTCTATAGATCATTAAATAAATTTTCTCAATGGAAAAAATATGAATTTATATATTTTATTTAAAACTAAAAATTCATTGGCAATACAAAAAAAAATGTTTATTAGCAGATTTTTATTCACTTATTGGTGTTTATATTTAATATTACTTGAAGATGTTTTGATGCTTATGAAGAGTATATGTGCTTATCATATAAAATATTTCATTCATTGAATTAAAAAAAAAACGGACAAAAGCTATGTCCAATATTATTTTTGATACTCAGATTTTTTTTTTTCTGCTAATACACAATATATATATATTCTGTTTTCTTAAATTTTGTCCACCCAACTACATTTTATTAACTCATCATGATTTGGATAGAATTTGTTAAAATTTGTGCCTGTTTGTTTTAAACTAATTTTGCATGTATATAATTATTTGGATTGTTTTTTCTTACTCAAATACATTGTAAAAGTATAAAAATATATGTTAATCTTAGTCTGGATTAATAATGTATGCTGTATACAAGTTAAATTGAATCTTAAAGATTAATAAATATAAATATTAAAAATTATGGAACTATTGTTAAAAATATGTGCTTTAATGCTTTTTTTAAATAAGAAATTATAAAACTATCATTCAATGCATTTGCATCTAATAATGTTAACATCTGTCTTCTACAGTTTATAATAACTGATACATTTTAATGAATACTATAATTATAAATAATCTAAATATAAATGTTTACACATCCTCCTAAATAACTGAAAAATAAAGTGATAAAAGGGATTTTATTCCAAAATCATAATCTACATTGCAATTAAAATTAATTATGGGAAAATATTTTTGTTAATAATTCACCTTTAATTAAAATCATGCTAGTGATAATCATTTAAGAGGCATTTAGGAGTAGTTATTGACACTTAGGGCTATTGAACCATTACTAAAAATACCAAATGATCAATGGAAAAAGTAATTTGAATTTTTTGTTGTTGTTGTTTTATTTACAAACAAAAATAAATTACATTCAAATATCAGCCTTTCAAGCTAATTGAGCATGCGCCTTTTGAGAGTGTTAAATAAATGAATACGTTCCTCTTCAATCCAAGATATAGTATTTATGCAGGGATAAAAAGGATCCTCTTATTCCTACAACTCAAATTCTTTTATATGAGCAAATCTGAAGAACTGTTGAGGAAAGCGTGAGTAGAATTCTCACTTTAAATTACTATTTACGATGTTTTTTGACTGAATGACGTCAGAGAAATTACTTAGAATTTACTAAATGTCATTCTTACTGAAACTTAATTATGAGTAAATAAGCAATTATTTTATCTAGCGCCATGTTTACAATTATATTACATTCAAATATCAGCCTTTCAAGCTAATTGAGCACGCGCCTTTTGAGAGTGTTAAATAAATGAATACTTTCCTCTTCAATCCAAGATATAGTATTTATGCAGGGATAAAAAGGATCCTCTTATTCCTACGACTCAAATTCTTTTATATGAGCAAATCTGAAGAACTGTTGAGGAGAGCGTGAGTAGAATTCTCACTTTAAATTACTATTTATGATGTTTTTTGACTGAATGACATCAGTGAAATTACTTAGAATTTACTAAATGTCATTCTTACTGAATCTTAATTATGAGTAAATAAGTAATTATTTTATCTAGCGCCATGCTTACAATTATATTACATTCAAATATCAGCCTTTCAAGCTAATTGAGCACGCGCCTTTTGAGAGTGTTAAATAAATGAATACTTTCCTCTTCAATCCAAGATATAGTATTTATGCAGGGCATGGCGCTAGATAAAACAATTGCTTATTTACTCATAATTAAGTTTCTGTAAGAATGACGTTTAGTAAATTCTAAGTAATTTCACCGATGTCATTCAGTCAAAAAACATCGTAAATAGTAATTTAAAGTGAGAATTCTACTCATGCTCTCCTCAACAGTTTTTCAGATTTGCTCATATAAAAGAATTTGAGTCGTAGGAATAAGAGGATCCTTTTTATCCCTGCATAAATACTATATCTTGGATTGAAGAGGAAAGTATTCATTTATTTAACACTCTCAAAAGGCGTGTGCTCAATTAGCTTGAAAGGCTGATATTTGAATGTAATATAATTGTAAACACGGCGCTAGATAAAATAATTGCTAATTTAAACAAAAATAAAGAAAAGTAATGTACATTATGTGTACTTGTTCCAGAAATGATATGGCTAAAAAATTTATAAATTCAATAAACAATAAGAACAAAAATATGGATTTACACATGCAATTAATTGGTTTAAAAAAAAAAAATAAAAGTTATAACTAAATAAGAAGGAAAAATATATAAATTTAATTGTTCAAAATAAATAACAATGAGAAAAAGTACATAATGAATTGTAAAAAATAATTTAAAAAAAAATATGATGGAATGTTGAAATCTTATAGCATAAATCATTTAAGTCAAGCGTCCATTAAATTTTTGCATGCATACGTAGACGACTACGAGAATTGTAAATTGATACATGGAGATTTTTTATCAGATTACTGTGGGAGGGGGAAAAAACCTTAAGAAAGAAATCATCACTTTTTTTCACAAAATAAAATGAAATTAATTTTCTATGTGTATTTCATTTGAAACAATATTTTATTGGAGATGTCACATTTAAAGTAGCAAATGGGTTCTTCTTATACAAATAAAATTAAAATAATCATTTTTTGTAAGTTTTTTCAAAATATTTTAAATAACTTTAGACAATTTTAATGAATAATAGCTCTAAAAAAGAGCAATTTTACAAACTAACAAAATCTGCCTTTATCCGAAAGCAGTGACATATTGGAAAAATAAAATGCTATTCTTCAATTCTGAAGGTTTCAACATTTTGCCCTAACTTTTTATTTTTTTTTAAAGAAATTACTTTGTACAATTTATTTTGTATTTTTTTCCTTGATGTTTATTTATTAGTTACTTTATACAACTAAATTCATATTTTGTTTTTCTTCTTGTTTACTTTAAAAAGTAACCTTTATTAGTTAAAAGATTACAAAAAATTTCGGGTACACTTACCCATTGAGAATTACAAAGTGTTCAATGTTACAAGCTAAAACAATTATTGACCAGGTTTATGTAAAGTGCATATGTTTGATAACAATTATATCCATAAAAGAGTTGCCGCTGAGAAGCTATCCATCACCCAATGATCCCACCCCTGGGGCCCCGAAGCAAAGACCCAAATGTTTCAGCTGAATAGGTGGACAAGTCCAGCATTGTGCCAACCACCACAACAGGCAGTGAGGTCCAAGGCTCAAGTCCATTAAACAATAAATTCTTGCCCCACAGCCGAGCCATGTTAAGACCATACTAGGTCCCTCTGTCTCCCAATTAACAGTCCAAATGTGCAGAGACCACCTTCGGTCTACCCACCCAGAATTGGGAAAGCCAACTAGGGAAAACTAGCAAGTAATGAGCACAGATTTGCACTGCCCAAAACCAATCTATCAAGGGGACACAGCAGCCGACCAGAGCAGGAATGACGCTGAGACTTTGATCAGGTACCCTTTTGGCAGGTTTTCAGGTAGTGGCAAGCCTGCACCAATAAACTAGGTCCCTAATGACCGCCACCTACTCCGAGGAAGAAAAGAGGAGTGCCCACAAAATTATTGCAGCATCAAAGTTACAAAAAATTGGCAGTGGCCCAAAGCAGACCAACTATCCTACAAATGCTCTAATTTTAAAGATAACTAAGGAAACAAAATAATAATGAGCTCAAATCAACACTATCCTAATAAACAATCCATCAAGGGGGTGCAGCAGCCTCTCAGGGCAATGTCCAATGGAGGGCAGTGACTTTCACCCGCCCGGCAGGTATCCCCAGGCTTGGCAATAATCGCTGACCGCCCTCACAAACATACCAAGCCTCTCATGACCAGCACACCTGAGGAAAAGAATAGGAGTGCAGACCCGTGCCCACCAATGCAACAGTTGATTCATTGCAGTCTGGAATCAAGCCAGATTTACTTGCGCACACCATTTGTTCATATCACCTTGCACACTAAGGTCAATAGAGCTGAAAGTCTGGAATCATTATCAACCTCCTGGGTCTGCAAATGTTCACAATACCTGTTCAACCCATCCAACTATAAAGTCCTTCAGGATTCACTATGATTTTTATTTGTTGATACTAATTGGATTCTGCTTCTTTGAATTGAATTCTAGGTCTTGATTAGTAATCAAGGATTCTGTTGTATAATCTGAAAGTTTGTTGTTAAATTTTGGTGGAATAATTAAAAGAGGATGAATCATTTGTAGCTTCAATACCTCTGTTTAGATCTAAAACATTATTTGTACTAATTTTGCCTTTAAATCATTGTTTTTTAGCTCAGGGATCATTTCATTGTAATTCTGTGTTGATTTGAATTTTTTTTTGTGGTGCCCCAATTGCACCGGAAGTGGGCTAATAACTTCTGTTGTAATCATAGGAGAAACTTGATTTTTGTGCAGAAAGGTAGCTTAAGTATAATCTATAATGTTCAATTCTAAAATTGAGATCGAATTAAAATTCAAAATAATTTATTCGACCTGCACTGATTTGCCTTTTCTTCTTGTTTATTTAATTGAATTTCTAAATTTTTTAATCATATATCAAATATAGTATCATTTCTGAAAAAAATTATAGTTATTTTATTATTTAATTTTGTTGTTTATGTAACATAAATTACTTTTCTTTATTTTTGTGTTTGTAAACAAAAAACTAACAAACTATAATCTATTTGTTCTATTTATTGCTTAGTATTTTTAATAATGGTTTAGTAGCTCCTTAAGTGTCAATAACTACTTCTAAGCATCTCCTAAATAATTACCCACAATGGTATTATTATATTATGCCAATATAGTTAGTTATCAAAAATGTTTATTTCAAGGGTAGCGGGTAGAAATCCTTATTGTATCATCACTTTAAATATTTTATTTTTAGTCATGCAGGCTAAAAAAGTTGATATATTTTATTATTTTATTCTCATTTTATTATTCTCAGTATAAAATTATATATTGTTTCCTTATAGTTTTTTTTTAATTTGTAACAGTTTGTTAACTTAGGAATTGTTCTTGATTTTAGTTTTAATAAATCTTTTTTTTTTTTAACATTTATTTGTTATCATCATTAATAATTTTATTTTAAATATAAGAAATGGTAAAGAAAAAATGAAATTTTTAATCATAAATCAAGTATAATAAAGAAAATGATATCTAATAAATTGCTGCACAAACTTAATAAAAATAAATAATTTAATTTTTAAGAAATGTTATATGTAAAGTATATACTGTGTATTAGTTTATATTAATGTTTGAAGCGATTTGGATTTTTTTTTTCCCAATATTTTATATGCATACTATATGTTCTAAGAATGACTTTGGAGATATTGTGAATAATTAGTTTAAAAACTTGTTTGCATGGTAAGTTTATTTGTGAAATATATTTTTTCAAAAATTAATTGTGAAAAAATATTTTTTTTGACAACTGTATCAAATTTTTTTAAAACTAGAATGCATTATAATCTATCCATATACATATAATATCACAAAATATTTATTGATTCAGATTCCAATTTGTTCATAAAGTTTTATTTTAATAATATTTTGGCTTTTTAATGATAAAAATGTACTATATATTTAAACATCAACAAATTGTTTAATATTCAATATTGATGCTAAAATATTTATTTGCTTCAAGTAAATGACAAAAATAAATTATAAGAAATGTTCTGACTGATATAAACATTTATTTGTAAACCAGAATATTAAAAATATTTTTAACTGCTTCCACAATAAAAATAAAGAAGTTGAGTATTAAATAGAATTAGAATTTTTAAACTAATACAATTTAAAAGATTTGTAACTGATAGTGTTGTTCCATAAATTATCATAAACAATATATGACATGAACATGGGGAATAAAGCAATAGGGAATTTTTGAGGCTTATTTCAGTTATCTACTAAAATACAAGATAAAGAATAATTACCAAAATTGTCAAAAAATAGTTGCAATAAGATTTCCATGGATTAAATAATTTGTCTTGGAATTAAAATATATCATGGATTATTCATTGTGAATTAGTCTCTAAAGTTTAACTGCACTATTGATGATAAGTTTTCTAGTATATCTGAAGATAAAAGAATGACTTTATATTTTCTGTGTTTTCTGCAGCAGTCAGATGCTTGAATCTATTTTAAAGAAAATGCTCTGCCACACTAAAAAAAACTTATACTATCAATAGTCATGGTAACATTATTATGACTATTTTATCTTCTTTTTTTGTCAGATAAAGTGAAAGGTCCTGTTAGGATAATTTTTCTAGATGGGATCACAATGTTTTCCAAAGTTATAAAGAAGGAGCATGTCAATTCATTATAGATACTTCTTGGCAGTCACATAGCTTGTATATTCTCTCAAAAATTCAATAATGAATATTTAAAAAGATTAATTGCTGAAAATAAATTATGTAGAGGTTTAATGCCAGTATTTTTTAAAGGGTATTTGTACATTAATCTTCTATTTATTGTTTATATTCTGTAACATGTAAGAATAAACTAATTATTATATGATCATTGCAGTATCACAATTTTTCTCAAGATAAATTGATTTGCTGTACTCAGGATTTACTTCGCCTATAATTTTTTATATATGTATATTGAGTCAAAAATACAAAATTTTATCATAATAAGTACATAGTGAATATTTTTAATATTAATATTTGACCGATTTAGACATTTAAGTCACTAATTGCTCTATCAGTTTATTTAGTCTTCTTGATTGATTGTAAGAAATGGAATTATATTATTTTATTTATCTGTACAATTCTTAATTCAGACACATAATGAAAGTATTGTAAAAACTGTTTATCACTTTTTTCAATAACTTTTACAAAGATTAATAGAAGAAAATATAATTCTAAATACTTTATTAAAGTTTTTACTTTTTAAATTCTAAGTAAAAATTCTAATTATTTGATTACTGTGTAGTGTATGAGATTAATTAGGTTTTAATTTATTCTACCTCAATCCATCCATTCATTATATTATATGCTCTATTATTTTTATAATTCAACTATTATTATTATTTTTTTCTGAGCCAATGTAATATCTGGTAATTAATGAATATACTCACAGAAAAGATAGTTTTTAATATTCAGCTTTATTGCTGCACAGCGTGTTTTTAATATATTCAGTATATCATATTCGTGACATATACACCATAAACATGATATATTGAAAGCATGGTAGGCAGTAATAAAGCTAAGCATGATTTTTTTCTAACATTTTTTTTAAAAAAAAATAGAAGTGCATAGATCATAATATAGAAGTAACTATGATTTTTTTTTATGAATGATTAGATAAATTAGCAATTATTATTCAAATGATATTTTTCATTAATATTAACTCAATCACTACTTTTATTAATTGCTCAGTTTTATTGACTATATTTTAATTATCAAACTTATCATTTAAGACAAAAATCTGAAACACTCCACAGTGGGTTGGTTGGTCAGAAGTTTTGATTTTTTTTTTCTACTGTGTTTGATTTTATCAAAGGAAAAAATAAAATAACAATTTAAATGTAATGCTTGGTATATATTCTAATTCTATCATTAATCGATAATCTTGATATTATTATCTGTAATAGACAGGGTATGAGCACAGACTTTCACATGACCCACTACTCTCCACACTATCTCATAACACTGATACACCTGAACACACATATGTCGAAAAGATAAATAATCACCAATATACGTATTTCATGCTAAACCAGCAATCATCAGTTGGTCCAGATTACCATCTCTACACATATATGTTACAAGTGCTCAGATATATATTAAGATAGCAAATCCTCCTACTTTAATGGACAGGCTTCAATGTACTCCACACTCCAACTCTTCAACCGTCCCCATCATCAGATTTTCAATTGGATGGACGGTTGAAGAGTTGGAGGGTGGAGTACATTGAAGCCTGTCCATTAAAGTAGGAGGATTTGCTATCTTAATATATATCTGAGCACTTGTAGCATATATGTGTAGAGATGGTAATCTGGACCAACTGATGATTGCTGGTTTAGAATGAAATACGTATATTGGTGATTATTTATCTTTTCGACATATGTGTGTTCAGGTGTATCAGTGTTATGAGATAGTGTGGAGAGTGGTGGGTCATGTGAAAGTCTGTGCTCATACCCTGTCTATTACATATATAGACACAGGTATATATAAGCCTGTGTATTTCATCTATTATTATTATCTGGTAACTTTCCATCACTATATACCCTTATATTTTTTTTATGTCTATGAGATGCCAAAGCGGCCTTGCAATTATGTTGATATAATGTGTATGCTCTGAACATTGACAGCCAACATGTGCACAATTAACTTGCAGTTCTGGTCAATTATACTTCATTTATAATTAATGATAGGACTCTCTGACAATTTAATATATGTATTCTATTCATTATTTTTAATATGGCCGTAACTGACCTAAAGGGGTACACTGGCACAAGGCCCAGGACCTATAGGATGTAAGTCTTTTTCTAAAAATCAAAAATATTTTATAACTTGTTAAATGCAACTTTTTTTTTTAAAATCAAAATTCTGTCATTTATAGGCCCTATATTGTTTATTACGTGTGAAATAATGCAATTGTAGACACACCAGTTGTGAGTGCAGATGTTTCAACTACATACAACATATATACATAAATGTTTTGCAAGTTTCTAGTTATGTTAATGTGAAACATGAATAATAAATTAATTATTTATACATTATAAATACCAATTTGTGCAATTTTATTGAATCAGTATTTGAGTTAACAAAATAAAATATATATAATGAAAAAAGTTATATTTTCTTCGTTGTTTTTTTTTTTTTTTTGCTAATTCTAATTCAAAATAAATGAAAAATTTTAATGAAGAGAATAGTTCTTGATTTGATTTACAGTAATTATAAAGCAATATTTCTTCATTTCAAAAATGATATTTTTTTTAAATATCTGTTTTTATCATATGTAAAAGAGACCCATGTGAAAACATTTTATTTGGCCCCACTTTTTCTCAGCCAACTCTGGATGGGGCCCTCAGATAAATATTTTTTTTAATGTAATCCTTGGATTATTCAAGATTGGATAGCCCTGACTTAGGACTTGAAATTTGTTATAAAACAATAATTTTAGCTACAATATATGATATATAATTAAATTCACTTTTACAGGTTGTTTTTTTTATGTTACCTCCTATCATTTTTGTTATTGTTGCAGATAATATAGTTTTAAAGAATTTAAATGAAGATAATAAATTATTAAGAAAAATATATTTATAACTTAATGAAAAATTACAAGTCATTATTGGAGATATTTTTTAATATAATTATATGTTGATTTGTATATAAAGTGTATGTGTGTGTGTATTTGAAAATTTATGTCCCTACTATCGCTATTTATACGCATAGAGGTTATAGTCTCAGTAAATATTACTTATGTAATCAATGTGCGTTTAATAAATTTATAATTACAAGTTTATACATTTATAATTTTTTCAAATGTTTATATGTTAAAAATATTTATTATCATATATAAAACAATTAATTTATTATTATTTAAAAATTGCATTATCCATGCATATTCATAGACAATATTTTTTAGAAATTATTATTACTGCTATGCTTTCTTCAAGCTCATAACTATTATTGATATAGAATTTTTTGTATATTCATTGAACATTTGTTATTTAGATAAGCATTGATTGAAAAATATGGCATCTGTAAATTAAGTTTGTCTAATATACATGCAATAATATAATTAATTTAAAAATTATATACATTAAGACAGGAGTGGGCAATTGTTTTGGCTCCGGGGCCACAAAAATTGGCGGAGGGCCGCATCAAGGGCCACTAGAGGGCTGCACCTTTTTTTCATAACACAATAAACACACTACTTTATTCCCTGTACTACCAAAGAAATATTTGTTTGTCCATTCTTCATTAAACACATGACATTCATCACTAATTTTACATTTTTTTTGGAGGATTCATGGTTTCATTAAAGTTGGAAATGTATATATTTGCTAATGCAAAGACAAAATTGAAATTAACCAGATCAACTGGAAAAGCACTGCATATTGTATCTACACTGCGCATGTGTATTGACATGGCCATCCTAGTGGAAAATACGAGATGAATCTTCAGTTGTGCATGAAAAAGAAATCTCAGTTCAAACAGATTTTTCTAATTGTCTTGGCGGGCCACATAAAAACTCTTAGCGAGCCACTATTTGCCCACCCCTGCATTAAGATATTAACTAAAAAAATAACACAAAACTAGAGTAATTACTTGTACAATAATAAATTAAATAAAAAGTCACAATAACATAAGTATCCTAATATAATTCTGTAAGTACTATGTAAATGTGTTCACCCTATATCACTCTCAAAAAAAGTATTTTTATTTTATCTCATTAAAATAAAATAAAATTAAGAATTGTCAGTATCATAATTTTTATGTTTGGGATCATTTTAAACAAAAAATGTATTTAATAATTCGCAACAACAAAATAGCAAATGTAAAATGCAGAAGATGAATAAGTGGTGGAGATGATTTGTAATAATAGTCATAGGGGTGAATGCATAGGGAAAATTTAAGAATTAAAATGGATATATTTTTTATTATTATTATTTTAAACAATAACTTTCCATGTGTAAGATATGTATAAAGTTATCAGTAGAGAATTGTAAATCATTACTATTTAGCTAAAGTTATGGGCATCTAAGTTTGAAAATAAAAAGAAGAAAAATAAAATAAATATTCTCTGTTGGATTTATAAGCTAAAAGTTTTGCTGAGTTGAATCTAAAATAACTGAACTAAAGAATGAATTCAATTAATCAATTGAATGATGTGATGATGGTACTCAACTTCAACCTGGTGCATGACATACAAGCAACTAATTATATTATTATTATTATTTTATATTTGTTGTAAAACAAGAAATGTAAAGCCAAAAAATATGAAGACATATAGAAGAAATAAAGATGGGAAATTTTTGGAACTGATATAAAATCTTCAAGATCATAAATCTTAAATTATAAAAATCATTTATTAAACCCTCAGACATCACGTCACCATTCTTTATGCTTGAGGCAAAACTCTCCATACAGTAGTTAAAAACTAGTCTGGAGTTATTGGATGAGTAGGCACTAGATAGGGATTTTATGCACAAACCTTTCTGCATCTATTTTGCACTGAGTGGCACTGCTGTATGGAGAGTTTAGATATAAAGTCCATGTAGTTGACAAAGATTGTGTTGTGGAAATGGGATGGATTGGGATAGTGAAGAATATGGGGAAAACTTAGGGTGGAAGAGTGAAGTAAAGTGGCTAACAAGTTTCTCAGAGCATAATGGCTGAGAGATTCCTGACTCCGAAAAAGAAGTCACAATGCATTGGATCCTCTGTAATAAAATTATTTATATAAGCTATATTTAAATATTTTTTATAGTTAAATATATTACATATTTTGAAAAATATTTTTAAATTTGAGTATGAAGTGAGTATAATTGTGGAGTTTATAAATTTGAGAAATATTAAGAATAAAGTTAAGGATTTGTATTATATACTGCTCTTAATATATTTCTAAATCTATTTTCATCATCTGGATCTTTCTGATTTTTAAAGTATATATTCATTATTACCAGACACTTTTATCTACAAAAACTTTTTAATTTTCACTTTCATTTCTTATCCTAATTCATAATTTTACAATTTTATTATTTCTTCCTTGTAGCACAACATGTTAATTATCCATTTTTTTTATTCAGTTATTTTTATATTTCTTTTTAATGATTTTTTTTTTTTTCTACATGCTTTTCCACTTTCGTTATTATGATTGTTATTTGGATACATATCTGAAAATACCAGATGAGAGTTAGTTGGATGTGAGATTAAGAATGCTCTAGCATTAAAGTGATAGATAACATGATAATATTATTCAATTTCACTACCTATGATTAAAAAATAATAATTAGAAAAAGAAAAAAAACTAATTTTTTTTTTTAAATATTTTTTTTCTTAAATTCTACTAGTAAATTAAAATCTAAAAAATATGGTAATAATCTTTTTATTTTTTTCTCAAAATGTAACTTGATTTATAAGTCTTATGTATTGAATTTGATTGTGTAAGTAACTAACTAAACATAAATAATAATTAATATACACTACACAGGCTTAAGCCTGCATATATATATATAGGATTCAAACTCAAACATGACCCTCAACTCTCTATGCCATCTCATATTGCTGACCCACCTGGTCACACACATGTTGAAAAGATAAATAATCACCAATATACGTATTTCATGCTAAACCAGCATTCATCAGTTGGTCCAGATTACCATCTCCACACATCTCAGCTTTATATTAAGATAGCCAATCTTCATACTTTAATGGGAAGGCTTCGATCCACTCCACCCACAACTCTTGAATCCCGCATACATTACATATATATATATATATGCAGATTTAAGCCGGTATAATGTATTAATTTACATATTGAAACATAGTGCATCAAAGGTCTGCCCATCCCTCACATATGTATATAAAAATGAATTATTCTCTGTACATGAGCGGTTAGAATGACTAAATGTCAACATGGATAGGATGACAACCTTGGCACTAATGTGGGCTTTGAACGTTCCATCATCAGATTTTTAATGAAATGGAAAGCTGAAGAGTTGTGGGTGGGAGTAGTTTGAAGCCTGTCCATTAAAGTATGAAGATTGGTTATCTTAATATAAAGCTGAGCACTGATTGTATATATGTGTGGAGATGGTAATCTGGAACAATTGATGAGTGCTGGTTTAGCACGAAATACATATATTGGTGATTATTTATCTTTTCAACATGCGTGTGATCAGATGAGTCAGCAATATGAGATGGCATAGAGAGTTGAGGGTCGTGTGAAAGCCTGAGTTCGAATTCCGCATAAATAATAATTGTACATTGGTTTCATGAACAACTAATTGATCATATGAATAATTATCTCTGTGTGTATTGAAGCAATAATATATATACTGAATATAAAATTATATCAATTGTATATTCTCTTTGGAAAAGAAAAATGTCTGCTTTAAAAAATAATATGTTCATTTCAAATATATATTAGGATTTTTATTTTGAATAAATAAAAACATAGTATTAGTATTTTTTTTTGAAAATATTTTATGCCTTTTGAATAAACATATATTAAGATTGAAAGTAAGTTTACATTTCATCTTGGTTAATACATCTTATTTATATAAACATTCTCATTTTAAATGAAATTTAATTTTTTTGCCTTCCATAAAATATAACGTACTTTAAATATTAAAATATGACTATAAATTATAGCAAGGGAGTGGTAAGTATTGATAAATTTATTGTCACTTGATTTATATAATGCCTAGTTATTCCACCCGTCTTCAACCAGAAAATTTAATATACATACCTGTTTAATTACTAAGTTTAAAAATAAATGTTAGTTATCTAATAATAGGCAAAAAAAAAAAAAAAATTTAAAATAAGTCATATATATATATGTAGTTTAACAATAATAACAAAAATCATATATTAAGGATTTGACCTATAGAGTCAAAAAAAAAAAAGAAACCAAATAATATATTTTTAAAGAATTACAATTATTTTTGTTTATTGATCTTTGTAAAATATTCATATTATTATTTGCTATTTTCATCAAAATTCATTGCATATTATTTTTTTAAGGCTAAAATTAAAAAGATATGACTTTTTTTTTAAAAGATTTTAATCTAACAATAGAGTTTAAATAAATAGAATTTTTTTAAAAAACTAAATGTTTTTTTTTTAATCTCAGTTGGTCCAAACAAATACTACTATTGTTCTCACTCTATCATTTTGGTGGCAAATGTCACTTGATTTTCCCAGTCAACTGAACTTAAAATTATAAAACAAAACCCTACTTTTCAATGATTTATTTATTTCAAACTTGTTTTATATGATTTTTATTATAATTTTTTTTTTTTTTTAAAAAAGTACAATTAAAAATCACACAATGTTTCATTTGCTTGGGTAAACTTTGTTTGAAAATTGCAATAACTGTTATATCAGAAATAAATCAAATTTTAATTTTTGTGAATAATTAAAACTTTGTAGTTTTATTTTTATATATAAAAAAAATATTTTTATAGCCTTTATCCTCTTAATAAAGAACAAGTGGTTATAATAGTTTTCTATGGGAAAAAAATTGCTGGTTATTCCAGCTATAAATTACACCATAAGCTCCTAAGTGTTAATTTAAAACCTAATATATATATATAGTAATTTAAAAAAACATTAATGTACATTATATTGCTGTGTAAACTGTGTTATGTCTATTATAGAATGATGCACCTAAAATATGTATGTATGATAATGCAACTTAAATCTATGTGAAAAAGCATTTTAAAGTTGTTCTTTCTGGTCATCCATTCATCAGTTATAATTATCCAGTTTTCTGCATCATCGATTCCATATTTTAAGGTTCATTGTTATCTTCTAAATGCTTTGATGATCTTTGTTTGTTTGTTTATTTGAAGGAGTGCATCAGATGATGACTGAAAATCTTAGGAGAAAAAGTTTAGAATGGATAGTTGACTTGTTTCTTGGAATTTCTTTTCATATGCGATGCTGTGATTTTGGAAGGTTTGGATGCACCTATGATGGTTTGGGCACATTGTTTTATTTTGTCTTGCAATTTCCTTCTGCTGTTTCCAGTTCACTTAAGATATTCATTTTGGTTTCCAATCTCAGAGATCTTCATGGTTATATTAGTTGCTGCACGAAAATGAAAGTAAACTAGTAGTTAACAGTTTTTTGTGTTCATCCAAGCAACTATTTCTTATTGTGCTGGGGAAAAAAAAATCCATATTGAAATTTATTTTTTAAAATTTGTGCTACTATATTATATTACATGAACTTATTTAGAATTTGAAAAAAAAAAAATGTGTTTAATAAAAACTTATTTAATTGATCATGAAGACTTTTGTTATTCATCATTACTGTAAAAGTAGTAAAATTAGCTTACTGTAAATTATCACACCTTAATAGCAGATAACTTAAAAAAAAAATTTCCAATGTATTAAAAAAGAAAAAAAAAATTGTATTCTATATATGCTGTGTTTGCAATATTTAGGGTTGTTTTTTTTTTTTTTACAATATGTACTCTGCAGATTTAAATAAATAACTTTTTTTTTTATATATGAAGACATTAGCTGTGGCATTTTTTTTTTTTTTTTTTGGCCATGAGATGTCAGATTTTATTAAATGAGGTGGCCATTTTTTTTAAAATGACTTAAAATTTTTCCTGTTAGTACAATACTTACAAAGCATAGAAATACAAAATATTAAATACATATTAAAAAATATGATTCTTTTTCAGCTACATTTTTATCATACAAAATTTATTCTAAAACAAATTACAAGATGTTTTAAAATTGAACAAATAGATTGTTATTTTTAGGTTAGATTTAGTAATTTTTGATTATAAAAAGTTTATTATGATTTTTTTTTTCAAAATAACAATTATTGTCAATAATCACAATTTTTGCAGCAAGTAAAATACTGATAGTAAAAATTTTAATTCATTAATTAAAGTGAGTAAATACAGTGTACAGTTTTTAAACTAATATATACAGTTTAAAAATGTAATACTGTATTAATGTATATTTTCTGTTGTATGATTTCGATGACTATACTGAAAAAAAAAAAAAACAGTTTTTGGCTTAATAATCATTAACAATGGAAATCTTTATTTTGGTTATCTTATTAATGAAGAGCTGATTTGTCTTGTAAGTATGTAATGAAATTAATAAGAATTAGCCCAACAAAATAATTATTATTTATATAATTAGTCTTTAGTTATACTATCAATAAGTCAATATTAAGTTTATCAAATAAAAAAAAATTTTTTTTACATTATATATCTATTTAGTAGGTCTAATTCATTATCATCATTTTCAACTATCTCCAAGTTTGAGCCACCTTTCTGATCTCTAGCCCCTCTTCTCCATATCACCCCAGCAACAGTCCCTTATTTCATCTATCCATTTGTTTTATACAATCTTTTGGAATCCAGTTTAAGATTCCAACTGTCCATGTATTATCATCTTTTCTGACATCAATAACATCTGTTTGTTCTCTTACCCATGCATTTCATTTTTTAATCTCTTCTTGTTACTCCTAACATGCATTTCTTCATAAATCATTGACTGGTTTGAAATCTATGTATTGCTCTTCTGTTAAGTGGCCCAAGTCTCAGATCATAGTTTAATTATTTGATTTGCAAAATGTATTCTTTTTTTATTATTATTATTCAATTGTTACCCCTTCTGAATTGATTATGGTAGAAGGAAAGATATTCTTTGCTCTTTTTTTTTTTTGTTTTGGAAGGGGGTAGAGGTATCTTATATAGGATTGAGTTATTTTTTGTCTACTTATTATGGTAATTAGTTTATATATATATAGTTATATCAAATTAAGCTCTTTTATATTCATAAGTATATTAAAATTTAATAATTGCTGTGTGCGGAATAATAGTTATACTGAAAATGTGCGACATGGAAAATGCACACACACACACGAATGTTACTAACTTGGGAAGTAAAACTAAAAGATAGTAAAACAAAGTATTTTTATTAATCTATAGAAATAATAAAAACAAAATATTTAAATTAAAATGCACAAGTAGATAAATTGAAATTAGATTACAGAAAACTAATTATTAAAATGTATTGCTAAGAAGTATTAACTAAAAATAGCAACATTAAATGATTTTGAAGAAGAATGGAAAATTATTAAAAAGACGGATTGACCTGCAACATAGACGAATAAGAATTAAGAAGAAGGATCTGGGCTGGCTTTTATAATCAGTTTAATCACTGCTGAAGATGCTTGAAGAGTGATCTAATCAAACTTAGAGGCCAAACTTGATCTTTATTATTGTTTAGTATACCTTAAGTCTTGCATTTAATGTTAGGGGTAATTACATGTATATATTGTAAATATTCCTATATATATATTTATATAAAATAATTTAATAATTAAATATAAATCCAATCCATTGAGCTTTTCTATTCAAATTATAATGTTATTTGATTTATACTCTTAGTTATAGTCATGATTGTATTAATTATTGTGAGTCCAAAAATAACATATAATAAAATATGATGCAGTTGGACAGTATAGTGTAGAACGCAGCGTAGTAACAATTAGTATTGAGATTGTTAGAACACAAATAATTAGTGGATTGGAATTAAAAAGTTAGACAGTGAGGAAATTGATCTACTGTTTTTATTTTTAAATAATACTGTTTATCAATTTTTTAAATTAGTTAGTTTAATTATTTATACATTTTAATTAAAATTATTTTGTTTTTACTATTTCTATAGATTAATTAAAATACTTTTAGTTTTACTATTTCTACAAATATAGTAAAATATTTTTGGTTTTACTTAACCAAGTTATTTGTGTTTTGCCACCCAGTACACTTTCAGTATAACTTATTTGCACTCAGCACTACACCTTCTACTTATGAAAACTGTGTTTCTCTGGAATTACTTAAGTAATTCTTAGATAGGCAGATGGTAGCATTCCATTTTCACATATTGCAACTCTTCTGTTGTGCTTGTTTTAAAGATTGTAGTCTGTTTTGAGGCATTCATGTTAGATAGTTTAAACTCTTTAGTTACTTAGTACTAACTCGTAGGTCATGTTTTTTTTAATGGCCTCTGGATAGGATAGGCCTGGATAGCTAGTAAATAATGTCGAAGTCTGTCATAACACATGCACCATGAAAACTGTCTATTAGTCCTTCCTGTAAGTACTCCCTGTATGCACAATTTCTTGCCAAGTCTTGTAAAGCAGTGTCGAAAACTCTGTAACTTTCTCCCATCACTTAGCATCTATTTTGCAGATGAAGGTCAGAGCTAGAATGATTACTAAGTCGCTTGTAGTCAATTCAATATAAGACAGTCTTTCGGGATCTTCATGTTCACATAGCTGATTTGCGACCTCAGTTATTCTCTATTCTCCAAAAAGAAGTAATATGTTAATTTTTGTTACATCATCTTTAATTTTGTTAACAATAATAAAATAGTTATTTACACATTTTGTATAAATAGACCACTCATAAGGGAGTATTAAAGTCAAATTTACCTATCCCTAATTGTGCTATTGCTATATTCATTACTAATGGCTTGTCTATTAAACAGTTAATCTATTTTCTCAATGTCTAACTTTTTCTTTTCAATCTACTGATTACCTGGGATATGAATTGTGAAGGAGCGGACATATTGCGCATGAATGCAGCTCAAAAAGTGTGAAGTGCAATGACCCAGGTTTTAAAAGAAGATCTGTCACACTGAATAAAAACCAAGTATAAATAAAAAAATCTTTAGAAAATAAAGTTAGGAAATCAGAATGTTTTACCAAAATCAATAATACATATAAGTAATGAACGCAAATAATGTTAGGAGTACATATAGGTGATAAGAAGTGGATATAGATAGTGGTTACCAGAGTATCTTATATTGGAGCAGGGCTGGTCTGAGTTAAGAAAAAATTAGTAACCAAGCACCTATAATGAGTAGAGAATGGTTTGCTCTTTAGCCATTAAAATATACATGGTAAGTAAAGTAAATATTGAAAAAAATATATACAGCCAAAATTCTCTAAACTTTTTGCAATGGAGCAATTAAGCTTTGAGAAGTTACAAAACCCATCCATTGCAAACCAAGAAAGATAACTTTTGTCCAAAAATCACAGGTGGAAGAGGCATTAGTTGATTTGGTAAAGGAAGGTGTGCTGACGTCTGTGGAAGATTCACAACAGGCTTTACCTATAGTCTTCATAACAAAAAACAGGCAAATCTGTATATGTAAATTATAGGCTGACTATAAATAAATGTATAACTAAAAATCCATATTCTTTTCTGATCATTAGAGAGATACTACTAGCTGGTCTAGATGGAAGAAATTATTTCACAAAACTAAGGAAACCACTGCTTGTGATGATGATGTTCTAGTTGTATTTTTATGTCGGATTGTTTCCATCATCTAATATTCATATTGAATGTCTTTGGAAAAATTTAACTTTATTTTTAAGGTAATGCTGTAATCAACTGAGTCATCCTGCCAAAGGCAACAGTCGGTACAAATTTCATATACTTATCTATGAGGTTCCTCCTGATTTCTCCATTGAACTTCATAGATAAGTATCTGAAATTTTTACTGACTGTTGCCTTTGGCAGGATGGTTCAATTGGTTGGAGCATTACCTTAAAATTCAATACTCAAGAATCTAAGAGTTCAGGTGCGAATCCCATGCTAGTACTGTCACTGGTCAGATCAGCAACACCTGAAGAAGAGAAGAGTACAATACCTCTCGAAACATTGTGCAACAGTTGAATGTGTTTGGAATAAATAAATTTTTCTAAAGACATTCAATTCGCCTATCATCAGATGATGGAAACAGTCCAATATAAAAATACAACTATATTTGTTTGTAGTATTTGCGACCCTTGTGCCAAAGGTATTCCGCATGATGATCGACATGTTATTAGGATTGGATGGAGTTACACATAATTTGATGATATACTCATGACAGCAGATTTGGAAAAAGCATTACAAAATAATTTAGATCAACTATGTGAAAGGCTAGAAAAATTTAGAGCCAAACCTGGGGAAATGTATTTAGAATACATCAGAAATTAAGTTTTTAGGTCATATTATTTCAAGTGTAGGAATCAGACCTGATGCTTAAAAAATTAAAGCAATTATTAACACACAAAACTCCCAAGACAGTTAAAGAACTTCAGGCCTTTTGGGGACTGGTTATTTATTTATGTATTTTTTCTAATGGGAAAAGCCCATGAAGTCATTCATTTGTAAGAATTACTTCAGAAAAATCAACATTGGAGTTGGAAAGTGCTGCAAGAGAGTGCTTTCTAAAACCAAGGCATTGCTCACTTCAGACCATCTATTGGTGCATTGTAACAATAATCTTGATTTAACATTAACAACAAATGTTTCTGATTATGGAATTGGAGTTGTAGTCAGTCATCCTTCACAGAAAGGAGAATGTTTCTTAACTTTTATGTCCAGAATGTTATCAAAGGCTGAAAAAAATTACAGAAAACTGGACAAGGAGGAGTTATCAATAATAGTGGCAGTTCCGAAATTCCACCGATGCATTTACAGTCGATCATCATAAAATAATAATCGATGATCGCCCTATATTGAAAATATTTGCCAATAAAAAAAGCTACCCCTAATTACCTAAGTTCTTGTATGATTTTCTGATACAATTTATTAGCAGTGTAGAATTATGAATTATAATATTAGAAAGGTAGTCAAATAAAACATGCAGACACTATCTCGCATAGCAGATTTGATGGAAAAAACTTATAAGGAAATGGAAATAAATTATTTGGACCAGTAGGAGCTTAAAAAGGTAAATAGTAAAATTATTTTTAGATGAACCCAAGAAACAATGGGATATCAGACATGAGCTGGATTAGAGAGGGATGGCTCAGTAAATGATCCCAATACTTAAAATAAATCTTCATGAAGTATGCATCATCAGTTATAAATGTTGAAAGATTGCAT
Source organism: Epiperipatus broadwayi (assembly GCA_028023455.1). NCBI lineage: Eukaryota > Metazoa > Onychophora > Udeonychophora > Euonychophora > Peripatidae > Epiperipatus > Epiperipatus broadwayi. The sequence goes on along the minus strand of JAQFVV010006209.1, from coordinate 13,425,028 downwards.
AGTAATGGGTGAAACAGTAATAAACCCACCCATCAGTCAGCCTAAAATACTAGAAATACTTCATCAGGACCACCCAGTTGTGGTTAGAGCAAAAGCTCTAACCCACAATTATATATATTGGCCAGGTATGGGGGCAGACATAGAAACATAGAAAATGCAAACCGTATTAATTTCTGTCAAATGCATCTCAAAAAAAATTTATATTGTGACCAAAAACAGACAGACCTAGGAGTTGTGTGCATATAGACAATGCAAGCCCAACAAATAGTAATTTTTTTGTTTGTTTGTTTTAGTAGACGTTGGCTCCATGTGGGCAATATATAAACTGGCAAAAAATACAAGTGCAGCAAAAACTGGCCACATTTTATGTGAAATACTTTCATAAAATGGATCACTGGAAGTCTTGGTGTCAGACAATGGGACTGGATTCATTTTTAAAGAATTGAAATCATTCTTAAATGAATAAGGAATGAAGGATATATTATTGCTCCTGCATATCATCCAGACACCCAATGGGATTGCTGAAAAAGCAGTGCAACATTTGAAGCTAGTTTTAAGCAAATTAAATCACGTGACATAGATGAAGCGCTAAATATGGTAATGCTTCACCAATATATTACACCTTCCATGACTATTGGGAAATCATTGCAGGAATATTGATGGGCAGGAAATTATGTAATATGTTGTCCATTCTTGTGTTGAATAAGAAAATTAACAACAAACTATAGGAATATCTACTGCTGGAGAGAATGTATGGGTACACAGCAGTTTATGTAAAAGATGGATAGAATGAAAATAATCTAAGATATTTCAAAACAAAGAATACAAATACAAGCAATATCAGGAGCGTGCTACCATTGCCATGTAAATCATATCTTGAAAAATTGAAAGGAGGCAAACATCAACACTGATATTAAAACTCCAGATAGATTATTATCCGGAATTGAAACTGTAGCAGAAGAAAACTGCACAGAGACATATATGAATAAATCTGATGAACAACTATAGTTTCAGATGAACTAGTGCTACAGAAGCTTCAAATGAATGTTTCTGACTGTCAAGAAGAAAAAATAAAGTAAATTAACAATGTGAATGGTTTTTAGGCTATTAGTGCCCCAATGAAGATGATTTACATAAATGGGTTTATCTCAAACAGAAATTAATTTTCAATTCGAATTTAAATGGTAAATTGTTTAAAAAATTTAAAAACATCATAAAAAGTAAGTTTTTATGTCATTCTGTAAAACAATAGGAAATAATTTATAACCAAACTGTACATCAACTTTTGAAATGATAATACATTGAAAATTAATTTTTACAATTCTCAAGAATATTTATAAACTTTTTAATTCATTATTAAAATAACGTATTTATTAATATTTATGAAGTACTGTACTTTTTTTTTTTTTTTAAAGTTAATTTATTCCAAATAAGTGGTTATTGTGTTAGTTATAAATGTTTTGTTATAATTCTTTATAATAATTCGTAATTTGTATGAAATTTTTTATGAATGGTATGCAAATAAATGATGATGAACTATAATGATGAAAAAGCTTTCAGTATGTATTAATGTAATGGTAAATATCATGGCAATGATTTTTCCCATTAATTCCTCTATTTAATAGTTATCTCATTTTGCATTAATGCTTGTATAATGAGAAATAGCTGGCAACAAGATTTTTCATAATTGTTTTGGTTTTTTTTTTGTTGTTGTTGTTGTTGATCTTAAACTTTCTTCATTTATTTTTACTCTGCATTCATTTTTTTCATTTAATATCTTGTATTTGTAAGCAGTTTCACCAGAAGTAGTTCTTCTATATAGGCATTTATTGTTTTAAATTCTGAATCTCCAGATTTAAATAAATATATGATAGAACTGATAATTGAAATTATATATTTTATAAATAATTTTAATAAATACATAAACTGCAATTCATTTAATTTATGACTAAAATACTGTTACTTAATCGTTAAACAGTTTGACTAGCTGAGCTAGAAAATTGAAGCCATTCCAATATTATAACTAGTCTGTTATAAGAATACCATTAATATGTAAAAATTGGACCAAAACGAATCATTGATTAGAAAAAAGGAGAGCAATAAATTTGTGTGCATGAAAACACAAATAAAATTAGTGATGAGTTTAAATCAATAAAAAGTGTGGGGTGTGTGCATGTTATCAATGACATGTTTGTTTTATATAATCTATTAAGTATTTGATTTCTGGGTGTTAAATAAAATAAAATTGTAAGAATTGACAAGATGATCTAAATATGTAGAGTTAATATCTCCAAAGTAAGTTACTATAATTCTAAATTTTTTTAATATTCTATGGTTTATGGCTAGATAGAGTTTAAAAAATAATGAGAAAGTAGTTAATAATTTTAATATGATAAATCATAAATATAAATTATAGACATTTATATGTAGATTATGATAATTACAATAATAGAATATATGAAAATGAAATATAAAAATTTTAAGATATAGTGGCAATCGACAAACCATTTTTTAATGTTTAAAAAATTGCATATTATTGGATCAGAGTGGAACAAAAAGATGCATGTAAAATGCTTAATTTTGAGGATCTTATTTTATGGAACAGTAATAATTGCAGTACAAAATTCACATTAAAAAATATTATCTTCAGAAGTTTTTAGATTTTGAAATATGAATATACAGTCAGAATTTTTAAAAAAATTGCCTAATTTTAAAAATACTAAAGTGCTATTTGATTAAGATATTGTATTTCAAAAAGGTAAAGAAAAGCTCAAGTTTTTGGATTGAGTTTTATTGGGAAAAAAATTTAGATTGACATATGGGAGATATGAGAAAAAAATGCAGGTAAGAAATTAGCTTATAAAAAATATCACATTGACTTGTGTATTTATCTGTGTTTATGAATTTTTATATTGTTCAGGCATTGATAAGTTTAATCAAGTACAATCTGAGCTCTTGATTCCATTACTTTGCATTAAACCAGCATAACTATATAAGAAAATTAATTATGAATGAAAATAAAAGTTGCACTTTATTTATTAAAAGTGGAATTTTTTTTTCCAGAAATACATCTGGATTTAATATTTTTCAAATCTCTTTTGATTTGCTTATGTACTCATTAAACCAACATCATGTTTAACAGTCCATTATACATTAAAATTGAATTATAGTTTAGTGTATGTGTATTCTGTATATACATGTTCAATTCAATTAAAAATAATGCAAAGAAATTAATGGTTTTCAATTTTTTTAATATTGTTATTAGATAAGTAAGAACATTATTACAAAATTTTAACATATAGAAATTAGAAGGAAAAATGAAAAAACAATTGATTTGATTAATGAATATATATTCAACTGTAAGGCATAAATATTGGAAATATGAATAAAATGGGGTTATTATTAATAAAAAATTGAAAGTTACTTGATGGAGACAAAGTAGCAAAATAATATTACTGAAAGATATCCAACACAGATTATTCAAACAGATTCTGATTCTGGTAAAATATTAGAGAGCTTTTATATAAATATTTAGAATCCTTATGAGCTGATCAAAAGTTTCAGAATGTTATGAGAACTTTGATGCAAAAAAAATGTATGTGTAAACGGAAGTGAGCTGGCATATAGGATTGATTATTTTGTAGCGAAAATGTTCATTATGAATTCTGATTGTTGTTATTGGGGGGAGGGGGGGTTCCTGATAAAAATCTAATGAGAAAATTGATGTTGAAATATCCAAATAATGAACTAACAGAATTGGATATATTTTGAGTAACAAAAAATAAGCACATCTAGATTTATAATGTGCATAATAGATTTTCACATTTAATAATCATTGATTGGTATAAAATGCAAAATTAGAAAAGCAACAGCTATTAATTAATGCCAATTATTCCAGTTGTTATATTAAATGTTCAAAAATTTAAATTAGAACTTACAAATTGTTTTAAAATGTTAAGACTTGAAGATGTCTGAAAAATGCATGGAATCAATTAGTTATAGAGATAGCAATAATAGAGAAAGAGCAGTTCAACAGTAAATTGTATATTGAGACTAGGTATTGTAAGAGAGAAGAAATGTAAAAATAATTAAAAATTATTATATATATATAAAAAAGAATATATATATATATGAAAAAACAAAAACAAGTTAATCACGTAACCTGCTATCACTTGTTATTTATGTTCAAAAGATGGCGCTATACCAAAACCACCGAACAAGTGTAAGATTTGTTTTACATAAACGAAAAAAGAGTCAGAAATTAACTACCTCTTTCATTTGCTCACCCCCAGATCAGCTGATTTCAAGCTGGTTTGCTCTCCTCAGTGGGGCATAGAGTATAGAAACTAGATCTAAAACACTGACTCTCAAGTGTTTATGTAAAACGTTTCTATCAGATTGCAAGCGTGAATTTTTCAGACCGGTAAAGTCTTCAAACTCAGCCTAGCAAGCCAGATATTTATATGGGTCTGATCTCAGTTCAGAATCACCATATAATCAAAGTCTCTGCAATATATATCATTGCAAGAAAACTTTAAAGGTACATTTATGAAAAACAAAAACAAGTTAATCACGTAACCTGCTATCACTTGTTATTTATGTTCAAAAGATGGCGCTATACCAAAACCACCGAACAAGTGTAAGATTTTTTTACATAAACGAAAAAAGAGTCAGAAATTAACTACCTCTTTCATTTGCTCACCCCCAGATCAGCTGATTTCAAGCTGGTTTGCTCTCCTCAGTGGGGGATAGAGTATAGAAACTAGATCTAAAACACTGACTCTCAAGTGTTTATGCAAAACGTTTCTATCAGATTGCAAGATAGAATTTTTCAGACCGGTAAAGTCTTCAAACTCAGCCTAGCAAGCCAGATATTTATATGGGTCTGATCTCAGTTCAGAATCACCATATAATCAAAGTCTCTGCAATATATATCATTGCAAGAAAACTTTAAAGGTACATTTATGAAAAAACAAAAACAAGTTAATCACGTAACCTGCTATCACTTGTTATTTATGTTCAAAAGATGGCGCTATACCAAAACCGCCGAACAAGTGTAAGATTTGTTTTACATAAACGAAAAAAGAGTCAGAAATTAACTACCTCTTTCATTTGCTCACCCCCAGATCAGCTGATTTCACGCTGGTTTGCTCTCCTCAGTGGGGGATAGAGTATAGAAACTAGATCTAAAACACTGACTCTCAAGTGTTTATGCAAAACGTTTCTATCAGATTGCAAGCGTGAATTTTTCAGACCGGTAAAGTCTTCAAACTCAGCCTAGCAAGCCAGATATTTATATGGGTCTGATCTCAGTTCAGAATCACCATATAATCAAAGTCTCTGCAATATATATCATTGCAAGAAAACTTTAAAGGTACATTTATGAAAAACAAAAACAAGTTAATCATGTAACCTGCTATCACTTGTTATTTATTTCAAAAGATGGGTATACCAGCCGACAAGTGTAAGATTTGTTTTACTAACGAAAAAGAGTCAGAAATTACTACCTCTTTCATTTGCTCACCCCCAGATCAGCTGATTTCAAGCTGGTTTGCTCTCCTCAGTTAATTTCTGACTCTTTTTCGTTTCATGTAAAACAATCTTACACTTGCGCGTTTTATAGCGCCATCTTTTGACACATCAAGGAAGAGGGCGTGATACTTGTTTGTTTTTCATAAATGTACCCTTTAAAGTTTTCTTGCAATGATATTTTGCAGAGACTTTGATTATATGGTGATTCTGACTGAGATCAGACCCATATAAATATCTGGCTTGCTAGGCGAGTTTGAGCTTTCGCGAAATTCGCTTGATCTGATAGAAACGTTGCAAACACTTGGAGCGTGTTTTAGATCTAGCTTCTACCCCCCCCACTGAGGGGAGCAAACCAGCTTGAAATCAGCGTCTGGGGGGCATGAAGAGGAGTAATTTCTGACTCTTTTTTCGTTTAAAACAAATCTCACTTGTGCGGCGGTTTTGGTATAGCGCCATCTTTTGAACATATATATATATATATATATATGATTTTGTAAAATGGTAAATGGAAATAGTTTCAATTATTACATAATGAAATATAACTGTGAAATGATAGGTAAAACTAAAAAAATTGGTAAGCAGCTCCAATATTATGTTATTTTTTATTGGGGAAGAAAATTGTTTCAGCAACAATTAAAACAGACATCTTAAAATATGTGGAAGAATTTTACAAATAATTATATAGTAATAAGGATCAGAAAGACAAAAAAATCATTAGTTCAAATAATATAAGTAAAAAAGCATTTATTTTTATAGCGCTATGTTTTATAAATTGTAATACATTAAAGATCAGCCTTTCCAAGCTATTGTGCATGCGCTTTTTGTTACGAGTATTAATTTTTTTTACGAGTTTAGTAAATTCTAGATAATTTCGTCGACATCATTCATTCAGATATCGTAAACAGTAATTTAAAGTGAGTGGTGTATTCTAACGCTTTCATTTCCAGTACTTAAGATTTGCTCATATATAAGCATTTGGGTTGGAAAGAATAAGTGGATTTATTTTATTCTTTCATAAATACTATATCTTGTGTTGGGAATGAAAGTATTCATTTATTATTAACACTCATAAGTAAAAAAGTGGCAAGCTATTAAATTGAAAAAATATGAAACATTAAAAAATGATAAATATTGATAAAAAATTGATAAACTGTTAGTAAAGTTATATATATAAGATTCTAAATGATAAGGACTTGCTTAAGATTGGAGGAGTGGAGTATATTGCTTGATGTTTACAAAAGATGAAAATATGATATTAAGAATTTAAATACTTCAATAAATTATTAATATAGATGGGAATAATGAATGAAATTAGTCACATAATTAAATTAGAATGAGTGGGGGTGTGTGTGGAAATAAAGAAATGTGCCTATATGTTTGAAACTTTTTACCTGCTATTAATAAGGGATCTGAGACTTAAACACTACAAAGGAACAAAACAAAAATTGCAAATGCACATTGAGATAGAAAATGTTATGCTAATATTAATAAGGATCTAAAGCAAAATATTTGGATGAGGTAGCAAAGAAGTATCACTGACTTCATGGCAATAGATGGATAATGGAAGTGCTAATAAGATCTTATGAGATGTAAAAAGATGCGTGATATTTTCCAATTATATCTTATTGGTTGCTAGATAAAATATTAGAAGTTTCTGATATATTTAAAAAATTCAGTATTAAGATCAAATATTGAGTCAATCTCATTATTTTTATTTATAGTAATTGGCAATTTTATTGTTTATAAGGTGCATGATTTAGCCACATATATAATCATGTGCTAGTATTTGTTTTTAGATTAGAAAATCCCACAGAAATAGCTGTATCTTTCATGTCTTTAGTATTAATTGCACTTGTTTTTTTAAAAAAGTCTCATTTCCACAACAGATATATTGAAATAAACCTATAATTGGTCTACATAAGTTTATTGGGACTTCGAAAAAATACTAAAATTAAAAACGAAAAAATACTAAAATTAAAATATGTAAACCTATCTTTAAGCAATTAATGATAAATATTTTTGTCACAAGTTTAGCATGTATGTGAATGAGAGAGGAGAATCGCTCTCTCCGCAATCTTCAAGGTATTTGTCTCCTTATTGAAGTCATCATGGGATCAAGATTCTAAAATAGTACTGTGAACTTTTTTCTTTTTTTTAAATACATAGAACTTTTATATATATATATTGTAGATAAGACATTAAAAAATTATTGATCTTTCATTCTTAATAAGTATTGCTTAAAAGCTACGCCTTTTTTTTTATCTAATATTTTTTCCAGAATAACATTTAATTGGTCTGATTATTCTTTAATATTATTTCGTTTAAAATTTATAGATTTTTTTTTATTTTTTTTAATCATCAATAATCTTTTAAAAATAGTATGTGGATATTTGATTTGAAATTTTTTATTAATGCATTATATGGGATTTTTTTTAAAAAAATCTGTATCATATAAATATAAATGGAGGGAAAGGGGAAACTATCACATTTCCCCATAAATCTATTGTTAAGAATGATGCAGACCAAGAAAATACAGTCTATACCAGGAGTAGTCAACCTTTTTATACCTACCATCCACTTTTGTATCTCTGTTAGTAGTAAAATTTTATAACTGCCCACCGGTTCCACAGTAATGGTGATTTATAAAGTAGGGAAGTAACTTTACTTTATAAAATTTATAAAGCAGAGTTACAGCAAGCTAAAACATATAAATCTCTATGAATTTTTTTTAAAAAGTCAATTAAATTTTTTAAAAAAATAAAGTATTTCAGTGTCGGACAAAACCCCTACCACCCACCATGAAGGCAGGAATGTCCACTAGTGGACGGTAGGGAACGTTGACCACCACTAGTTATACTCTTATAACTTCAAGAAATGAAATGTTTAACCTGACTGTAAAGAAGGAATTGAGAAGATTGAAACATTAACCATGTCCACCCCCACTCCCCCATTCTAATGATATCTATTTTTAAATGAAGAAAGTTATGTAATTAATTATTTATAGATTTGTTAAACTGCAGGATGAGACATTTTTAGCGCGGTTTTTTCCCCCACCAAATACAAGCACCGTTTAAATGAACTTTTTTGATTAGAAAAAAAAAAATCAAACATATATACACCTGGGTCTCATTTTACGCGATAGATAGGTTCCTCAGAAAACATGCGCAAACGAAATCACGCAAAAATAGACGTAACTTACATTGAAAAGGGGGGGGGTGCGGTCTGTGATTTTTCAAAATTCGCATAAAAGCAAAGCACCAACGTAAAATTACTTTAAAATTCGCGCAAAAAAAAAATAAGGGAATAAAATATGACTAATAAAAAATTTCAAATTTAAAAAAAATTGATACAAGACAAACTTTTTTTAACTATAATATTTAATTTTATTCAAAATAATATATTTTTATGCATAATTTACAGTACAGTAATTTACATTTTTATACACGTTTTAATTATTATAGCTATTTGCCGAAAAACACGTTTGTTTGCAAACAATTAGCGCCAACTTCACACTCATGTTGTGTCAATGGTTTTCTGGTGATAACGTAATTAGTAATTAATCTTTGAGACGATTTTATTAATTGTTTATGAAACTAACAACTAAAAATTAAATTCTTATTTTAGTCTTTGATTTTCAATTCCGTTTAAAAATCAAATTTCACATCACATTAATTTCAAGTCGTCGTAAGTAATTTTTTAATTGTCAAATTTAATTGTGCCCACTGCTATTACTGACCTTTTAAAAATAAACTTGTGGACACTAAATGATTAATAATTGATTACGTTCTTTTTTAAAAAGCAAAAACAGAATGTGATTTAAAATGCAAAATTAACACGCACAATGTTTGAACAAATTTACATTATAATTTTGTAAAATTTAATGTGTGTATACATAAAATGTGGAAATCATGATTTTAATTTCATTATTGCATAAAATCTTACTATTATAAAGCACTGAAAATATTGAAATTACTAAGATGAAAGTCGAATTCCAATAATGTGCTATTACTTTCAATATAACGTAAGTGTGCAAAATTTATTATTTAAAGTAATAGCGCATTATCGGAGTTCGACTTCCGGTGAAACATGAATCGCGTAACTTCAAAATCGTGTTAAATAAGTCCGCGTAAAAAGAGACCCAGGTGTACTTAAAACATAAATTTTAACCCATCTTTTACTTATACAGGTGTGTTGACAATAGATTGAAGATTTATGGTTTAGATAAGTTTTGGCTGTCATCATGTGATTTAAACATACATATATTTGTGTATATTACTGTTGCACTGTGAGATTCATCTACATTTTAATGGAACAAATTTTATTGTATCTTTATTTATATGAAGAATAAAAAAAAACAGAATTAAGAAGTATGAAGATTATTAAAAGTAATAAATAATTATGACTAAATGTTCTCTTTTTCCATGTTATTAAAATAATGTTATTCATATTTATGATATAGCCTAAAAATCTTTTTATAAGAAATTTTATTAATAGAGAGATAATTACTAGCAGAGTTTATCAACAGTGATTATATTATACGATCAAGAGGTTTTTTTAAAAAATTAAAATCTTTCTATAATTATTTTTTTACAGTAGTTGTTTTCAATCTTACTTAGCATTCATAGAGAATTTCATAGAAAAAATTTAATATGTATGAAAATAATATCAAATTTTTTGCCTAAATTCAGACAGAATTACGGAAAAAACAATCATTGAATTTGTGTTTACGTCTAGCAGAGGATTTAAACAATACATAAGAATGTTTTGATTCAGAACTTTTTTCATTGATATAAGAATTAAAACAAGGCTGATCAAAAATTTTAGTAATATGTAGAGATAAAAATGGTGATAAGCAGAAAACAAGATTAAGCAAAGAAGATTAGCAGGTGAAAAAGAAATTAAATTGATCATACACTATGATGTAGAAGAAATGGTATTAAGAAATTTTGCCTTTTTTTTTTTTAATTATTAAAATGCATGTGATTTTAATAATGTATTCTAGTTTTGAAGCATTGACTTTTAACATTAAATCTTAATCAGTGTGTTTTAATATTCAGAAGAGGATAAGCCTAATAAAAATATGATTATTTTACACATCAATGGTTAGTTTTTGGTTTTGAAAAAATAGCTTGATGAATGTAAGGGCGGGGGGGGGGGTGCAGCAAATGACTAGGAATAATGATTTTTAACTAGGACCTTAGCACACATAAACGGTCTTATCTATTTTTATATGTTGCTATATAATAATCTCAATCAGGATATGAGGATTAGTGGTGTGTATTTCTTATACATATGTTCAAAGTTTATGTTTTAAGTTTTGCTTTAAAATAATCATGAATATACAATTTATGAATTAATAATCACTTTCACAATTAACATTTATTTTTTATTTGTATGTTGTTGTTTTTTTATTGCTAGTAAGAATTTTAGATCGAAATTTAAAAATATATTTAGTAAATAATAACATTTACAGTTAAATTCAATAGTTATTTATTTTTAAGATTAGTAAACTTTGTTTCAAATTTGAAAACAAGCTTAGAAAGTGCACTAATACATACAGCCATTCAAAGTTTTACAATCTTTTAACTCTTTAAAACAAGAAACAACTTTTTTTGTCATTTTGAGAATTTTAATGAGAAAACAGTTTTCATTATCTAATCTTTTTAAAAATTAAATATTTATTTTGGATTACATGCACAAAATGCATAAGCATATTTCATCTAAACTTTCTCAAATGTGTATTGGTTTTTTTTTTAATAATTGTTAAATATTGTCTTTCATAACTGTTTGTTATGAAAGTCTGGTTTGTGATCTGGTGAACAGTATTGTATTTTCAAATACTAACTTTATATTGCTTTTGATAATTTTTAACTTAATATAAATATATATTTTTTTTTATAAGTTAAATTAATATTGGTAATTTACTATAACTAGAAAATGCGTACATCTATATATGTAATTCAATGTGCTGTATTTTTAAATCACTCATTCAATTTTTGTTATTATTTTTGAGCTGGCAAATTTGCAAAGCAGCTTTATTTTATGAGTTTTCATTTTGTGAAACTGTAAAGACTTTTTATTGCATTCTACGGTTGTCATCTGATCCTTCATGTCAGCCGCTGGAGGCGCTATTTCTAGCTAAATTTCTAGAAATATGCCGTTTCCGCGGCTGCACCCAAGCCTTTAAGCATTCTTTCTAAAATAAATCCTAGAAAGATTGTTAACTCGTAGTTAAGTCTTCTTTCTACGCTAAAAGGTAGAGTGTTAACTCGGAGTTAAGTCTTATTTCTACGATAAAATCTAGAAAGAGTGTTAACTCGGCTTAGCGGCTAACAGTGTGGCTTTTTCCGATGCTAAAAGCAGAGGAAAATGCCGTAGTTGTTTGTGTCATGCACTATATCGTAATGCTGCGTTATGTATTTTATGTAACAATATCATACGAGTGTGTGTTAATTTGATCGTGTCCAAATTATTTAAATTTTCATTGGTGCCTTTTTTTAAAGATGAATTGATGTACTGTTACCTTTTAACAATTTAAACAGTGTTGTGATTATTCCTCGTAAAGCTATAAGCCTCCTAAATTCTCGATTAGGGTGGGGTAGCTTAAAAATTTTAAACGATCACGCTTTGAGTCATGTTTTAGCGAGAAATTTTCCGAGACCAAGAAGATTGCTAATTCCAACAACAGAAAACTTGAAAAGATGGGAATTGCCAGACACGGAAGCCGGGCTGGAATATTTCTACAGCAGAAAAAAAAAAATCCTGCTGCTGAAAGAAAAGATTGGATTGTGCGGCAAATATATGCAGATTTGAGGTCCAAAACTTTCGACTTTCATTTGTAAGTCTCGTTGTGGCCGACGGAAATGTTCAATTCGTAAAGGCAAGCTTGTTTGAGGGATTCCAAATGGCCTTCGTCAAATGTCAAAAATAAAGAAGTAACTTCAATTTTTATTTAAATGTACATCCCTTCTCCCGATAATTGTTGTCGTCAGCAATCAAATGGTGAAATAAAATAAACATCAATTATTTTTTAATCATATAGAAAAAAAAAACCCTTCTACTAATTGTCGTCGGCAATCAAATGTAAACCAATCAAAGTAAGACCGTAAATTAAATTATTAGTTAAACATAACCCAAATTACTATTTGAACATACGCCGAAAAAGACCCGCTCTTGTCAATCAAAATTAAAGAAACAACTATTATTGTCCCATTGTCAAATCGAATATTATTTGGGAAAACCCAAATAATTTATAAACAAAAAAAAAAAGAAAGTCAAATCAGTTTTCAATCAAATGGTAACCGATAAAAGTCACTTAAATTTTGATTTAAACATACACACAAACAAAAAAAAAAACAACACAAAACCCTTTCTCCCAATAATTGTTGTTGGCAATCAAATGTAAAAAATAAAAGTAACGTACAATTATTTTTTAATCGTACACAAAAACACCCCTCCCACTAATTGTTGTTGGCAATCAAATGTAAAGCACTAAAAGTAAGGTAAACCAAACATAACCCAAATTACTATTTGAACATACACCAAAACAAGACCTGCTCTTGTCAATAAAAATGAAAGAAACCACAACAACTATTATTGTCCCCTTGTCAAAAATATTAGGTTTTGGGCAAACCAAAACCATAATTTATAAACGAAAAAAAAAAAAAGTAAGTCAAATTGGTAGTCAATCAAATGTAACCGATAAAAGTAACTTCAATTTTGATTTAAACATACAAAAAACAACCCCTTTCTCCCAAGAATTGTTGTCGGCAATCAAATGTAAAAAATAAAAGTAACGTACAATTATTCTTTAATCGTACACAAAAACACCCCTCCCACTAATTGTTGTCGGCAATCAAATGTAAAGCACTAAAAGTAAGGTAAACCGATTATTTTTTAAACGTAACCCAAATTACTATTTGAACATACACCAAAAAATACCCGTTCTTGTCAATAAAAATGAAAGAAACCACAACAACTATTATTGTCCCCTTGTCAAAAATATTAGGTTTTGGGCAAACCAAAACCATAATTTATAAACGAAAAAAAAAAAATCAAATGTAACCGATAAAAGTAACTTCAATTTTGATTTAAACATACACAAAAAAAACAAACCCTTTCTCCCAAGAATTGTTGTCAGCAATCAAATGAAAAATAAAAGGAACGTAAATTAGTATTTAATCATCACCCAAAAACACCCACCCCTCTCACTAATTAGTGTCAGCAATCAAATGTACACCACCACTAAAAGTAATGTAAACTACTATTTTTTAAACGGTTACACCCCTTCCCCTAATAATTGTTGTCTACAATCGTAAATACAAAAAAACACCCCTCCCAATAATTAGTGTCGGCAATCAAATGTAAATCAATCAAAGTAAGGCCGTAACTTATTATTTAAACATAACCCAAATTACTATTTGAACTTGCACCGAAAAATACCCTCTTGTCAATAAAAATGAAACAAACAACAACTATTGTCTCATTGTCAAAAATATTTATTTGTAGAACCAAAACCATAATTCATAAACGAAAGGAAGTCAAATCGGTTGTCACCCAAATGTAAACCGATAAAAGTAAGTTAAATTTTTATTTAAACGTACACACACACGAGAAAAAAAATCCACTTCTCCCAATAATTGTTGTCGGCAATCAAATGTAAACCTATAAAAGTAACGTAAATTATTATTTAATCGTACACAAAAACACCCCTCCCACTAATTGTTGTCCGCAATAAAATGTAAACCTATCAAAGTAACGTAAATTATTATTTAAAGATCCATCAAAAAAACCCGTTCTCTTTTGAATTTTGGCAATCCAATTTTACAAAAACAGTAATACTATTTAAAAAAAAAAATTACTATTTGAACACACACCAAAAAAGACCCTCTTGTCAATAAAAATTAACAAAAAACAACTTATTATTCCATCATCAAAAATATTATTTGGGAAAAATAATTCAGAAATGAAAGAAAGTAAACTTTGTAAACAACAACAAAAAAATCAATATTAATAGAGAATCGCTAGCCCGGGAACGTTATATTAATGGGTTTTTGGTTAGAAATCGCACCACCGGCGGCTGACAAAGGATCAGATGAGAACCCATTCTACAATTTACTCAGTTGAAGAAAGATGTTATTAATGAGAAGCTCTATACCAGTATTGGCGAACCTATGACCCATGCAGGCTTTTTAAATGACCAATGCATTGATTTTTATAAACTTATTTTTTATATCATAAAAGAGAGATTAGACAATCAAAAATATTAAAAAAATTAAGTATATATATCTAATGTCGAATTTATAAAAAAATATTTCCAAGTGGACATTGGCTAGCTGATTTTCTATTGTATCACTGCACCTGTGTATGATGTACAAGGTCGTAAAATGTGTTTCATTCTTTTGTCATGAAGCATGTCTGACTCATGACAGTTAGTCATAAACTTGACACATACTTATTCGTTGCATCGTAGAACAGGGAGATGTACCAGCTCGGGGGTGTAATAGTGCTGAACTAAATGGCAGCCTTGTCGTACGCATCTAGAAGTATTTAATAATTCAATGTTATTATTATTTTTTTTATTATTAAAGTTATATGTACATATATCAAGTATGTTAATAAAAATTTTCTTCTCAAATTATTGTATTCTAAATATAAATATTTTTAGTTGTAGCCCTGTACTATGTCTGCGGTTAAAAAAATGAAAACAAATGATACAGGTTCCAAACCATATCAAACAGAATGGTTTGATAAATATGGTGTGATTGAAAAGAATAAAACGATTGTGTGTGTAATTTGTAACGAAAAAGTCACTTCACGTACATACAATGTAAAAAGACATTTTGAATAGTTGCATTCTAATCTCAGCCTTTCAACAGATGAAGAAAGAACATATTTTTTTACAAAAAAAAAAAAAAGGAATCATTCGCAAACCAGTGTTTTAAAAATTTTTTTGACTCCAAAAAATAACATTACAGCTGCTAGTTGCCCATTGCATTGCTTGCCACGGGAAACCTTTTTCAGAAGGAGAGTTTGTAAAACAAGCATTTTTAGAATGTAGTGCTACTTTGCTTGCAGATTTTAAAGAAAAAAACTTGATTATAAAGTGTATAAAATGAGTTACCAACAAGTCGCAATACAATTAGAGATCGAATAATAGAATTAGAAATATTTGTTCACAAATACATAATGACTTAAATTATGCAGAAATTTCTTTGCTTTAGATGAGAGTAATGATATAAATGGTTATGCACAATTAGCAGTTTTTGCTTGATATAAATCAGGCAATATAATGAAAGAAGAGCTAATAAAACTAATAACGTTGAAAGAGAAGTGTACCGGTCTTGATATTTTTAAAGAATTTGATATTGTATTTAAAGAAATGGATATTGACCTATAGAAAGTTCTTTCTGTAACAATAGATGGTGCACCCAATATAGTGGGGAAAAACCTTTGTTTTATTCAGTATCTTAAGCAAAATGTTACACATTCTCTGATTGAATTTCACTGTATAATACACCAGCAAGTTCTATGTATGAAGCAAGATTTAAAAACATTTTCCAATGTAATGCCAGTTATAATAAAAGTTATCAACTTTATAAATGCAACAGGTCTTAATAAATGACAATTTGCACAATTAGAGGAAATTGAGTGCCAGTATTCAGGGACTTTGACATACAACAATGTTCGATGGCTCAGTTGCGGTCAAGTTCTTAATTGGTTTGTCATTTTATTAGAAGAAATTATGCTCGTTTTGAATGAAAAAAACAACAACAATAGTTTTGACTAATTTTCAAATGTAGATTGGTTAAATGATTTAAGGTTTTTATGTGACATCACCCAGCATTTTAATGAACTGAATAAAAAACTTCAAGGAAATGGACAAATTGTTTTAATGATGTTTGAAAATATTAAAATATTTATGATGAAACTTGACATCTTTACTAAGGATTTCGAAATGAAAATTATGAAATATTTTTCTCAATTACAAAAATATTTTCAAAACACAATAATTTTTGAAAATACACTTGACGTTCAAAAAAATGCAATTAAAAAATATTGAATGATTATACAGGAAATAAAACAAGCTTTTGAGGAGAGATTTAATCAATTTAAAAGTTTGGAAAATACATTTCACTTTATTTTATATTCATACAAAACATTTAGAAATGGAATTAATTGAATTTCAAAGCAGCATAGTGTGGAAAAATAAATTTTGAAAACTTGATTTCCGAAGTAGAGGGGGAAATGTCTGAAAGTAGTGCAGATAACAATGATCCTACACTAAATATTGAAAATATTATATTAAACGTATGGGATTCTTTACCAAATAATTTTCATATCAATGAAGAAACTTGCTAATGCTCTTTTAACAATATTTGGGTCCACATATTCATATGAAAAAATGTTTTCTTCAATGAATTTTCACATGACCCACCAATCTCCACACTATCTCATAATACTGATACACCCAAACACATGTATGTTGAAAAGATAAATAATAACCAATAACGTATTTCCTGCTAAACCAGCAATCATCAATTGGTTTAGCATGAAATACGTATATTGGTGATTATTTATCTTTTCAACATATATGTGTTTGGGTGTATCAGTGTTATGAGATAGGTTGGAGAATGGTGGGTCATGTGAAAGTCTTTGCTCATATACCCTATATATTACATATATAGACACAGGTATATAATAAGCCTGTGTGTTTCAGTTATTCAATGAATTTTGTAAAATCTACCAATAGAAATAAATTTGGAAATGAATTGACTGTGAAATGTGTTAAACTAATGAAATATGGAATGTGAACCTAATATTAAGAAACTATCTGAAAATAAACAACAGATTTCTCATTAAATATACTTCTATTTTATTATCAACTTTATTATACATACCTATAACTATATCTATTAATAAATAATATTTTATAATATATATGTGATTTTCTTTATTCCTTGTTCATTCAAATACTCAGTACAGGGACGACTGCCGACTGGGCCATGGTTTCACCTGGTGTGGTAATTCATGGTATCACCCCATTTATATCAATTTTTTGACGTTGACCTTTATTTTTTGCTCGTCACTTGCAAAAGTAAAAGTTGTAAAACAAAAAGGAAATGTAAACTTTTTAGAGGATTTTAAAAGTGAGGACCAAAAAAAAGTAGTTTTTAATCATCCTCCCCTCCCTTTTTCCAAGTGACAACACTGACTTAATGACCCACGAGCTAGTACTAAAAAAAAATAATGAACAAAATTTGACCTTCTCAAAAAGGTTCGCCGCCACTGCTCTATACTAACCAAAAAAAAGTAGTTTTTAATCATCCTCCCCTCCCTCTTTCCAAGTGACGCCACTGACTTAGTGACCCACAAGCTAGTACTAAAAAAAAATAATGAACAAAATTTGACTCACTTTCTAAAAAGGTTCGCCGCCACTGCTCTATACTGTAAAAATTTCTTTTATAGAACGTTTACAAAGCAGTAAAAAAAAAACCCTGTGCTTTAATTCTAAAATCAGACCTATCTCAATATTACCTTAAGTATGACTTTTTCAGATAAACTCTCTGATGAACATTTTCTTTACTGTTGTTTGGTTATTAGAAGGGATTTGAGCTCAGACTTTCAAACTCCTTACAATTATTCACTCCATCTTTTCCTATACAACCAATACATTCAGTCCTGAACAGCACTAATCAGTTGGTACATATCGTCATCTCCCACACAAATATACAATTATTGCTCAGTTTATATCAAGATAACAAATTTTCAAACATTAATGGATAAGCTTTAGTCTTTCCCCCCTCCAACTCTTCAGCCATCCATATCATTGAAAATACAATAATATTGGCATTAACAAAGGCTTTGACCATTCCATTCTCGGATTTTCAATGATGTGGATGGCGGGAGAGTTGAAGGGTGGAGAAGAGATTGAAGCTTGTCCATTAAAGTTTGAAGATCTGAGCACTAGATCTCAATCAACTGATGAGGGTTGGTTCAGTATGAAATAGGTATATTGGAGATCATTTGTCTTTTTCATGTATGTGGTTATGGAAGTTTGAAAATCTGAGTTCAAGTCCCTTCTAATTACTTTAAATTCAGTAAAGACGACTTTCATATATTTAAATATTATATATTCTGCCCAACTCTCTTCTATATATTTAAATGGACATATTAGGGTGTTATATGTGGAGGTCCACATAATAATATTAGCATCAACAAGGGCTTTAAACATTCCATCCTCTGATTTTCAATGATATGGATGGATGAGAGTAGAGTAGATTGAAGCTTATCCATTAAACTTTGAAGATTTGCTATCTCGATGTAAACTGAGCACTAATTGTATATATGTGTGGGAGATGGTAATCTAGATAGGGTAAGCAGATTGTTTCGCTCAAAATCGGTACATAATGACCAATCATTTTTACAGCAGTGTACCTTTTTTTATTATTATAAGATTCCATTCCTGTGAATATTCATCATTGTAAGTACACTTCCTCTTTGGAATTTTGTCTATTGTTTAGAGTTATTAATAATCATATTAATTAAACCATATAGAAAATTAATATCAACAAAGAACTAGTAAAACTACAATGTCAATCAAAGCAGATGCAAGCACAGTTCAATTTTTAGCCTACAAAATCCAACTGTACATGCTCCAAGGCGAGGTTGGATGTGAGAAGGTGTCTAACTTGAAAACCCGGCTATATAATGTAATAGCGATCTTTGTTTGGTATTGGAATTTGTCTGAAGTTTTATAATATTATTGTAGAGACTGAAATAGCCAGAGAGGGCCAAGAAACATCATTTTTGCAATGAATTATTTATGTAAGACAAATAATAAGAAGGAGTATTTGAAAATTGGGACATACAGTGATCCCAAAAAGTCATTTTGGGGACACTGGGACATCTAATCAAAAATAGGGATAAATTCTTTAAAAATCTGGACCAACTGATAAGTGCTGGCTCAGCACAAACTATGTATATTGGAGATCATTTATCTTTTTTACTTGTGGCCATGTGTATCTCTCGTATAAGATGGAGTGGATAGCTGTAGGGAGCTTGAAAATCTGAGTTCATGTCCCTTCTAATTATTTTAAATTTAGTATAGACAACTTACATTAATTGCAAGGATAGGGATATTCTGAAAACTTGTTAGCAGCTATTGGCATGCTCATTATATAAGACCATACATATATTTAAATATTATCTGGTTATGTTGAATTTGGATCTCTCTCCCCTTCCTTAAAGCAAATATTTTTGAAATTATGCCATATGTATGTATAAATTCTTAATCAAAAATAGGGAATATTAATCTCAGAAACATGGAGATATCCTAAATGCATTTTCGGTGCTGAGCATCATTGTCAAAGGCAACAATTATATTTTTTTAAAAAAAAAAAACTTTTAAGTAATCAAATCTCCAAACGGAATTTGTAGAATTGATACTTTAATTGCACTTATTCCAAACCATACTTAATTGAACATTATTATACTTTTTGTTCATCACAAAATCACTATTATAAATAAATCACTCCACTTGAATTTTACATTTAGTATCATTGTGTTCACTACAAACCATTTTTATCTCATTAGGATTGAAAACTTGACCAAATAGTTTTCATGCTCCCTGAACACTTCATTGAAGGATCTAACTTAGCTTTATTATAACCATGAGTATGTTGTTTAAGTCGTACATTAATGTTTGCTGTTGATTTATCACAACAAACGAGCAATTGCCCTGCTGACATTTAATCAAATAAACTTTCGTTCACCTTTGATAAATTGAATGAAGATCCCTATTTAAACTGATCTATTGAAGATAAGATTTGAAACATTAAATATCTAGATTTGTTAATAAAGCATATAATAACATTTTGGTTTATACAATGCAAATTAAAACCTATTAATGTTAGAGGTTATATCATTATCTTTTTTGTATCCAGGATATAAATATACAGGTTTGAAAGCTTTTTTGCACAAGAACCATAATTTGTGTGGATTTGAATTGAATATAAAAGGTAATATTTATAATGTATGTCTGAATTAATAGGGATAAGTTATAAGAAGTATGCATTAATTAAACATGTTAAGCATTTTTATAATAAATTAAGATTTTATGATAATCACATTATGGATGTAAACCATGGGTGGTTCTTCCTTATACACCTGGATCTCGTTTTACGCGATAGATAGGTTCCTCAGAAAACACGCACAAACGAAATCGTGCAAAAATAGATGTAACTTACATTGAAAAAGGGGTGTGTGGTCTGTGATTTTTCAAAATTCGCGTAAAAGCAAAGCACCAACGTAAAATTACTTTAAAATTCGCGCAAAAAAAAAAAATAAGGAAATAAAATATGACTTATAAAAAATTTCAAATTTGAAAAAAATTGATACAAGACAAACTTTTTTTAACTATAATATTTAATTTTATTCAAAATAATATATTTTTATGCATAATTTACATTTTTTTTATACACATTTTAATTATTATCGATATTTGCTGAAAAACACGTTTGTTTGCAAACTGAGGAAATACAACTAGTGCTAACTTCACTCTCATGTTGTGTGAATGGATTTCTGGTGACAACGTAATTAGTAATTAATCTTTGAGACGACGATTTTATTAATTGTTTATGAACTTAGACATACGATAATAAAAAGACATTTATTCACCATTGCTGGGAAAAATTTAATTAAAACTAACAACTAAAAATTAAATTCTTATTTTTGTCTTTAATTTTCAATTCCGTTTAAAAATCAAATTTCGTTTCACTGCTATTACTCACCTTTTAAAAATAAACTTGCGGACACTAAATGATTAATAATTGATTACGTTCTTTTTTAAAAAGCAAAAACAGAATTTGATTTAAAATGCAAAATTAACACACACAATGTTTGAACAAATTTACATTATAATCTTGTAAAATTTAGTATGTGTATACATAAAATGAGGAAATCATGATTTTAAATTCATTATTGCATAAAATCTTACTATTATAAAGCACTGAAAATATTGAAATTACTAAGATGAAAGTCAAATTCCAAAAATGTGCTATTACTTTCAATATGACGTGAGTGCACGAAATTTATTATTTAAAGTAATAGTGCATTATCGGAGTTCGACTTCCGGTGAAACACGAATCGCGTAACTTCAAAATCGTGTTGAATAAGTCCGTGTAAAAAGAGACCCAGGTGTATGTCTTCTATTTTTATAAAAATGAATAAAGTGTATAATATATCATTTACTTACTAAATTAAATTATTTGATTAATAATAATAAAGATAAAAATTGATCCTAAGGAATTTTCATACATTGTTTATTTGATTGTCATGAGAATAATTGCTCTTGTGTTTACTACAGTGAATCCAGAGCAACACTGGTAAAAGATTTAAACAGTTTATATATTGTTATAATAAAACTTAGTTGGTTTCTTCAATGTTATCAGTGTTCATAGATCATTTGATCAAGTTTTCAAGCCTAGCAAAGTAAAAACAGTTTGCAGTGAACATAATGATAGGAAACATAAAACTAAAGCAACTTTATTCATTTATAAAAATAACTTTGTGATGACTAGAAAGTCTAATAGCATTCAATTTTAATTAACTATTGTTTGGATTGAGCCAATTAAAGTGTCAATTTCGTAATTTTCATTTGGAAGTTTGATGTATATAATGGTATGTTTGTTTTTTAATATATATATATAATTGTTGCTTTCGACAATGATGTTCAGCAGTGAAAGTTATGTTCCATATTTCTGGGATTAATATTTCTTATTTTTTAATTAAATTTTTGTGACCAAATTTTTATATATAGATAGATATAAATTCTTAGAAAGATAAGCCTCTGAAGTTCTACCTACATAAATGCAACACACTCTATATCAAAATCCACTATGCTTAATTGAGAAATGAATCCATTTTATTTTGCTATCTAAAATCATATATATCTAGATATGTTGATTAGACAGTGATAACAGTAAGTATGAATATCAAACCAACCAAGATGTTCCTTATAGCTTTATTTTAATCTGCTTAAATTTACAAAATAGGATTAATTTTTGCTTATTTTAACATCCTTTCAAATAAAACAATGAATATAAAGTATGTGCTAGTAAATATATTAACTTGGAGAGATAAATCTCCATAGTGTTAGTTATATAAATGTAATGTCCTCTAATATTAAAATCCATTACTGAATGAAAAGTAAATCCACCTTCATCTTGTCATTTAAAAATCTTATATAATGACATGCAAGATATGACAGTGATAAGAACAACATTTAAATCAGTTAAAATGTTCCTATAGTTTCATTTGAATGGCATACAATTAAATCTACAAAGTGAAAATAATTTCTACTCATTTTAATACTCTTGTAAACAAATCACTAAATATCGGCCTTATAATGTTCTATCAATATATTTGGTGTGTCATTTGCAAGGGTCTTGAAATGACTATGAAATTAACTGAACTCTTATAAATTTAAGTATAATCCCATGCAAATGAACCTACAAGATCATCTCTGCTGATTTGAAATTTGCTCTTATCATTGTGTAATCTACACGTTTATAATATGTTAGATAGGAAGATTGTTTTTTTCATATGAGCAGTGTGGATTTTGATATTAGGATTTGTATTTAGTAGGGTTATTTTTCTAAAATGTATATATCAGTTCTGTAATAGTATCATTATATATATATTGTGCTGGTCAAAACATGTTTATCCATCTAACATGAGCTGGAACTCACAAAATGTACTTCAAACCCAGTCAAGCCCAAGATTTGGGTCAGGGACCAGCCTGAATTCGAACCCACTCTCTAAGCCCCAGATTAAACACCTAATGGATAACATAATAGTGATGGCCCATGAAAATTAATCTTAATCCGGCCGACTAGCAGAGCTGAGCAAACAATGAGACATCTATTAACTATGACTATATTAAAATAATAGATAAGCATGGCTGTAATATGTGGAAGTGGAGGAAAAGGAATTCGAACTACTCAAATAAGTTAGACAATAAAAATATAATTTAATATACTGACAAATTATTATACATTTATAAATTAATTATTTATATTAGTGTGTGCGTGAATGAGCAAGAGGTAGATAATTACATAGTGTTATTCACGCTATTATTTTTCATATGCTTTTTATTAGCTAAATGGTATATTACAAATAAACACACATCTTTGGTGGGTCCAATATTAAGATGCCAATCGGTATTAGAAAGAAGTTACATAAAATTGCTATTAATGCTTTGATTTACGGTTCTGAAACGTGGTGACTAACATATGATTTAGGGGAGCGTTCTGAAATTCATTATACATATAATATAAACTATTTTCACACCATTAAGATCGTGAAAATAAACAAAAGACAGTTAAAAGATTATATTTGAAACTATGACAAAATATTTAATGAAAATCATTTAACAATACTAAGGCGAACGCTTTATTTTTCCCAAGGCACATAGTTACTCTTAAATAGATATATAAATTACGATGGTGGGACTGTATAAGACTGAAATAAATTTAATTAATAAAATAGAAGTAGTTGGCATTTATATATATTTTTTAAGCAAAGCTTAATTTTAATATTAGAGCATTAAAACGGGGTCATGAAGCAAAAGAAATAATAATAATACGAAGTTTGTGGTGCTGACATAATAGCCTAAAAATAACTAAGAGGAAAAGGTCGTGCTTCTGGATGAAAAACGAAATGGATGGGCATAGCGCAGGGGTCCCCAACCCTATGCCCGCGGGCACCATAGCGCCCGCAGACCACTTTATGTGTGCCCGCCGTTATCCAAACACGATAAAAAATTATTTATCCGATACAAATAAATTTAATTTTTTTAAATTTCTTATAAATTATTGTATTATATTGTAATCAAGTTGTATGGCATACTATACTTTATAGCGTAAATATAAACGTTAATTATATGTTAAAATTTTATTTTTGAAATAAACATTTTTTTTGTACATTGTGTATTATTAACAATATCCAACTATAAATGTTCAATGAAAAAATAAATGATGCCCGCCATCTGGTTGAAAAAATAAATGGTGCCCGCCACCTGGCCAGTATTATAGAATGTGCTCTTAAGTGCAAAAAGGTCGGGGACCCCTGACATAGCGTGTGCCAAACTTAGGGGTCACTGCCAGAGGTCTTTTTATATGAAGAAATGGATGGGCATAGCATGTGCCAGACTTAGGGGTCACCACCAGTGGCCTTTTTATATGAAGAAAGAATATGCATAGCGTGTATCAGACTTAGGGGATCACTGCAGAGGTATTTTATACGGAATAAATGTGGTTCCAGATAGCTCAACTATCTATGGAACGAGAAGAAATCTATGGATTCGAACTTGTCGTAACCCCCAGATTAAGAAGCACATATATATAATCACAAAGATCGGCTATATGTCAGGAATGCAGTACGAATGATAAATGTCTCTAACAACATTGAATAAATTTTACTGCTTTAAAATAAATGACCCTTGTTTGAATACTATAATACTCCATGCAATTATAATATATATAGAGAGAGAATATTTCATTTAATAAAATATACTTGAAGATTTTATTTAGCAAAAGAAACATTAAGATTTAGATTTCAAATTAATAAAATATACGTTAGGATTTGATTTAGTAACAGAAACATTAAGATTTCCCCCTTTCCTTTCCTACTATTTAAAATAATTCAATACCACGTTCACGATTTTTATAATAACTGGAATATTTAAATACTATATTTGATATTTTAAGAGTATGAAAAACTAAGTAAGATTAGCATTTATATAGAAAACAAATTATAAGTCCACCCTTTCAGAATTTAATAAATAATTATAAAATAAATGTTTCAGAGCATTAATTAGCTTGAGTTCTGGATTTTCAGAGTTAAACAAATCAATTTTTATATTAAAAACGAACCTAAAATGTTGATTCATAAAACAATCTGGTGAATGTATTAATTTACAATGCATTATATATGTATATTTAAAGGGGACGTTAATAACCTTTTCATGGTTTAGTTAAAAATGACAGAAAAGATTTTTATAACTTAAGCTCACCAGGTTGTGAGATTGACATTTTAATAATAAGCAAGCAGATATATAAATCAAATAATAAATACATATAAATAAATGACCGCACCAAGTTAAAGAAAGTTAAGAGCATACGAGATAGGATTAGATATAAAGAAATTATTTGAGGGCAAAATTACATTCACAGATATATATAAAAAAAAGACAAAGTTAAAGAATACATGAGAAAAGATCTTGATAGATTATTTAGACTAAATTGACTATTAGGTGGCAGCTTGGAAATTTACCTTGCAATTTTAAGAATCTATTTTAAAGTATGGCACGTGCACGGTGATTGAAATACAAGTACTTCGGTGGCAGGAAACTTCTATTAGCATTCTAAAGTTTTTTTTAGACCTTTCTTCATTTCAGGGCAGCAGGATATTATGGTAGTGGCAGAGGCCGCTGAAGAGTGGTGGATTTACTGCTACATCATTTTAAGTTTCACCGCGATGTTAACAATCATTTTCACTAGAGTAGCTAATCTAATCTGTTCTCCAAAATTCAGTCATTTTATACTTTTTCTTTTATCAGTTGTTTTTGAAAGATGCAATTGTTAGATAACGTCCAAAATAAATTCAAATCTATTTCCAAATTAGAAATAGATTTGACAACATGTTTTCAACACAAGAAAATCTTTAATCTACTTAATCCCATTTATTTTAAGTAAAACTTTAATTAAAGAAATACCTCCCTTTAATTATTTTTGGACAATTAACAACAGTCACATCTTCCATATTGGATTTTATAAAAAAAATATATAGTTTAAAAGAAAAACAAGCAATTTAAAAAGAAAAAGCTAAAAATGACATATAATAAATATTTAAAAACATCAATATTTTGTTAGTAAGTTTTGCTCCTATGTATATATTTGAGCCGCATCTATAATACTTTAATAAAAAAGAACTAATAATTAATAAAAAGAATTAATAATAATTTTCAAACATGTTATTGAAACATTAAATTTTATAATTTAGGCGCGCATTTCAAATATATACATGAAATATATATACACGACAAAAGGAGCGGGATGGGAAATAGGGATTTAAACACAGGTTAGTAGGTAGAAACATGGAGCACAATCTTAAGCTAAGATTGATTGCTTCAATATATATATTAATCCTAAAATATTGTAACTTGTGTATTAGATTAATTTTTGTTTTTGGAACATGGGGTTTTAAGGTTGAGAGTCTTTTAATTATATAGAAAATATTAAATATTAATCCTTTTTTCATTTTTAATGACTATCAATATATTTGTTTATTATTAATTCACATATATGGAAAGAAAATCATACCACACACATTTTACTGTTGTGTAATATTACTCATACAATGTTGTGAAACATGCATTATTCTGTAACTTTTTAAAATAAAGTTATGTATTTCTTTTAAAATATTTTGATTTAAATTTTAGTTGCTAGACATAGAAATATTATTTGTATAAATATGAAGTAACAGAAAAAACTACAATATGTGCAAACTTTATTGCCCAAAAATCCAATTAATTCAAAATGGTTTAATTTATAACTTAATGAATGGAGTTTTAATGTTAACATTCCTAATTTTTTAAGTTTTATAATTTAGTCTACTTTAATGCAGTGCTTAATTATAATCTTGTAATAAATTGTTACAATGATAAAGAATATCTATATACCAATGAAATAATTTATTATACATTTTTTCAATGTTGTTTTTAAAAAGAAATTTTGATAAAATGTAAGCTAGAGTAAACTACTAAGTCTTTTCAAGTAAGTTGGTAATTATTTATTTATGCTTAATACTTTATTTAGGTTTTTAAATTTTGCCTTATTTTTTTGAAGTAATGTTTGCTAAAAATCTGGAATTCTAATTAATTATATTTCAAAATGTTCATGTTATATATTTATTTACAAAGATATGAATCAAAATTTGGACTTTCTAATTATAAAGTATTAAATGAAGGCACTGTATTTATTGAATTATAAAATTATAAATGAATAAAAATAATATCTTTTTTATTTTATTCTTTTAGCAAAACAAGTCACCACGGCAAAAACTAGAGAAGCATGGCAGCTCCAAATCTAGTCTCGATGCTTCGTCACCTAGTCTTTCACGTGGTAAGCTGTCATTAATTTACAGATAATTTTTCATAATTTTTTTCTTTTAGTAGTATCACTAATTGATTATTCAAATAATTTTGAAAATGGCCAGTGTAATTATTCAACGTTCATAAATTTTGTTTTTGCATCATTGGTGTGTGTGTGTGTGTGTGTATGCATTTAATTAAAAAATAGTTTTTAATATTTTTTTGAAATTAAAAAAGAAAACAAATTTTGCACTAAAAAAAAAAATTGTACTTAAAGTCAAGATTAATTTCAGAAAGAACTCTGTTCTGTTGAGTTTTTTTTTTTTAATGTATAACTTTTAAATGCATTTTAGAACAAGACTAAAATTTAAAAAGTAGTACAATAATTAATTATTTTATCTATATAAACAGAATCACATCTTGATGATTTTATGATGAAATACATTATTTTTTTTAGTTGTTTATTTTAAAGATGTTTTACGAAAACTAATTTGGGTACAAGCTCTGGTATTTTAAATATAAAATATTTACATTTTAATATAGATAGATCTTAAAACGTAGAGATTTTTTTTGAGGATTTATTTTTGAGGACAATTTTTCTTTTTAGATCTTAATATTTCTGAATGGGTGTTTTTAATTTAGCAAAATGCTTGTTTATTTTGCTTTTTATATTAAACTGCTTCAGTGTTAGTCTAGTTTCCCATTTAAAAAATTAAAAATTCAATGTGTTTTCTGTTTGAATGGCATGCAATAAAGTTTATATTCTACCTATTTACCATAAAAAATTTATATTACTGTTTAACATGTCATCTTAAAATGTAATTATTATTAATGTGTACTTAGAAGCATTGTGCAAATACTCTATCTTGTAAAAAGATCCTAAGTCCTCAATTTTCTCGCTTTTGAATAAACTAATAAATATCCTACTTTTACAGATTTGAATCCTTCAATTTTATATGCATAAATGGAATACAATATGTTCACTGAAATGCCAGCAGCAAATTGGCTGCATATGGCAATAATATTCACTCATCTTTCAATGGAATAGCTACATTTTTTCATCAGTGAGGCAAGTTTCAAAAATAAAGCATTTTCAATTTCTTTTGTTATATAAGGGCAAGATAAAAATAAAATAATTATCTGTATATAATGAAGAAGATATGTTGTAATGAAATAATTTATTGTGAATAAAATTTTTGATCAAAAGATTTACATTTTTTTATTATTTCATCTTTTGTTAATATTTTATACAGAAATTATATTTTTTGATAATCCTAATTTTACATGATCACCTTCTCTTATACTAGCACATAATTGTTGTAAACAAAGGCAAAGCCTTCTGGCTTCCATTGATTACTCTGGTTGGCACAGGGTGGCACTACTGTATGGAGAGTTTTGCCTTTGTTTAATCCTAATTTTAGTTGTCATTTTTAAAAAGAGGAAATAATACATTATATATTGAGAATAATACAACTTTCTTTATTATAAATCTATTGAAAAATTTATACAATTGTAATGTGTTTTTCAGATTATTATTTCTGCATGAATATATTGATTGAGTTTTCAATTTTATTCTTTAATATTCTGAATTAAACTTACATTTTATGCTATCGTTTTTTTTTTTTTTTTTTTTTGCTGTTTTTTATTTGAGTTAATAAATTGATCATGAAATCAGTAATTGGTTTTAGATTTGCCTCTGAAAATATAAATTTGTTTTTGTATATATAAATATTTTACTCCACATATATTAAAATTTAATAATTAATTAATTAGTCTATGAATACTACTTCTTTATAATTTTAATACCATACGATAAATTAATAGTTTATGAATAAAATGTTTTTTTAGAACAAAACGTTGTGTGATTATTTAGGCAAATTATTATTATTTTTAAGATTCCAGTACAGAAGCTTATACCGATTCAACTGGTATTGATCTTCAAGAATTTATCATTATGACCTTACATAAAAACCAAAAAGACCGGCTACTATTGCTTCGAATTGAGCAGGATCTCCATAATCTCATCAAAGATAGTAGGTAAGTATTTTTATAGTTAAACCACTAAGCATCACATGATGACTATCTCATACTAGCACATAATTGTTTATACTTGTTTATTTTTATAGTTATATATTGTTTGCCAGGATGTAATTTTATATGTCATTATTACATACAAATTAGTTATGGCTTAATTATAATGTGTATGCTGTGTATACTTTTTATATGGTTATAGATTTATTGTCTTTGGTTATATCGTATAATAACCATAATATGTTGGACTAGTATTTAATATGATGTTAGAATTTTTAAAAAGTATATATAATTTATCTCAGCCAATGAGTTTAACTGATTGCCCAAATTGTTTCATAAATCAAAAATCTCATAAAAAAACAAGTAATTATAGTACTTTCATGTGACAAAATATTTATTACTTATCTCACATTCAAAATTTATAATAAATGTTTAAAATCTAATTTTAAAAAAAAAAGTTTAAAGTGGGAAAAAAAAGCTATAATTAATGAATAAATATTTTATTAAACATATTTATTAACTCTGGCATTTCTTTCACATTTCATTGTTTTCTTTGTACTCACATCCAATATAGAATTTAAGATTAAACCATTATTACTTATCAGAAAATAATAAATTTGATTTCATTTGATAGATAATTTTGTTTACTACTAAAATAAATTTAAAATGTTCACATTTTCTTTCTATAAATATTTAAAAAAATGAGATCATAATCAAAATAAAAAGATTATTAATCATTATTTCTAGAAAGATTATTTGGCAAAAATATGAACAAATATTTTTTTTATTTTTTTTTATATCTATATCTAACGAAATATGCCTTGAAGTTTAAATTTTTTCAATATTTATTGTAAAATTATGATATTTTCATCCTCCTTATTGTAATTAGATTGCTTACGTAGAAAGCTAAGCTTTTGAATAGCTTTAGGGCATATTTGCATTCCATTCAAAATAAATTATTAATAATTTATATTTTTGATTTCTAATAAATATTGTATAAAAATTATCTAGAATTATAATAAATTCACAAATAAACACATTTTTGGTTATTTGAACTATTTACTTTAAAGTGCGATTACATTCAAATATCAGCCTTTCAAGCCAATTGTGCATGCGCCTTTGAGAATGTTAAATAATAAATAGTGACCTCAAAAACTTGTTAGAATGCAATAGAAGACTTATCAGGATGGTGCTAAATTCTATTGTTTTGTGCAATTTTATGATTTTCTTGCCATCTATGGAATTTTTTCGAAGCAAAATTTTATATTATAACATATATAGGAAAATACGCATATTACATAATGTTTGCGGGAATGCTCAAGATGGGGAAATTAATGAAAAACAAAGCACTGCATACAAAAACATTGTATGGTTAATGATTAAAAATCACTAATATTTGTATTAATATAGTGTGCAATAAGTATATTGCAGTTACCAAAAAAAAAATTTACAGTAGCCATTATTCTAAGTAGACCAAAATTGTTAAATCGATTATAAAGCTACTTTGCCAGTCTCACTGTTTAAAATTACTCTCTCTTTTTATAGTCATTTTAAATCACTAAACATCACATGATCGCCATCTTTTATGCTAGCACATAACTGTTATTAAACAGGCAAAACTCTCGATACAGTAGTGACACCCTGTGCCAACCAGAGTAATCAATAGATACCAGAAGGCTTGTGCATAAAATCCCCATCTAGTGCCTACTCATCCAATATCCCCAGACTAGTTTCTAGCTTGTGGCCTTCATCAGTGAGGAGCCTTGGATCTGAGAGCACTGCACCTAGATCTTAGAATCTAATGCAACCCTCCAGCAGTCACATTTTATCTCTACTTAACTACAAAACTGAGAATGAAATTGAAACAATATTTTCAATCTAAGCTCAATAGCTTATATAGTCATATGGGTCTGAACTCATTTCAGCACTCATATATTTTGGTGTCTTTGGCTCTTTAACAACTATAGCCACCACTATTTTATCAGGTAGGATTGGTGTTAAACCATTAAACATCACATGATTACCATCTCTTATGCCAGCACATAACTTATTAAACAGGCAAAAACTCTCCATACCCAAGCCAGAAAATAGTCTGGGGATATTGGATGAGTAGGCACTAGATGGGGATTTTATGCACAAGCCTCCTGGCATCTATTGATTACTCTGGTTGACACAGGGTGGCACTACTGTATAGAGAGTTTTGCCTTTTTAATAACAATTATGTGCTAGTATAAGAGATGGTGACCATGAGATGTTTAGTGGTTTAACACCAATCCTGCCTAATAGGATAATGGTAGCTATGGTTGTTAAAGAGCCAAAGACACTAAAATGTTTGGGTGCTGAACTGAGTTCAGGCCCATATGACTATATAAGCTATTGAGCTTAGATTGAAAATATTGTGTTTTCAATTTCATTCTCACAGCTTTGTAGTTAAGTAGAGATAATAGGTGGCTGCTGGAGGGTTGCATTAGATCCTCTCAGATCCAAGGCTCCTCACTGATGAAGGCCACAAGCCAGAAACTAGTCTGTGGATATTGGATGAGTAGGCACTAGATGGGAATTTTAGCACAAGCCTTCTGGTATCCATTGATTACTCTGGTTGGCACAGGGTGGTACTACTGTATGGAGAGTTTTGCCTGTTTAATAGTCATTTTCCCAATTAAATCTTATCAAAATCGGAAATAGGAATGGTATTTCAAATAGAATATATTGTGTCTACTCAAGCATCTGAATGAGATGAAAAATCACCATAATAAAATAGGATCTATATACTTAAAAAAATAAATAAATATAAATCTTTATAAAACTTAAATTATAATTGTTTTAAAAAAGATGGCTATAATCTCGAAAACAAAAATGAAATTACTTAACTAATAGAATGCAGCTTACTATTTATAACTTTTATATAATTTTATTAGAAAATATTTATTAGAAAATATATTTTCTAATAAAATTATATAAAAGTTATAAATAGTAAGCTGCATTCTATTAGATAAGTAATTTCATTTTTCTTCAGTTTAACCTTGTTCAAGGAGTGGGTCTGGGTTCTTGCTAAACAGTTCTGGCTGATGGGTCATGGGGGGGGGGGCTGCTTGGGGACTTTCCAGATGGGTTGAGAGTCGATTGTCCCACATGGACTTTGCCTCGAATGGATGTAGCATCCCCCTTGATTGACTGACATTTGATCTGTGATAATTCATGTCCTTTTTTTTGGTGTTTTTTTTTTTATGTTTGTACTAGAAATGTATTTTTTTTCTTAGATACCTGTAATACCTAATCTATTGTATAAGGCGGTTAAATTGCTTTGAGGCCTGCCCAGTTGTAGAATATCATTGTAGCCTCTATGGCCCACTGCTGCAGGTGACAGAATGTAGACCCTGCACAGGTGAATCGTACTTTAGTAACTTAGTAAAGTTGCTTTGAAACCTAAAACTTTATCTATAACTCCAATTTGTTTAAAAAAATAAGCTATGCTTGGTGCTTAAACTAAGCTATCAAGAAAAGTTTTGGAGAGAGATTTATTAAATACTCAGAAACCATTAATAGATAGTGCATATTTACAAGGAAAATTGTTGATTTTAGAATATATCATTATGTTCAGATGAATTATTATATAAAGTACTATCAGATATATGCATTTTATCAAGTATATCAAATTTGAATGACTCTTTTTTTTTATATTTATTTTACAGAAAGCAGACTTGGAAAAATAAAAATTTACCAAGTGATAGTGGCTGTGAATATATTTATAGTGAAGTAATCTTACTGTTAACATTTTGCATTGTAAATGTGGCTGAAAAATTCATAATAAAAGTTGTCTCTTTTTTTTTATATGCTGCTTCAGAAATTATCATCAAATATAAAAATAACGAAGTAGA
Source organism: Epiperipatus broadwayi (assembly GCA_028023455.1). Classification (NCBI taxonomy): domain Eukaryota; kingdom Metazoa; phylum Onychophora; class Udeonychophora; order Euonychophora; family Peripatidae; genus Epiperipatus; species Epiperipatus broadwayi. The sequence goes on along the minus strand of JAQFVV010006209.1, from coordinate 13,391,434 downwards.
GAGGCTATTAACTGACATTGTTTTTCTTATGACATTTTGAAATAAATGTTTAGTGTTGAATTGTAAAATTTTGCTTTTGTATTTCATTTAATTTTAAAATCCATAATGAACATAAATTTTTGCCACTTTAACATTTTCATTAAAAAGGCTCTATATTTCTCACATGTTTTTGCTATATTGAGCTAGCCAAAGTATCTATGCTCATATATTTGAAGCTCGTGGCTGTTTTTTTTTTTGCTTTCTAAACGAACTTTTACCATAGATTCACAAATTTTTTGTTTTCAGATAATTAAACTTTTCTATAAAAATTAATGTTACCAATACTATATTATTTGACCATATGTTTTTGCTACTTCGTGATAGTTAGCATAATTGTACCCAAAATAATAAAAGCTACAGTATTGCCATATTTTTTTCAGTCTTCATTTATTTTGAAAATGAACATTTATTGTTGAATTCAAGTAATTTTAGTTTTCACCATTGTACATCACATGATCATGATATTTTATGCTTAACCACAAGTTGTTTACACAGATGCGATGCACTATGGCTTCTCCTTTATCGGAGTCAGGAATTTTTCAGGCATCATACCCAAAGAAACCTGTTGACTTTTTACCTTCCTTTACTATACCCCGTCCTTAGTTTTTCCTATATTATTTTCTATTCTGCTCCATCCCATTTTCACAATATCATCTTTGACCACTCTGTGACCTTTAAATCTAGATCCACCTTATCTTTTTCCAAACCCAGCATAAAAACCAAGAACTAACTTTTTGTATAATCACTTTGTTTATATTTATTCTTCCACAACTTCGTTATTTGTACCCTTTCTGCTTGTAAGCATTTACATTCAATTAACAGATGGCTAATATTTTCTATGCCTTCCTTACTTGTAGACTAAATCACCTACATCCCTCCATTTATGTGTATATATCTTTTTGTTAATGATCCTGTTTGAACTTTAAATGTAAACTACTGTCATTGCTATTATCATAAATTAACTCACACCCCATATTTCGTTTACTTCTATATATATTTAACTCTTTTTACTCTCAATACTAGTTCTCCAACTTTCTATTTTTTTATTAATGCATCTATTCTATCCTATTCTTTGCTACTATAACACCCAACAATTCTCTTAACACAGTCATCCCATCTTTTGTACTAGTATATTTACATAAAGTTTTTATCCAAACCTTCTGCATATCGTACTACCTTTTTCACCCTCTTGTTGTTTGCCTTTTTCTTGTAACCCAGTTAAATACTGTTTTGATTATTCTCTTACTATCCATAAATTGCAATCTACCAAACATTTTCATTTTGCATCTCTCATAAAAACCTCATCATCCCATTTCTCCTTTTATTGACTTCTTTGCCACCACACATTTGCATCTAATGCATGAATTTCTACTTCTCTTTATACTTTTTCTAAGTAATCTAATATCCCTTTACTAATACATAATGCATCGTTACCATAAGTTAACCCAGCTACTGCCACTTTTCCATACAATTCTTGCTACATCATATTTATTATATGAAAACACTGTTAATTTTTTTATCAATCCCTTTATTTCTTTGTTCATTTATGAAGCTTTTCTCACGTTCATCCAAACAATTTCTCTAATTACTTAAGACGATTTCCAAATAGTTATATCTATTCACCACATTTAACTTTGTATCCCCTAATAAAAATTATTTCTTTTTGTCTCTGCTAGAATTTATCATTACTTTTGATTTTTCTTCACTAAATTTAATCCCCATCTCTTTATCCATCCTTGCGCACATTTTCAGCATAACTTCCATATTATCCCTACTTTCTGTACATAAAAAGATATCAGAAAATAAAATATATGATAATATATGCACTCCCTTGCATTCTATTAATGGTATCTATTTTTGTTGCGCCCTCTATTTTTTTTCAAAGATAACAAAAGCAAAATAAGTGACATAGTATGTCCTTGCCTTACTCCCACCCCGTTTTTAACTATCTCTATATTTTCTAATTGATACATATAGTAATTATTTTCATAGTCTTCTGCATATATTACCTTTCTCACCCATCTTGTTTGTCCTTTGTAAATTAAAATTTTAACCCTGTAAGGCAAGGGGCGTTATGATGGTAGCTTACAAATCCGACCAAACCAACCCAAACTACTTATAATACTAATTGTGTCCATCTCAAATATTAAAATTAGTTTAAATAATAACATTTTAATTAATACACTGGTAATATAAATATATGTTAATAATGTACTTTTCTTTATCGTCTTATATATCATTAAACCAAATAAAGAAATGTCAGGGACTGACAATTGTTAAGTAATGAAATGGATAAATGTCAAAGCATTCTTTATGCAAACAAGTATGAGAATAAAATGATACTTTATTACATGACTTTTTGAATCTATTATTATGATATAATATCCATAATGAACAATTACAGCAACAAAAAGCAAATGAAAATTTGGATACATTAAACAGCAAGAATTACATGAGATATATAAATATAACATCATTTTTACTTGCATGGTCTTCACAAATTACTTAATGTGCTACAAAAAGAGAAGATTTAAAAGAGAGCAAGAAACGTTTTTTAGAATAAGAGAAAATGGATCTGTTGTTCCAGAAAATTGCTATTTTCAGAAGTATAATTATTGTACGATACCACAATAAGTAAAATAAGTTTTTGAAGTGAAATAGAATAATTTTGTCGGAGTGAATAAAGTCAGAAACTCTTTTATACATATATTGTATCAAATAATTATATCTATTCTAGTCTAACATAAATTGAAAAACATTAAAGATCGCCAATATTTGAAGTAGAATTTTAATTAATCATCAACTGTTTCTAAGATCTATATAATGTTCACTCTGACTGATTTAAAAATAGCATATATAATTATTCACCATAAAATGTTTTTTAGCTCAATTGACAATGTCATAGATGTATCATTGTTTTACCTGCCATTGAAGCATGATATTTTTCTTTATCCATTCTTAGAATGCTGAAGAAACATCTTTTGCTTACTGATGAATCTACGGAATAAGTGAGGACCAAGGCATAACTTTCAAATACACAATGAACAGATGCAAGCAGATAACCTATGCCTCGTTTAAGGATAATCATCTGTAATGCATGAACTATACATATGAAGGACTTTTTCCCAACTCACAAATTTTAACTAAATCGATTTAAAGGGATTGTAAAATCTTGATTATGTGATTTGAATTTTTAACTCTTGCAAAGCTTGAACTTTATGTGATTTAAAAATGTTTCTTTGGGAAAGTTCATTTCAAACAAAAGTTAAAAAGATAGGGAAGCTGGTTAATTCTAGTTAAAAGGTTCTTTTGTAAATAAAATTTATATTAGCTTTTCTTCAATCATAGCGACTGACATTTGACTAATTACCACATGATAATAAGGTAAGACTATTATTATACTACATTGAATATATACACTTTATTAAGATATAATTTATATTGTCTGTTATACATATATTAACAAATAGTTATATCTGTTATTCTGTGTAAATCATTAACCACTTTTTGAGTGACTTTTACTACCATATGATAAATTGTACGTAGATTTGGAAGGGATCATGAGCAAGTCAAACACCGACCAAAGTATATAAACTATGGTAGAAATAGATATGACAATATAAAATATAAATTGGTCATTTAGACATTTTTATGATGAATCAGTATTTGTTATTTTATCATTATTTGAATGTTGTAGAATGTAGATAATTGGTATTATCAACATGGATTTCTATCTAGGGATTGGTAATATAAACTTGTTACACTAAGGATAGGATGGAAGTTTATTACTGACTCCAATATTAATTTTTTTTTTTGTATGTGTATACATATTGTTGAAACATTTTGAGTTTATAATTTTTAAGTTGTTCTATAATAAATGTTAGTGAATTTCGATTCGGTCTTTAATTTATTAAATCGATCTTGTATTCATTCATTAATCTATAGCCTCAAATGTACACACATATATAAAATAATATATAATAGAATCAAAATTTAATTGCTTGATTACTAGATATATCATACTAATTGTAACCTATATAGAAGTATGGTAATCGTCAGCTGGCATTGATGCATCCCTGTTAAAAGAGTTGAATTCAAATTTTCCCTGGGTTTGAATTCCCGGAATGACGGAACCAAAAGAGGAGTTAAGGTATGGATGAACTGACATGTTATTTCCTACATCCTACCTGAAGACCCAAGTTTAGAGAGTACTTAGTTGTGACTATCTCTTTCTACATCATCAATCGGACCATTACAATTAAATACTATTTTGGTTATTCTTAGAATCTATAAATTGCAATGTAACGAACATTTTCATTTTGCATCTCTCATAAAAATTGAATCATCCCATCCTCTTTGAATTGCCTCCTTTGTCAGCCACACATCTGCATCTAATGCATATCTTTCTACTTCTCTCTGTACTTTTTCTATGGAATCTAACATCCCTTTATTAACACATAATGGACTGTTACCATAAGTTAACACTGCTACTGCCACTTTTTTCCCTGCAATTTTTGCTATATTTATTATATATGAAAACACTGTTAATTTCTTCATCAGTCTTTTTCTTTTCTTTGCTTCATTTATCAGGTTTTTCTCCCATTCATCCAAGCAATTTCTCGGATTACTTAAGATGATTCCCAAATAATTATACCTATTCACCACATTTAACTTTATATCCCCCAATAAAAATTCTTTCTCTTCTCTCTTCCCAGCATTTATAATCATTTCTTTTGATTTTGATTTTTTCTTCACTAAATTTAATCCTCATGCTTGCGCATGTTTTCAACATTACTTCCATATCTTCCCTACTTTCTGTGCGCAAGAAGATATCAGCAAGTAAAGATCTGATAATAAATACACTTTCTTGCCATCTATTGATGGTATTTCTACCTGTCTTTCTATTGCTCTCTAGTTTTCTCAAATATAACAATAGCAAAATAGATGACATAAGGTTTCCTTGCCTTACTTTCACCCTATTTTTAACTGATTCTATATTTCCTAATTGATACGTACAGTAATTATTTTCATACAATCTCTTAATAAGATCTAGTAAAGCTCCATTCATTCCTAAATTTACTAAACTTATGCATAATCTATTTCTATTTACTCTATTGTATGCCTTCTGTATATCTATAAAGACTATATATAACTGTCTACCTGTATTCCTAGTCATATCTATAAATTGTATGACTACAAATAAACTATCTCCTATGCTCCTATCCAATTTAAAATCTTGCATTTCTCCCGCTACATTATTTTCTTCCATCCGTTTTTCCAACCTTTCAGTCACCGTTACCACTATCAGTCTATAATTGTTTAACTTTCTATGGTTCTTACCTTTCCTCTAAGTAATAGCTTTACTTTTATATTATTCCAGCTATCTGGAAATTCTGTTTTTTGTGCCATCTTATTAAAACATGATAATAATTAATTTTACTCTATTTCCCAAATTCATCACCATCTCTGCTGCCCATCTATCTTATACTTTTTACCTTTCCACTCTTCAATTTCTTCCTTGCCTCATTCAATTCATTTTCTGTAAAATTAATATTTCCATTACTATGTCCTCACTGTCTTTCAAATGTTTTTAATATCATTATTATATACTTATTTATAATTGTCTCTAATTCCTCTCTAGAGCTACACTCTTTTTTTTCATCATTTAGTAATACTATTTCTCCCCTATATTCCTTTTAATATATTTCTACAATTTTTTACTCCCATCTCTTCCACTTTTATTAATATCCTCCAACAGTTAATTTCATTTTCTCTCTTATCTATTTTAGCCAACTTTTTTTTTGGATAGTTTTCCCATTTGATATTAACATCTTTTTCACTTTTTTTGTTTTTAATAGCACATTTATATTCTCTGCATGCTTTTTTCCTCTTTTACACTTATACTAATTTTTATTTTTCTATTACTTTTATTCTTCTGAATATTTTCACCTAACAGTGTATTTGCCACTTCTTCTACTTCATCACACCAATTCCTTATATTCATCCCCAACAAACTCTTCCATAATTTATTCTTATGATTCATTTTCCATCCACATCTTTCACTATCCTTTCTACTTTTATTACTATTTTCCATTATATTGCCAACCATTTCTATTATAAAGAAATTATGATCACTATTACATACTCTCTCTTCATTATTAAACACTTTAATTTTCAATACTTTATTCTTTCCTTCTTTTTCTACTAATACATAATCTATTACATGAAATATATTATTTCTAGACCATGTGTATTGTCCCTCATAAATATTTGATAAAATTTCCAATGCTCAAATTCATTCTCTGACAAAAAATTTTTCTAAAGCTGTCCATTTTTGTTATCCATGTCATCATAATATGCCCATTCCTATCCCCTATGACATTTATTTTCTTCCTTCCCCCTTTTTTTTTTAAACTCAATATCCTTAACTAGGCATTTATATATGCTACTGTTTCACTCCATTATAGTTTGACTATCTCAGTGGTAATATACCCTATAGCCACTATCCATTCTTGTCTTCCTAACCTTATCTCAAATCATCAATGTTCTTGACACTTTACAGTATTTAAATTTTTTTTGACATAACTCGTATACAATCACTTCTTTTTTTCTATTTATACCCTGCATATCAAATCCTCCAGTGTAGGTTTTTTTTCTTCTCTTAGATGTGTTTCCACTTCTGCTCTTATCTCAAACCCTTTGTTTTTTACTGCTTTGTTTAATTCCAATCACTTTTCTGATCTCCTACCATCTTGCATATTTAAATATCCAATTTTAACAGTTTTTTTCTTTCTTACTACCTTTTTACAAATTCTTTTGACTCTTTCTTCTTTATTACATTTATTTATTTATTTATTTATTTGTAATTGGTTTGTTTCCCTCTCCACAGCTACATTTGTATCTAAATCAGCTACCCTTTGTTTATTTCTTGCATCCTGTCCATTCTTAACCTTCGTTTTGATATTACTGTAATTTAAAACCCTACACCCCTTTATAAGTTTCCCGAACTATAATATTTTTTATAAATCAAACCTCCTTAATGCTTCACTTTCTTGTTTTGCTAAGTGCAATCCATCTTTACTATATAGCTCCCTCTTACTAATACAAAAATCACATCTACAAACATAACATTATTTCTTTAGCATATTTTTTTCAATCTCTCATTTATAGAACTTGCCCTATCTAACATATGTCTATTGTCGAATCTTGGTAGAAATCCAACTATTCCTACTCTTCCTTTAATTTTATTCAAATTACTAATCAATTCTTTGTACTCATCCATTACTCTCTCCAATGGCTCTCACAAATTATTTGTCAAGATAAAACTCTCCATACAGTAGCTTCACTCAGTGCAAACCAGAGTAATCAATAGATGCAGAAAGATTTGGGCATTAAATCCCCATCTAGTGCCTGCCTACTCATCCAATATGTTCAGTCTAAGAAAGCCAACTAGTCTGAGGATATTGGATTAATAGGCACTAGACAGGGATTTTATGCATATACTTCCCTGCATCCATTGATTATTTTGGCTTGTTACTGAATTGGTGCTATTGTATGGAGAGTTTTGCTTGTATGTAATTTTATTTTCATATATAAACTATGGTTGAGAATAAATAAATATTATAGTTGTATGCATAATTTTTCAAATAAATAAATTTGACCTGATTTTTAACAATTCAATGTACTTATAGTTAAATAAACTTAATGATCTTCTGAAAGAGAAAATACTGTCTGTAAGTTTGTTTGTTTATTGTTGGGTTTTTTCTCACAATATGGTGAATCAATAGTTTTTCTTACCAATAAAATCTGCACTTTTCAATTAAAATTAATTACATGAACTTTATTAATTTTAAAAACAAAGTAATTTTGTTATTACAAGCATGCTCTTTAAAAAATGAACATTTTTATGATTAATTTAGTGTGCAGTTTTTTGGGCCAGGAATATTACTAACACTCTAGTACTACAACTTGCCATGTAAAACACTATTGTTTGAATATCACAGGTTACTCATTGCACTTTCAATATTTTGTTAATCTTCAAACACAAATTTTGGTAGCAACTTACAACACATTACCAATTAATAATTAACTGAAGTGATTATAAAGTCATAAGGAAATCAAGCTTAATTCTTTCACATAATAATTTTCATGATTTTCATATCCATGATCAAAAAATTATTAAATGGAAAAATTTGAATTTAATAAAAAAGAAATTTTAATTTTTTTTTTTTTTTAGTTTACAATATTAATAACTGGATATTGCAAAATTCCATAAACAATTAAACAACAATTGATCTTTTCTTTTGTTTTTTAAAGCACCCAAATTTGATTGAAATTATTAATATGCATTAATTTTACTTACTCTAGTTTAATGGTAGTGTCTTATCTATGTCATCGAGTTTTATTGTAAATAACAAAATTTATGGATGATAGCAAACTGTATAAAAATTGCATTTTTAGTGTCCATTATTATGTGTTTTTAATATGTATATAATACATACAGTGATAACTTAAATTTACATATATTTAAAAACAAAATTAAAAATAACAACTCAATAATTATTTATAAAGTAATAGTCTAATTACATTGAGCTTCCTGTATTATCTTCCCTTTTTTTGAATGTTAATACAATAACTCTTTAAAAGAAAGAATTTTTTTTTTTAATTTTAAATTGACTACCTTGAATTGTTAAGTGGACAAGAGAAAATTAAAATAATTCAGTGAATAAGCTGATCTGAATTTTAAACAAGAATTTGAAAAGAATTAGCAATACAATAATAAGTAAAAATGATTGGCAGAATGCAGTTACCCCCACCCCAACTAGAAAAAGGTATAGCATTCTGCTGTTGCAATTGCAAGTAAGTGAAATGTATAAATTTAATTTTATTTGTCTTGCATACTTTAGATCACAATTCGGGGGTATCTCAAGAGATCAAAATCCATAGATCACAATTCAGTTTTGTCTTTTCCATTTTCCAATTTATGAGCAACAAACGATTCTATTTTTTTATATGTTATTAATAGCAGTATAAACTTATTACCCTTTCTAATTCAATGTACTTAATTTTTTTTATATTAAAAAAATTTAAAAAGTGGGTTTTTTTTTTTGAGTGATTTTTACTTACTGGAGTAAGAAAAAACAAAACCGGCAACTCACTATTATTATATTATGCTTATCAGTTTAGAGATATTTATTCAATTTGTTTTTTTTTTTAAAAAAACAAAAACAAATTTAAATGTGTGTAATACAAATAAAATTGAATTATAGGTATAAAGTGTTAAATATAATCGGTTTATTAAAACAGTAAATGCTATTATAATAAATAATGCACACACCCAGTATGATTGTTTAAAATGCATATTTTTTATGGTTTATAACTATCTGCTAATTTTAGTATCAATGGCAAGAACCAAATATAATAAATACAATTTATTATGCACTATCTTTGCCAAAACACAATGTCTGTTTTCATAATTTATTCAAAATTATATTAAACTACACCTGGGTCTCTTTTTACGCAGACTTATTTAACACGATTTTGAAGTTACACGATTCATGTTTCACCAGAAGTTGAACTCCAATAATGCGCTATTACTTTGAATAATAAATTTTGTGCACTTACATTATATTGAAAGTAATAGCACATTATTGGAATTCGACTTTCATCTTAGTAATTTCAATATTTTCAGTGCTTTATAATAGTAAGATTTTATGCAATAATGAATTTAAAATCATGATTTCCTCATTTTATGTATACACACATTAAATTTTACAAGATTATAATGTAAATTTGTTCAAACATTGTGCGTGTTAATTTTGCATTTTAAATCACATTCTGTTTTTGCTTTTTAAAAAAGAACGTAATCAATTATTAATCATTTAGTGTCCACAAGTTTATTTTTAAAAGGTGACTAATAGCAGTGGGCACAATTAAATTTGACAATTAAAATCTGATTTTTAATTGTAATTAACGATTTAAAAATTACTTACGGCGACTTGAAATTAATGTGATGTGAAATTTGATTCTTAAACAGAATTGAAAATTAAAATATTAAAGACAAAAATAAGAAGTTAATTTTTAGTTGTTAGTTTCATAAACAATTAATAAAATCGTCTCAAAGATTAATTACTAATTACGTTGTCACTCTTTCAGAATTGAATAAATAATATTTTAAACGATTTCAGAGCGTTAATTAGCTTGAGTTCTGGATTCGCCCCAGGTAGAATCCCGAGATAACAAATTTTTATACTAAAAACATACCTAAAATGTTGATTCGTAAAAACAATCTGGCGAACATATTAATTTATCACATTATACTTTATGGGGATGTTAATAACCTTACTTCATTGGAGATTTAATTAAAAAAAAAGAAAAGATTTTTAGAAATTAAGCTCGCCAATTTGCTTGAGATTGGCATATTAATAATAAAAGCATACATATAAAATCAAATAATAAATACATATAAATAATTGACCTCACCAAAGTTAAGAAAGTTAGAGCATATGAGAGAAAATTAGATTTATAGAAATTATTCAAAATCAAATTACAGATTAGAAAAGGTACAAAGTTAAATCATACATTAGGAGAAAATTTTGATAGTAGGGTTTGAGATTAGTTAGGCTAGCTAGATTTAGTTTCAATGGTGGTGGTTTGAAATAATTTACCTTGCACCATTTTAAGAGTCCATATTTCAAAGTACAGCATTTAATGAAGCCATGTGAATTCTTGGTGACAGCCAGCTTTCATTCAGCATTTTCTTTTCTTAGGCTTTTCTTCATTTCAGGGCAGCAGGATATTACAGCAGCAGGAGATGACTCCACAAGGTGATTGGTTTTATCCGATCATCATTTTCAGATTTCAAAGCAGCGTGAGTTATAACAGCACAATTCTTTAAATAGTAGCTAATCTTCTCTTGGTGATTTAAAATCAGGCCTTTTTATATACTGCTCAGACATTTCTAGAATGCTTTTAATTCCTTACTTCTAGCTCTAAATCTAATCTCCGATTGAAAAAAAAATTCTTATTTTTTCTTTCTCCATTGTTTTTGAAGATGTAATCGTAAGATAATGTCCAAAAATAAACTCAAATCTATTTCCAGATTAGAAATAGATTTGACAAAAATGTTTATAACAAAAGTACAATCATTAATCTTAATCCCCATTTTATTTTAAGTAAAAACTTTAATGAAAAATTCCTTCCCAAGATTAAAACAATATTATATTTCCAACCCTTTAATTATTTTTGGACAATTAACGATTGCAGTTTCCATCTTGGATTTTATAAAATATACAGTTTAATATGAAAAACAATTTAAAAAGAAAAAGTTTAAAAAATGACGTATAATAAAATATTTAAAAAAATCAATATTTTGTTAGTATTTCTGCTCCCATAATATATATATTTGAGACACACCTATGAACTTTAATAAAAAAAAGAATTAGTAATAATTAAAAAATATTTATAAGTTAAAATTTTATAACTTTTAGGCACGCATCTCAAATATATACACAAAATATATATATGCGACTAAAGGAGTGGATGGGATATAGGGTTTAAATACAGGTTAGTAGATGGAACCATGAAGCTCAATCTTAAGGTAAGATTGACTGCTTCAAAATCAATTATAAATTTATTGGCTAGAATACAATCAGTATGCAATGCAAAGACACAACCAAAAACATTGAATATGTTCAGTCAATCATGAGGTCAAGAATTTTTGTGTGTGTGTGCATGCGCGCGAGTTTAAATAGTTTATCATATTTTAAAAGAGGGATATTTTATCTGAAACAAGTGCAAAGAAAAGAAAGATTTACAATTCTAATACAAAATGGAACAAACAGTTTTTTTCTCTCACAATGATGAATGCAAAATGATACCAATCTAGTCGACTATCTAAATTCCATTTTCTCTTTGTTTCTTTAAAACACTGCTTTGATATCATCAAAGAATACTGGGAGAATTAATTCTTCTCAATTGAAAATTGTTTGGATTTGGACAAGGGATTTATTGTGATTTATAAATTCAAAGTGGAATCTGGAAGATGGAGGAGGAGTGGGAAGGGGGGGGGGTAAAGTTAATTCTAAATTTTCAAGGGTTCTTTGGATTTCTCAGAATCAAAAAACATTTTTTATTTTTCATTGACAGGTCTGTTTTTGCGAACTTTTAGTATTATTTGTCTTTTCAATTTCTTCTTTTGTTTTGAGAAAATGGGAGAGGGAGGAAATATGGTAAATTAGAAGTTTTCAAAGTTTCTTTAGATTTCTGCTTGACATAATATTATCTAATACTGATTTAGAAAATAAATTGATGTAGAAATTTCAAACATCTTTTGATTTATAAATGACAATTTGTTTTGGAATTTTTCTACTTATTATTTATCTTTAAAAAATTTTAAATTTCTTCTTATTTACTGGCTTTTTAAAAAGTGAGAAGAGGAAGAAAGATAGGAAATACAGTGATGTGTGTTATTGACTTTAATGAAAACAATAAACATCAGCTACATTGAATACAAAATACAAATGAAATCAACAATCCCAATAAAAATGAATTGGCTAACTTTGAAACAACAACAAATTAACAAACAAAAAAAAAATCAACCTCAAAATAAAAACTTTCTTATTTCTTTGGATTGCCACTGCCCATCCAATAGTTGTTTACTTTTTGACTTCACAAAATTCCAAAAAATCAAAGGCATCATTGCCATTTTGGTTTTTAATCAAATAATTTATTGGCAGTATGCACACAGACAATGCAAAATAGTTTTAAACTTCCTCTCATCTTTTTTTTCTCCATCATAGACAACCCGATGTCTCTAAATAAAGAATATAGAAATATTTTTATTTTTTAAATTAAAAAATAATAATACAACAATTTAAATCAATATCTCTAAATCAAATGTTTCTAGTTGATTTTCAAATAAAAACATTTTAAACAATATCAATGCAGAACAGAAAGTTTATTTGAAAATTATTTTCTAACAAGTTAAAGGGAAAAAAATCTTTCTTGTAATGCGTAGAGGGTGAAAAAATATTTTCTTTTTATCTTTTAGTTTTATAAAACTCTTTATGAATCTAGATTTTAAGTACACATTGAATTTATAAATTAAGTCAAAGTAGTATTAATAAGATAAATCACAAGTAGGGACCTTATTTCTTTAGTGCCCTTCCTCATTTTTGAAATAGTAAAGAAAGAAAAAAATTTCTAAAGACAAAAAAAAAAAAAAATCAAGATTCCAAAAATGATTCGTCAATTACAGATAAGAAATGGTTATTTGAAATTTATTATAACAAACAATTTTGTAAGTCAATATTAGATAGGTAATATTATGAGAAATCAACCATGAAAATTTACCATAGCGCACCACCACCCCTGTATCTCTCCAACTTCTCCCCCTTTTCTCAAAACCCAATAAGAAATTGAAAAGACCAATAAAAGTTCACCAAAAAAAAAGGGAACTGTTAATGAAAACTAAGAAGTTTTAGATTATATATTGAATTTAAAAATTAAATCATAGTAGTATTACTACGATAAATCACCATTTTTCCAAAAAAATCTTCAATTCGCCTCATGATGTCAAAGCAGTGTTTAAAGAATAAACTAAAGAGAAAATGAAATAGATAGTTGACTAGATCAGTTCCTGTAAAATGTGTGATATATGTTATGCGAGGATATCACTTCAAAAAAAAAAAAGTCAAGACATTTTAAACCTATTTTTATAAACTTTAATGAAGATTTTCTATTAAAAAACAAATTATATAAAGGAAAATAAATTGGTTAAGTCACAATTAAATAAAAAAAAATCATTTTATTAAACCCATTATTAAATCTAAAGCTGCAACGGTTGCATTATTTAATGTATGCTTCTAAAACATAAAATATCTATTGCAGATGGAGAAATGATAAAAAAAAAAGATTTCTAAAATCTCTACATTCAAAATTTGATTCATTCAAAAACAGAAATGAAATTATTTCCATAATTAAGATACATAATTTTCCCTAAAATTGTCATCCCATTCTCATTTCACAAAAACAAATTAATTATATATGCAGATTTAAGATTAGCGACAACAAGTGCAAATCTGGAAATTTTATAAACTTTCATGGTTTAACTTGGAATTTAATTTTATACTGAACTTTTGTTGTGTATTGAATTTTTTCATAATTAATTAATATTATTTGTAACAGTTGATATTGTAACAGTCATATTTGAACATCCACGCAACAAAATCCAGAGTTTTGGTAAATTATACCAGGGCTGATCTAGATGAGGGTTTGAGACCAAATCTGACCGTGCCTCAGCTCCTTCACCAACACTCCCTGACTTACTACCTTATGAATGACATATATGAAGTTACACTCGTAATCTCTCAATTTCCGCGCCGGCAATAGCAAAGGGTAAAACGAGAGACTCGGGGATATTTAACTAAATGTTTTATAGCTTAACCAAACACACTCACACAACCTATGGCTGATTATCTCATGCATATAAAATCATTATGGATGGTGATTTAATATAAATAAAGTGAATAATACTGCAGACGTTAATAGATTTTAAAATTATTTAATATTGACAAAACACAAACAATAACAATTAAATATACTGAATATTCCACTCGCAGGTGGGATGGTGAAAATACGAACTACACGTTCTGTAATCAATTGTACTTAACGATCATTATTCTATTATATCGTTTATACGTTAATAATTATTTTACGTCTATACTGATGTCTAAATTATGTCTGCCATTCCTACTCAGTATGTTAAGGGTTAAACTCTAAGAGAGTGGGAACTTTATACAATGTGTACTTAAATTTATCATTACGCGATGAGCAGTCAATGTGCTCTTTATGTAGATATTCTTAGATAAACTAGATCTTAGGTTCAGATCAATGCTGAACAATTAATATACAACAGATGAACTGGCGTTTTGTAGCATAACTTCTGAGGCTATGGCGCTATGCAAATTACATCAGATGCGTCTTGAATGCGCTTTTACTCATGAGATTCAGCAACGTTTGCTCGGTTCTCAGATACCGCTCGCCTGCTATACATGAACTTTTAGTTCGGATGCTCGAACAGCCACGATATAAGATGCTGGATTCCGGTGTTCCAGTTTTTAAAGGAGGAAATGGGAATGACCCTTAAAATCATTATCCCATTCAAGAGAAGGCTGTCCGAACTAAGGATGATAAGATAGCCCTTAAAACCTAATCTTATCTTAATAATTATATGATAGCAAGGCGGAATGCACCTCAGTGCTTCGTAAAAACTCATTCACAACGCTTTTGGAATCTTAATTATAACAACTAGTAAAGCGCGAAATCTATAGTTTCTTCTGCAAACTACCCTACGCCAGTTAATTAAATAAACACTGAAATTGTGCTAAAGAGGACTTTATTAAAATTGATCTAGTTTATTAATTAACTACATATTATATGCAATTACATTAAGGGGGTCTAAAGCATATCTGGGGCTTAAACTTGGCTAACTACTGAATATGCCTTAAATTATCACTCTCTTTTATTTAACCAAACAAACCTTTTAATAAGCAACATATGTGAATTTAAGCTACGCATAGCAGTTCAAATAATACATCAAAGTAGGTTTCGGACCAGAGACAATCTATAGATATGCCAAACAGCATAATTACTTTACTTGAGAACAAAACGTCTCTTTAAGTTATAATAATTAATAGTCTCTGCTCCGAAGGCAAAGCATAAATCAATAAATGCATTTTAACAAAATATATATATAGATGCAAAAGTATAGACGCAAATAGAGAAAATAATAAGGCAAATAAGCTTTTATAAGTTGAATTTAAAAAAGAGATTTAAGAATTTGTGATCAGGCAAGATTTACATTTAACTTTTAAAGTATTTTAAAATTATACAGGTTGAGATACGTTTATCTAATACAGTTAATTACTTTAAGAGAGAATACACCTTTTAAACATAGTGTGATTAATTTATAAGATTTGAATGGAAGAGTTTGTGCACATTACTTATTATATAGCTAGCTTTAGGAAAGATTTATAGATGGCTATAGCTTTTAGATTTAGTTTGATTGAGAAGTGGTTACCGGTTATTTATCTGGAGGCTTGCAGCTTGAAAGTATGAAATACACGCATGGACTGATTGATCTGAGCTGGTTCATCGTTGGGCTATTCTTTAAGTAGGGCTGTGGTTTGGATCTCCGGGCTCCATAAACGGTTCTTGACCATCGGGAAGATGGCCTTAGCTTTTCTAGCCACTTATTTGCATGGTAGAAACTGGGCCTGCTGCCTGGATATAAGTTGAAACACGAGTAAAGCAAAAATGGATGACAATTTTCTTTCAACTGCCTTTTTTATACTTTTTTAACCCCCCCTCTTACAGTTCATTCACAATCTTTATTTTTAGACTTTTAAAACCTAAGAAGTCTTAATTGCATCAGCTTCAAACGAATCGGTTGATTGATTTCAGGTTTATTCATTGTTCCTTTTATTTTTCTCAGATTCCAGTTCCAATCTGGATTTCAGTGCAGGTTTAATTGTCCAACTTTTATTTTATTAAGAATCCTAAAATCTGGATTTGTACCGGCGGTGTCTCATGAGATTGGTAAAGTTCTTTTTTTAAACATTGGATTGCTTCTCCTTTTCTTTTACTGAAAGAGATTTAAGCTGCTAGCGTTTTATCCTAGACGTGAGACATCTACCTTTGTTTTTAGTTGCTCTACATGATTAAGTAATTGGGTACTTTAAAGCCAGTTTGAAATACTTTAGAGAATTCTGTTCTTATCTAATATAATTTTCCCAGCTTGAAACCAATTCAATTATTTAAAATCATAAGATGAATATTTATAAAATTATAAGGTGTGTACGTTATATAATGATAATATCATTCAGATGTGAATATACCATTTTTAGCAAATAGAATTATTACAAAATATATACAATTATAGCAGACGTGTGTGCATATACAATTACACACATATACGTGTAAACATACGTTTTTATACATGTTAAATTCCCAAGTATATTGTTATATATATGTGTACCTTTAGGGTTTGAACTAGGGAAATGAAGGCTACTGATTTTTAGAATAGGTGAAACGTATGATGATGAAATCATACTGTTTCAATATTATTTGTAATTATTATACTATAAAATATGGGACAGTTGGAGAAAATTATAAGAAGCCCTCGCCATGCAAAAAAGCCCAACCCTGATCTTATAAAATATAGAGATTTCTTAATTTTTCTGTCTACTTTGTTTGTGGACAGGAATGGTATTGCTCTGCTTCATTTAATAGTTTATTTTTAAACACAATGAATCTATATTTTAATTTTTGTAACTAGATCATAAGTGAAATCAGAAAATAAGCAATTTTCTTTTAGTAATTATATTTTGTTTGTTGAAATAAACAGTATATTTTTATTTATTTTGAAAGTTTATTTTTTCATTTCAAATATGTTTATTCCAATGCTATTTTTATTAAAAATATATTACATTTTCAAAATTACTTATGGCTTTTTTAAAATTAAAAAACTGAAGAGTACAATTATGATAAAATATAAGCAATGCAAACAGAGTGAAAAAGATTTTAATTTTCTATTTAATACTTTTTTTATAAACTGTAATTACCTAAACCAAAGGACAACTGTAATTTGAAACCCCACAACCCTATATAAAATATATATCTGTGTTTGAAATCACATTTTATTTGAACATAATTACCTTCTGATTAAAATTACTTAAGAATACTGCACTAGTAAATTATATAATAGAGTTATATATGTAATTTTAATATTAGTTTAAGCAATTATCTATATGATAAAAGCACACTTCAATTTTTAATACACTTGGGTCTCATTTTACGTGATAGATAGGTTCCTCAGAAAACACGTGCAAACGAAATCGCGCAAAAATAGACGTAACTTACATTGAAAAGGGGGGGGGGATGCAGTCTGTGATTTTTCAAAATTCACGTAAAAGCAAAGCACCAACGTAAAATTACTTTAAAATTCATGCAAAAAAAATATAAGGAAATAAAATATGACTAATAAAAAATTTCAAATTTGAAAAAAATTGATACAAGACAAACTTTTTTTAACTATAATATTTAATTTTATTCAAATAATATATTTTTATGCATAATTTACAGTACAGTCATTTACATTTTTTTATACATGTTTTAATTATTATCGCTACTTGCCGAAAAATACTTCATTTGCAAACTGGTAAAAAATCAATTTTTCACAAGAGGAAATACAACTGTTATTTTTAAGTTTTTAATATTGGCACAGTAAATGAAAATGTAGAGCTATATTGTACTTTAAATGATATTCTGCTATAAGTTAAAATGTATACGCCTTATGTATATATCATATTTAATATGTGTATATATTGTAAATCTATGTTTTAATTAGTATAAATTTTATTTTTTATATATTTTTTCAAATATGTGCTTCTTTTGTAGTCTACTATGATTTTCTTTCTCATGTTGACAGTCTCTTATTTTGTGTGGTATTTTCCTTTTGCATTGCACTGAATTTACATAGATATGTGTCAAAGTAGAAGTAAATCTGTGGTATAGAATGTCTCAAATCTATAAATTATTCTATTTTTAAAAGTTTATTACTTTTTTACCATTGTAGCTGTTGCAAATAATTATTTATACAAATGCATTATTTATAATTTATATTAATTCTTTATAATTGCATAATTTTTTTCAACTTAAATGAGTACTTCATTACTTATTGATCATTCCAACTACTTTTTTGCCTCTGTAAAGTGAAAGTTTTTAGTAATTTGTTTTCATTCAGAAGTTCCAAAAAATTGTCTGATAATATTATGTATAGAGAGGGATGTGCACATTCCATATTCTTTTTAAGATTAGAGTGTTTAAGAAGATAGCATTTTAGAAGTTTTTTTTTACTCAAACGATTACAGAAAACCTATTTTAAATGACATATTTGTTTAGTTACTGACTGTTGCAACTACCTTTTTTGCCTATGTAAAGTGAAAATTTTTGTTTTATTTATTTTTACTCCTAAGCTCCAAAAAATTTTTCTAACTTTTTCTCAAATTTTATGTCCTGCTGCTTACTAATGAAAACTGTTCTTGTAAATTATGCATTTATTAAATATAACAAATGTTTATTTTAATTTGCGTTTTAATCAGATCATTATTAATTGAAGCAAACTGTGAAATGAATATATATATATTCTTTATACACATATTGCTTAAAATATAATTTTTTTATATATTTGACATCAAAATGTGTGATCTTTTATCTGCCCACTGGTCTTTATTTTTTTAAAGTAATTACTCTAACTTTTTGTCAAACTGTATGTTCAGCTATTTACTAACAAAAACTGTGCTATTGTAAATTGTTTTTATTAAGTATAATAAATGTTTATTTTAATTTGAGTATTAATCAAAAGGTTAAATTGAAGCAAACTACCAAATGAAATATATATATTACTTGTACAGGTATTGCTTAAAACTGCTTTTTATTTGTGTAATTATCTTAAGTAAATTTAAATGCTATTAAATTGAGAAAAAAATGAATGCCCTCTCATGATCATTATTTAAAATAAATGTAAGTTCTAAGGGTAATTGTTAATGGCGATACATCAATTATGAATATTTTTCATAATTTCCATTCTAACTTGAAAAAGATCAAAAATTAGCAAACAAACCAATTTTCCATTTTATATTCAGAGATGATATGAAAAAAGTCCTATCAAAGAAGTAATAGAGAATATTTAAAATAGAATTTTTTTTTTATAAAGGTCATTATTACATAAATTTGATGGAGAAAAGTAATAAACAAGTGTTTGTCAATAATACTTTTTTTTTTCATTTAAAATTGATATTATAGAAATTAACAACAATTTAAATTGAAGTAGTTTATTTTTAAAGTAATAAATAAATTGATAATAAATTATATGTGTATTTATGTAAAAAAAAAAAAATATTATGCAATTGTATTTTATGGCTGTGAAGGAAATTTTTGAACAGTCAAAACTGTTAAGATAATTATGTAAAATGTTATGAAGAGTACAAAGGAATAAAATTTTATGGAGATTTAAAAAATTAAAACTTTGAGATAAATTTTGAAATAACTACTTTTTTTTTTGGCAAAGTTTATTAAGGTTCATGGTTATTTTTATTTAATAATTATGTAACAATTATTAAAAATCAAAAGTATACATTTTTATATGATTATTTTATATATTGTGTGTTTTATTTTTAAGAATAAAAGGTAATGATTGATAGCATAAATTTAACAAAGAAAATTATAGTATTCTGATTATCCTACCTTATAAAAATGATAGCTAATACTTAATTGCAAACACTGTTTTAGGATAATTTGAGATATTCTAAACAGTAGAAAACAATTTTACTATTTTAAAGCAGAATTTGCTACATTTATCAGAGATGAGTATTTTCTTGTTTATACTATGGTTCCTAGAATCTCTTAAGACCATTCAGGTAGCAATATAAATAAATAATAGAAATATATGTATATGACAATATTTATTTAACAATAAAAATGAGGTAAAAACAACATAAGAATGTTAGTAATCCATAAATATAAATAAGCTATAAATTATCCTCAGGTGAAATGGTCTTCTTTCACCCCGGGAATAATCCAGTTGCACCATTGTGCCTTCAAATCAAATCTCTTGAAACACAAATGAGCACATTTTAGCAAATACAAATAGTCTTTTGACATGATAACTTTTAGCCATTTAAATTCCTATTACAGACAATATATAATTTTCGTATATAAATAAACTATTAAAAGTTTGCAATGCCAGAGCTTGCATCAACACATACAATTTATACTATTTATTTTAACCATTTCCGTCACCAAATTCTCTTTTGCGGTTTGGTTAATCTTACATTAATTACTCTTTGCTGTTAATAACCATTTCTATACATGAACAAATATTTCCCGCTTACCACTGTTCCATTTTAGACTGATCACTGCTTATCAATCTACTAGGCACTTATCACTATCATTCTTTACTGATCTCTTACCACTATAATCTCACACGCATCCCTTTGTATGGGGTGTTTATATATACTCTTATTTGTGTAAAAATGCCTTTATTTGAATATAAATTCTATTTAATTGAATCTGTAATTGGAAAGATCTCTTTACAGATTTTCTAAAGTAGTTTTCTACAAAAGAGAATGTCTTAGAAGTGAAGAAATCCATATATGTATATAAAAATAATCAATCATTATTCACATACACATTTTTATATGCTTAGACATTCCATTCCTCCTCTTGCTCTAGAAATATGGCTTAATTTATTATTATATCTTTAAAATTGACATGGGTTGTTTCCATGGAGTTTTGGAGTAACTTTCTTTTTATTGGAGTTATGCCTTCTTTTTTCTTCTGTAGAAACACCTTTGTCGTCAATTTATCTTAATCCGAATTATTAATTAAATCCTCCAGTAAAGTATCTTTTTTTCTTCTTCCTCTAACACTTTATTTCAATGAATGTTCAGCAAAGTATTTTCATAACAACAGCAAAGGCAATCAATGTGTCTCTTCATTTCCCTTTCATTCTGTAATTTTACTATTTTTACTTGTTTCGATAACACTTTCATTATTGCACCAGGCATCCATTTATGTTTTAGTAGATCACATATCAATATGTTTTCTCCTATGCAGAATTTATCTCAATTTTGAATTTTATCTTTTTTTACAAATAGGTTGGAATAATTTTGTTAAGTGAGTGTGAGAGGATCATAGACTTTTTTCTAAATCCACTTGACTATAACCGCACTATTTAAAGTTTCAGAATTTAATGTTTTTATTCATGTTTACACGAAAAACCAATGATCTGAATTAATTTTTTTTTAACAGTGGACTGAAATCATTATTTACCACCTAAAGCATCAGCCATTTTACTCTAGAGTTTAATTTTACAGATACTATTACTTTTCCGCAAATATCAGATTTATTGGTGTTGATATCTATAGTCATCACATCTGTTTTTTGAAATGTTATATTATTTTTACACTTTTCTCATCATTTTAATTTTAATGCTAGTCTTCCACTTTATTAATGAACATATAACACTCTACATGTTCTACATAGCTTTTCCATGCGTCCATTTTGTTTGTACCAAATTAGCGAATCATAATATGTATTCCTACCATTTTCTGTTATTTATTGCAGGTTCTATCCTGTTCACAACTGTGCTATCTACTATGTCCTGAGGATCCCTAAGACTAGTCAGGTAGCAATATATAAATAAAATAATATATTTAGAAATATATATTGAACCAGGTCGGAGAAAATCGCTGATTATTTTCTTTAAATCTCGATTTTAACTCGGGCTGCACTTCCCCTACAACAACATACCGATCTTCAAGCAGAGAAGTATAATACAACAGATAGATGAAACATCAACAGTACCTATAACCAGACTGAGACTATACAAAGTATAACCTATGATAACATTTCCAGGCTGCAGTACTTCTCGACTGCTAGATTCAAATTCCTTCCATCCAAAGCACTTTATTTGATTTGAGGATTTAACCTCAGGCACCAGTAACCACAGGTTATATAGTCAGCATGCTTCAGACAACAGGAATATAATCCAGTGCTTGACATATCCTAAGCTAGCTCATTTTCTCAATTGTGATGGAATCTTTGGCACACTTGCCCAACACTTATAGTTATTTATAAATTAAACTACTAGTGACACAGTTCTAAGAGAAAGAATCGATCAAACAATTAAGCAAACAAATATTTATTTTTACACATACTTATAATTATAACACAATATAATAAAATTTACTTAGGCAATATTAAAGATTACGTTGGCTGTAACTACGAGAGTTCATTAAAGGTCCTTTCATTCACATATATGTGTAGATATTTATAATGGGAGAAAAAGAATTATATTTCCCTAGAATTTACAATAATGCTTCACATTTTCATGGATTCAGTTCTTTGCTTGTTTCCTTACTTGTTGGCTACCAACCGATTCGCCTTTGATTTCCATCGATGATTTCTGACCTTTTTTTTCGGTTTTTCAAGTTTAGGGAATGAGAGAGATTATCGGCAGGTCATGAGTCAAGCATTGGTTCCAGATGAACATTTGATGGTATTGAGAAGTCTGGAATGAAGGCTAGCTGAACACTAATAGGGTTCTTTATCACCACATGTTACTAGGTCAGCATTCAGTGAAGATAGGTCAATGAACACGTATACTGGAAATGTAGACAGCTTTTCCGACCGTCTTCTCTTTATTTATTTTTTTATAGTAATACAGCAGAGTTGAATAATAATTTGACTGCATCTGAATAACAATCTGACTGAGAATTATATAAATTTCTTGTTTTTTCTATCTTTTGTATTTCTCCCTCTCATTGTTTTCTCTTTATCATCCTCAGATCAAGTTTAATTAATTTTATATTTATCTTAATCCTCCATCCAGATTCATCTACTGTTTCGTTAGGATTAATTTTTGCATTCTTTGGTTATCTAATCTCATTTCGAGATTAATCTACTTTTCTTGATATGATAGTGTATATGAGTTATTCTTTTTTCTTTAATTAGTTCAGCTGAGAGTTATTTTTTCTTTTGTCACCCAAGTAATCTTTAATGAATTGCAATTTTAAAAGTTTTTTGTTTTTTTTTACAAATTGTACTTTTAGTCTGATTTTACTTTTACATTTATTTGTTATCTTTTTTTTTTCTTTTTTTCATCCATACACATTTTTTTTAAAAAAAAATTTATAAAAAGGGAGAGATAGTTTTAACTTTTACTAAAGAATTATCCTCCTCCCCACTCGTTCTTTAATACTAAAACTTTTTTTTTTATTTTTAAAAGAAAAAGGTGATGCAGTAGTGTCATTTTTGCAAGTTTGTGTTTCTTAGAAGAAAAAACTCTTTAAAACCATACTTCCTTTCTGTTTTATTATTCTCACTTTTCTTCTTCCTCCGAAAGAAATTTGATCATTTATTTTTAAATAATTATATATGTAATGCAGAATATATGCGCGTTGTTTTTTTTTAACATATACATTCGCCAGCAGTACAATATATTGTGTCTATTGAAATTGGGGATGTATTTCAGAATATATTAAGATGTCAGTCATAATTTTATTTTATTTATTTATTTATTTGATTTTTGGATAATGGATATGTTAATTTATGAAAAATTAACTGTTGCTATAGCAACAACAATATTAATATATTTTTTATGTTTAATATTTCAAATATATTAGTCCTTTTTATTTATATAATAGTATACTGGAAGAACTGTCTTATATTAAATGGGACATTATTGGACTTTGTGAAGCTAGAAGAAAAGGTGTAGAAACACTTGATTTAAAAAGTGGACATATACTCTACTATAAAGGCATTTTTTGAATTCGGTGTTTGGAGATGGGGTATGCACAGGGGTTGTCTGGAGATGTCTGTGTGATCTGGAGTCTGGCCTCAAGTGAAGGAACACTTTTTGCCATGCAAAAATGCAAGCAATTCTTTTAGCAGAGAAAATATTCTCTGGGATTCATTTCATGTAATGCAAACATACACGTAAGTCTCGTATAGAAAGAGCAGGGGAGCATTAACTTCAACTTTTCTTATATAGAGAGAAACGCAAAGCCCTTCGTCTGTGGTCACAAAATATCTTGTCAGCCTCCAAAAGTTTGTGAGCATGGATGCACCTGTGAAGTTTAGTACATTATTGTGTTAGTATTTTTTGTGGTTTGTTCGACTTTGTTTGGCTGCCCCAGAGTTCTAGAGAGGATAGGTATCTCCATGTCAGCAGTCTTTTTGTCTTCTTGTATCTCTGACCCTGGGGATTGGGATGCTGATGCAGTTTTGGCTGAGTATAGCGATGCTATGGGGGATGAGGTGTCACATTGTTGCTGTTCACTATTGTACTGGTTAGACTTTCAAAAAAAAAAGAAAGTACAAAAACTAGTAAACATGCTTAATATCTGTATAAATAAGAACTTAAGACTTTAAATGGTCAAATCCATTTAAAAGTCTCATTGGAGAGGGGGCTATTGTGCCAGGCATTATCAAATGTCCATGCACAAAGTCTGCTGTAAAAAACATTACAGCAGATACACATGTAAATTTATATATATTAAGCACTACAAATATATAAATGTGCTACATTAGAAATGGAAATGGGGTCTGAGCATTAGAATACCCACACACACCAATTTAAAATATTGTACACAAATACACATATAATAAACTGATATATTTTTTATTTATTTAATTTTTATTGTTTTGTATATTTTTAGTATATGTCATTTTATGGATTTTGCTTTTCTCTGAAAAATTCAAATAGAGAAAAGCAAACTTTATTGAACAATTGGATCACATGTTGAAACATATTAGTAAAATAAATAATTGAAGTAATTGTTCCAACATATTTGCATATACTTTTTATTTTTAATTACTTTTCTAAAAACTGTAATCTTATTCCATAATCAAAAAAAAAAAATGTTAATTACTTTGGCAAAAATCTGACCAAAAGCAAAATGTTTGATAATAAATGTTGTAATTAAAATATTATTTTTTTATAGATAAAATAGAAATTCTTTTGAATTGATATCTGTAATGAAGTGGTCTAAGTATTCAAGATGGAAACTAATCATTATATCGAACCCTAAAATGGAGAATTTAATTGGAAAAATAGAAAGGAATGTTATAATCTAAATGATAAGGTAAAATAAAAAGTTTGGCTGATTCATATTTCTGGGGGGGGGGCTACCTGAATTGGTTTTGCATGAGTGGGGTTGATAGGTTTTAGTCAGTGCTGTGGGATTCAGTTCATTCTTTCTTTGGCAGTCATTCTGGGCAAGTCATTCACTACTATGGCTCCGGAATTCTCCAATCATCCAGCCACTTAAAGATTCATATACGGACCAGACTATTACTGATATTCTTAAGAAGAAATCCATTATACTGTTCTTTTAAGAACTCTTGTCTTCTTGTGAATTCGAGTAACCATTCAAGACAGCAGATAAAAATTTAATGATAATCATAATTATTATATACAAAAAAAGAAAATATGAAGCAATCTACTAAAGGTTTCAATAAAATGACCGTGGGGTAGACAACCAGCTGGTGCACCCACCCTTTATCTGTCCAAATCGCCAAGATGTGATCATGCCAGTTCCAGCCAGCCACGATGATGACAAAAGCCGCCTTGCCTATGCCCGAATCAGATGAAATCCTCACCGCACAACTAGTTGAATTGAAGCCCGCTCAAAGCCCAGTCAGGAGAAGATGAAGACGCCTACATAAGTTTCTTTTAAAAATATTTTATTATTGAATTAATTCATTCAGATATTTCCGATAACTAGAAATATATTATTATTTTTCTTATTACTATTAATCATTTAAAAAAAAAAGGAGAGAGTTGTCTCTCACATATATGTATTGAATTTACAGTTATTATAGGCATAATGATACAGCTTTTACTTAAATCTTTTACTTCATTTTTCTATTTCAAATTCTAGTGTTTTCAGCAAAGGTTGCAATTAGATTTTTTTGTTGCTATTTGTTTTTCTTCTTGATGTTACTCCTGAAAATTGTCATACATAAATATACATGTGTATATACGTGCACATACACTTGTAATATTTGGTAAATACGACACCTCATGTTGAGTGTCTAAAAATGTATTTATCTGTATATCCTTTTAAGTTATTTTTTGTCACTGCGGCACCTTATGATGAGTGCCAAAGGGTTTATTTATTGTAAATCTCCCGTAAGCAAGCCCACTAATAACTTTATATTTAGAATACTAGTGAGTGTATAATTGTGCTGCACTTATATACATGTATAAGAAATTATCATAAAAGGCAAATAGATACAGCACCTCATGTTGAGTGCTCTATGGTCTCTGAGCTAACACAACCTTATTGACATGTAAAGTACGATATTAGTGAAATATTTTATAGTGCAGATATATGCACGCATAGTTTTTTTTTTTTTAATAAATTCGCTATCAAAAAAAAAACGGTTTTAAAGTCCTGAGTAGAAGTGTATGCCTGTATAACCGAAAATCTTTTATCCAAGAAATATATATCAAATCACACAAAGTACAATTTATTCCCTCAGGGTAAAAAAGTCAGACCATTTCCATTCATTATGAAACATTGTAAGTAGTTTTAGGGATTTATTATTTGTCTTATTCATTTAAAATTGTATTTATATTTTATCCATCTCTACGCATCAAATATATATATGGGTTTGCAATAATTAATTATTTAGTATTTTTTATTATATCATTATAAGTTTGAAACGGTGGTGGGTATCTGGGATTAGATAAATTTTTAATCATAATATTAAATTGGTTTTGTTTTCGTATTATTATTTATTTGATAAAACGTACTCTTTCCTTATTAATCACCTACCTATAATAACCATTTAACTTACCCATTGAAGACCATACATGTAGAGTACTAGCTAGCCACA
This sequence comes from Epiperipatus broadwayi, assembly GCA_028023455.1. Classification (NCBI taxonomy): domain Eukaryota; kingdom Metazoa; phylum Onychophora; class Udeonychophora; order Euonychophora; family Peripatidae; genus Epiperipatus; species Epiperipatus broadwayi. The sequence goes on along the minus strand of JAQFVV010006209.1, from coordinate 13,363,927 downwards.
CGGGATATCGCTCTACCGGGTTGTTAAATCTTATTCTCATGCTCCGCTGTACATATGGTATTACATATCTTTCTGGGGGGGGGGGGATTCATTTTTCCTTTCTAGGAGTGGAGCGCAAAAGCTATCTGTAAGTAGACTTTTCAAAGATATGTACTTACCATAGGTTCTAAACATTCGGGCATTCGAGAAGGATATTAACTAAAGGGGTTTTTAATTGGTAGAGTCCTGTCAATTCACTCTTTCTATCAGTTTAGCTAGAAGTACCAATATATATGAGTACAGACAATCGATAAAATGGTATCCATTTCTTTCCCTGTTAAATCTTGATCACTTCATGCTCAGTGCAAGATTAGAAGCAGAATTCCGCAGGGATGCATGGTCCGGTACAATATGTATGTATATATATGTTGCTGTTTATCTTTATTTAAAAATGTAAAATTATTTATTGACAAATAATATATATAGTTTTTAACTTTGATGGCAATCTATTCACATAATAAAATGTAAGAGATTACATTTTTCCTAAGTTTAAATTTATATCTTGTAGTATGGTAATTATTTTAATTTAAATGTTGTTTTTAAGTGATTATAGATTAACATCGAATACATCACTTATATTATAAATTTTAAAAGATTATATCGCAATAAGTATTTATTTTATTTTGTTCTTATTAATTGGTAGAGTCATTTTTCTCTATATACATTTTTTTTATTAATTACATTTTGTATGAAATCTTTAAGAAGATACAATTTGAATTTTCTTATATTTTAGAAGTGGGATACACATTTGTGATACATAGACATATATATTTAGTATTTTGTTATTGGATATTTGGAAGTTAATAGGCAATCTCATATGTATATGTGAAATGAAGGTTAATAGATGATTTATTATATATTCAATTAGATCGTATGTGTACATATTGATTGCTTACCAGATATCTATTCATCATCTATACATTGTACCCTGTCAAATGAATGATAACATAAATAATTTTTCAAGTTTCTTATTTTCTCTTCATATAATGTTTATCCTCCTATTATTACAAACTACTTTAGCTTCATGCTATCAACCATGAGACTTGCCATCCTATTTGACAAAACCACAATCTTTTTAACATTAAACAAATACCAAGGTATCTATCTATTCATTGGCATAAGAATACCAAGATGCTTCTCCTTATTAAGCCTCTAGATATCCCCATGACTAACACTAATACTTAATAAACCTAAAGAGAATATCTGTAATTATTACAAACTTTATTTAATAATATCTACAATAAAATGTACTCCACTGTGAATGGACTAATAATATTCTACCATAACTTTATTGATTATCTATTTTCCAATAAGTATTATTTTAATAATGTCATTGTTGTTAATAATAATATGATGATGATGAACGGGGTTTGCTTTCACCAAAATGTAAATAGGATGTTTGTTTTTTTTTTTTCACTTTGACATAAAATCAATCAAAAATCTTAAACAACATGGCATCATGTCAGAAAGATGGAGAAAAAGTTTGCAACAACTCAAATGGCAATAGAATGAATTCTACCACTAGCGCAAAAACTTATGCGAAGGTTGCAGAAATAAATGAGCAGACACAGAGCACTGAAAAAACTTTAGCACTGCCACAGACTGCTAGATTTAGAAAACTGAATCAGGCTGATGTATATAATTTACACCTAAAGGAAAATAATAATGAAACACCCCCCCCCCCACAATATGGAGTCAGAATGAGTTACAAGAAATTAATGTTAATTTCAACAGTACAAACCCTAAAAAACTTTTTGCCACATTTCAAAAAAATTTTTTTTCTAAATCAATAGTATTAGCCGTCACAGATAACAACTTATCTCTATACAAATTCCCCAGAGAGATCTTATATGAAGAGTTGACTAAAAAAGCGAGAACATCTCAATTCCCGTTACATTGCTATTCAGTTCTTTGACAAACACCAATGGTCAAAATTCCAAAATCAAATTAAAACATTAGGTAGCTAGGCGCTTGCATATATAGATCAAAACCTACAAAATTACTATACTGGAATAATAAGAAATGCTTATTTTGGTTACAATATACAGGACTTTCAGAAACTAATGAATCCATTTGGGAAAGCTATATATAGTAAACAAATGTATTTATCAGACATCCCCTATCCCAGTTTTCAGCAACAATTTTCAATTTAAAATAAAGCTAGAAAACAACATAAATCTGGAAGATATCCCGACCCAGATAGTAGACCAAGATGTCATACTCACCATCTATATAAAAGCGTTTAGGCCGAAAGGGTTAAGGCCGAAATGCTTGCTTATGAAGAGTGCTGGTACCTAGCAATCAGCAGCAACACAAAAAAAAAATCACAAAAGCCAATCAAACATGGAAGGTCAACAAAGCCAAGTTCATGGGGCTATTAATCAAACAAAGAAAGGGGGACAACAAGGAAGACAACAATAGTCAAAAATTATCAATATATACACAACTCAGTAACAAAAGAACTGATCATACATCAAAAGCAGCTGATGTTTCAGACATTTCAATTAAAATTCAAATCCCAGCCAACAAAGAAGCAATAAAGCAAAAGACTCAGGAGCACACATCAGAAGCGACGGCCCCAAATGTAATTTCAAATCAATAAAAACATTGATAAGAGAAAATCACTGAAAGATCAAGAAACCTCTTTAAACAGTAATAATGAAAATATATCTATATCAACACAAACAACAAGAACAAAAAATAAAACAGAGATCAGGCAAGCCATCACCCCAAACTTATAACACATTTTTCAGGCCAATATAGACCAGAGAAGAAAGCCAGGTCGTCTGCCAAAAAGAAGCAGAGGGCACAAAAAAACAAAAACACTGGAACTCAGACACAGTTACACTGGCTACACATCTGAAAAACAACCAACAGATGAAGAATTCGAGGCACAATATGAAGATGCATGGGAACAACCATCAGTAGCAAGTTTCAATTCCAAGGGTGAACATATAAAAAATACACAGCCTTAAAATTGCAGCAATCAATGTTAAGAGGTTTAAATTCAACCTCAAAAATTAACAAACTAAGATACTGGATCAAAGATATACAACCGCATGAAATGTGTTTGCTTGAGACAAAAATTTTATGCTGGATCTCCGACTGACTCTGCTAAACAATTGTCTGGAGAGGAATTCTGTGCATGCTCGAGGGACTCTTCCTCTCCCTCAGCTGAAACCGATCTCCTAATCACCAGAAATTCACTCTTCATAACATTTAAAATTATTCACATAGATATGAACTTACTAATTGCAACTTTCAATCATAAAAGCATAATAATTAATATAATTTTTGTCTACATACCCTTCCAAAACAACAAGATAGACACCATAATTGCAAATATAAATTTAAGGCTAGCTATCACAGCAAATCCATCTGTACTAATTGGAGATTTCAATACAACATACCAAGACTTCACACAACATTGGCTTCATAAAATAGCCACATCATTAGTAAGTGGCCAAGGATTTTTACCACATGATGCCATCTCTTTTCACAATGTTCACTTCTCTTCACTAATTGATCTTAGCTTTTATTCTCCAATACTCCACCACCTAATTACAATCAAATTAATTCCCACAGCCTTCTCAGATCATTCAACGCAAATAATTACAGTCAATTGTGATCAGATCCAAACATCAACACATCCACTCACAATTCATTTTCTCTGAGACATATATAATCCTAAATAAAATTTAAGATATGAACCTTGACCCAGTACAATAATGTCTTGCGTTTATTGGTATACTGTCATTTAACATCAACCATTTAACCATGAAGCAATCTCTAGCAGACCAGTCTTACATCAGCAAATAATCAGGATCAACCCATCACACTACACACAACAGTATATATGTAAACTTACGCATGCATACAATGTTTGTGGTGCACTTAAAAGCTATTTAAAAATAAAAATAAAAAGTAAATTATGCCTTCTCAAATCTCATATGTGAACCAGAGATTACATAAGGTTGGGCACTTGGAAACAAGCCAAATATAAAGATGCCATTGGCAATGCAGGCAGAAAATGCAACATATGCAGGCCATGCCAATCTTTGAATTTTTCAAAAAAAAGTTGCAAACACAAGAATCGCCTACAATAACACATGATATGTTTGGCCCTCCTGAGACTGAAACCCCATTCGCTAAACTCAATAGTATTCCAGATGCTTGTCATCCAGAAAATCCTGGAATCCCACTATTTATTTATATTAAAAGGTCTAAGCATATTTACAGCAAAGTATTTAAGTTGTTTAGCTAACTATCTGGCATAGCAAATCCTGCCCATTGAGGGGGTCTACACACTTGTCATAGTGCCATATAATAAAAAGAAAACAATCATTCCACCCACTATTGACCTTAGATTAAAATCTATGGGACCATTGCCATTCATTTCTGGAGCACAGTATGCAAAGAAAGGCTCTTCAACAACAGAAGCAGCCTTATTATTTAAAGCAATTCTACAACAGTCAAACAGCGAAAAAAAGTATGCTCCCATAGTGGTACAGCTTGATATCGATTCGGTAAACATATCTACACTCCTGGAAATGCTTAAAACACTCAAATCCCTAGAACACACTTATACCTAATAGCTAACCTTTTAAATAGAGAGATTCATGTAACAGTAAATGGAAAAAACTCCCCATCATTCACCCCAATTAAGTCAATATCCCAAGGGTCCCCTCTTAGCTCATTGCTGTTTATATTATACATTAATTCCCTCATTAATAGCATACAGTAGACTTTTGGTATAATTGAGATACCTGGCACAGGACAGCAAACTGTGTGCCTTGCATTCATGATTGATGTCACTGTCTTCCTGACATCCAAAAAAACAAATATCATAGCTGCAAGAATATTCACAGAAATACAAATTAATCAGAAAAAACTACACAGCTTGGGCACTATGCACTGGCAAGCAATGTGCATCAAACTACAACTCAAAGCTCATCCCTTACCTTGGGTTCTCATTTCATATGGGACAGGAATGAGATGTCACATTCAAAGTAAGCTAAAGGAAGAAGCTGAAAGAATAGTAGACTCTTTATCCAAAACATATCTGTCACATTTTATGTTGCTAATCTTTGCCACAGGAGTTATAGTCTTGATTATTGTCGCAGTAAAGATTTCACTGCCTTGTTGCACCTGGATTTGGTTCAACAGCTGTTGATAGTCTGTTTTTTTACTATCCTCATTCATTTGTTCAGAGAAGTCCAACTGGTGAATGGCTTCACCTGTTTCATGATCACTCGATGATTTCATATCAGTATAGGATTTCATATCAGTGTAGTCTTGTTTTTGAGTATCATCTTCTTGTGATGCTTCTGTCACAATACTCTGTTCTTGATGGAGTTCCATATGTGCCTCTAAACGGTTCAATCTTTGCAATGTGATATTCATAAATTCTTGCAACATTTTCATCATCATTTCATCTTCATCTCTCATTTCTTTGACGAGATCTTCCAAATTGTATTTTTGTTCATTGTGAGTACATATTGAACTATAAACTTCGCCTCTCTTCTGTTCCTCCATTTTTGCCTAATATTGGCTATTTTGTTATAAAACAATCACTTTGTTTGTAAAATGTGTTTGTCTTTTCATAAACAATCTGGATAAGTATATTTTTATACTAGTTATTAACACAAAAAAAATTATTTCTTTCTAAAATAAGTCACTATTCTAAATTCCAACTATCTGTTTTATTTATATGTTTTCAGAAATTTAACTTTGCCTACCTCACGAGGTCCTATCTTAACCCTATGCCTATATGTATCTGTTTGTACATGAAAATATATAAAATCCTGCCGTGTCTGTCTTTAATAACTATACCACATATTATTCTCCTCACTTTACTTTATTTATATTTCATTAAAATATCATTGCTATGTTAATATAACTAAAATAATCCACTTACAGCTTGACCTGGCTTTCTCTGACACCTGAAACAACTAAAAAATGCATTTACATTAATACAAGTATATATATAAAAAAATATGTGAGCAAAATATACGTAAGTCATGTTTAAAAATTATTTTGGCTCACTATGCATACATTGTTATTTTGATCATCTACTATAGTTTGGTTTATTTGATATCCGATATGAGAGATTGCACTTGCCGACAAATTTATTTGAGAAGGGCGCCAGTCGACAAGACAATGGCCATATCAAATATACATATTAATGGATAATGATCCAAGCACACATTGATAAGGTTTATAAAGTTTAATGCGATTACAATTTATTTTGATTTTCACTTCACTTTCAAAAAAATCTATGCATGAATAAGTAAATGGTATTTTAAATGACAATATTAATTCAGTCTAAGACGCATAACAACTAAGTAAGGTAACATGTCTGACCTGGGTTCGAAACCACGCTACCGTTTTGGTCATGACACACAAAAAAAACAATTTAAACAGCCTAAAGTACGATTAACAAAACAAAATATATACAAAAAAAATTAAAATAAAAGTAAAATCCCATGATAACCGCCACTCCGAATTATGAACCTGGGATCGAAACCAACTACCATTTTGGTCACAACCCGAAATAGATTAACAATTATCAAGCAATTTTACAGAATCACGCATTGAGATCAAAAACTGTTTCAAAAAACATTTATATAAAAACGGGTTTTACCGAACTATAACGAAGTGTATACCATATGCATCCATATATATGAATATGTACATCATTAAATAAGCATATATATGACTACATATAAATATACAAACAGATATACCTATACAAATATTTCTTTTATTATCATGTACATGAATTTATTAGAAAGAATGTCAAATTGCCAACCGCATACTCCTATTATTTCAGGCTAGTAAACGCTGGTCGCAACTATGACAGGGAAACAATGATTGCGGACATAGACCTATTATTTCAGGCTACACAGCAATCGAGAACTCTACAATGTAAGGGGTCTTCACCTAAACGGTTACTCTAAGGGTCTTCACCAAACATGGTTACTAAAAAACAAGGGCTTCACCTAACGGTTACTCAAAGGGTCTTCACCTAACGGTTACTCAATAAATGATTCAATAGCATAATCCGAAATGGAAAAAAAAAATCTTAACTAAAGGGTGGCTGACATATATGTTATACCAAAATATATCTTTAATATATATATTTATTAACGAACATACGCATTTACTTTTCATAAAGTTGACAATTAAGTTTGTTATTATTGAAACAAAACTTATTTTATATCTATTGTTTGCACGGAACGTAATTTCAAAATATTTAAAAGTGAAGAAAAAAAATTCTGCATGATTAAAATTATTGATTTAATTAAGGAAACTAACGCAGAGAAAGTGAAACACTATAGTTTGAACTTATCAAACTTTTTGATCTTACAAAAAATTTCTATTAACGAAAGAATGTTATCAATTTTAATCTTTACAAAAATTTGTACAACGGAAACATAATTCTATTATCTATTTGTACCTTTAACTAAAATGTTATATTTCGAAAAAAAAAACATTATTATATTACAACTTCTCAGATTTAAGCATTTCTAAAGTAACGTAAAGTACGAAAGCTATTTTAAGGGAGGGCGGGTGGGTATATATTTGACACTTCCGCCTCATCGAAGGTATATACTTTATACGATAAACAACGATATGGCAACTGGCCATGACAAAACTACTCATTAGGGGTAAAAATCTTGCTATAACTCTGATATCTATACTCATTAATATATATCTTCACTATCTATAAAAAAAAACTAACGGAGTGTTAACTTTTCTAAATGTAAAACATTCATTTCATATATATACCAACTCGGAAAAAAAAATTTTACTTTATGACACCTTTAACTTTTTAATTAATTTTTTTTTTAAAAAATGACGTTTGCTCACATTAGGAAACAAGACTCAGAAAAAAAATTATATATATATTTTTTTTATATAAATGTATTAAACTAAAACAAACTTCTCAGGGTACTTATTTTTAATTTTAAAAAAATGACATTCGTCCCACTGCGACAAACTCGAAGCAAAAAATATTACGTATAACTAACAATTATTCGTGTTATCTAAAACAATCACTATATATATGCGTACAAATCCGATGACAAAAAAAATTCTACATAATACTATTATTTAAAACATAAACGCTGCCTACAGGTTGTGGAAAATTTCGAATAGCCACACGATGGACGCCAGAATGCGGAAAAAAAAAATCTACTGTGACGGTCAGATGATGTATGTTGGCTTAACCCAGTTCGAATACTAGGCGAAGGTACCTCGGGGCCACTCATACGCGAGATATTAAATCAAGAATACTATGACCCCTGCCCTCTTCGTATATTCTCGAGACTAACCCACGAACCAACAACACTATCTGAGACACGCATAGATATTTTCTTCCCGAGCCACGAGCTTAGCATCAGCGGGATACATGGACAAAACCACCTGCGGAGCTTAAATAGTTAAATTGCAAAAATACTTAGAAATATGTGTTCTGCGTGCCTGGATCATTTGAAAGTAAAACAAAGCATTAAAAGATAACTAGCAAACGCAAGCTTTTTAGTGAAATAAATATCTTTAATAAATGACATTTGAAATATTATTAATAATTTAATGGCCTTCGCTATTCCCCGAAATTTCTGAATAACTAATGAGACAATGAAAACCCGATTAATATACTTGAGGTCTAAATCTTTCCTTCCCAGTTTTATTAAACATTGTCAACTCGAATCTGCTCGATAATGTGTAATAATAAAAATTTTCCGCAAAGCAGTTTCTAATTGCTTTGCACTAAAACAGAGTTTAAAACCATTTAAGATGTATATCGCTAAATCTGACATACGTAAGAAGCTAATGGCGAACAAAAGAAGCGTTATCGAGGAGATCAAATTGGCAAACAACAAAACAGAAAAAAAAGAAACTTACTCGTACTAAATTTTACAAGTATGAATAAAACTGGAAAGGGATTTTTATATGAACAATTAACTAATAAACTTAACCGCAATGAAATTAAAATATTTACACATGGGAGTAATGAAGAATAGCGAAGAAAAGGGGTTAACTATCTAAGTAGATGATCACATATACATATATCTAACTAGTCTAATAAAAATAGTTACATTATAAATATCATTAAGCAAACATTTCATAAATATTCAAGAAAGCAATTATAAAAAGTATGGACAAAAAGGGTAGCATAATGAATAGTTCATGAGGAGAGATATGATTACCGTCCTTATTCCTTGGTCATGTTCCATCGACGGGCGTAGCTTGATCCGTCTGATGAGATGTGTTCGACCGGACAAGGAAAGTGGAAATCAGTAGCATGGTTTCACAAAAAGTCCTCCAGACACGGCACAGAGTTCAGATGACGATTGAGTAAATACTACGGCATTTTTCTGGTATTGAGGAACCCCGGCGATAGGCAAAGCTATTTATTTGCCTAGCCGAGCATATTAGAATCCATCATACTTATACGATTTTTAGCTTGAGCAGGTTCAAACTTCTTCATGATTTGTAGACGATAATTGTAGACTTTTTGGAATAAAATCACAAACAAAATCTAACAGAGTTCTCCTAAGAGAAATCTGAATGCACCTTGCAATAGCAGATCTGAATGAAACTTGCAAGAGCAAAATCTTGAATCAACCTTGCAATAGCAAAATCTGATATCACTCTTCCAATAGCAAAATCTGAATGAATCTCCTCTTTTGTTCTCTCCCTTTTATAACTTTTTTTCTTAGCTACCTTCTATTGTTTGTATGATCTGAGATCTTGATAAGCCTCCCCATGCTCCTTTGTTTCAAAGCAACATTTTCTAAAAATAACTTTTACTTTTTTACTCTAAATTTCTTTCTTTAAAGTTTGAATTCTATTAACTAAAAAGAAAGAAAGAGAAGGCCATCTTTAATTTGACTTGAATGGGCTTAACTAATTAAAATATACATTCTTTTAGAAATGTTGGTGGGCTTATCTCAAAATCAAATCATACTAAATATTTTAACAAAATTTTAACAACAATATATTATTATTTTTTTATAGTAGAATAAGCATTTTATTTCAGCAGAATTTTGCATTAACTCATATATATACGCTAGATGTATATATATGTTTGACTAATAGGTTAAGCAATTTTTATTAATAGAATGAAATTTATTTAAACAAAATATTTAAATGTAAAACACATTTGATAAGCATAATTATTTTTAACTCTAATGCAAAACCCTGCTGATATTGAACTATAAACTTAATTCAGGTCTACAATACTAATTAAGTTTATAGGAAGATGTGAAGCATGGATCGGGCTTCAGATCCATTGCTTCACTATATAAAAAAGTACAGCTAATTAATCAACTCATTACAACAAAAATAGTTTATAATGTGCTAGTTGTTTCTTTCTCCAAAGCATTTATATCAAAAATTAAAACCATATATAATAAGCTACTCTGGTCCAAAAAAACCATAGCATCTCATCTAAAAAAACTCAACAAAACCCTTATTAAAAATGGCCTTGGCTTGCTTAGCATTAACATCTTCCAATTGCAAACGCTGAGAAACCGAATAGTCACCACAATTGCAAAATTCCCTAGATTTAAACACTTGGTCGAGGTCACTCTAGCAGATAGGCCGCCTCCAAAAAGATTATTCTTTGCTACCATTATCTATCAATACAAAACTACTGTACATAATCCGGATCAGTTTCTAAATAAATATTCATCCTGGGAAATCTATGATTTAGTCGATTCAAACTGATGTGAGTGCTCCCCCTCCTATGTTAGAAATTAACAACAAAACATTGCTCAAAGAATTTTAAGTTAGAAATTAACAACAAAATATTGCTCAAGGATTTTAAAAAATGGGCCCATGAGCCCAAATATTTTGACTTCATAATCAAAATGAATCTAGTTGCCATGCCAACAACACCTTTTCTATATCATAAGAGACTATATTTATCCATTGATCCCTTCTGTGGGTTGTGTCACCGAGCAGAGGAGACATTACACTACCTCATATACCAGTGTGTGGCTCTAAAGTAAACACGATGTATTATGTGTAGTGCATACAGAAAGCCTGGTACCACAATCAATCAAATACTTGTTGCTTTCCATGAGAGATCAATACCCAGTATTAGAGTGCATTCTGGTGCACAAGATGCACTTTCTTGATTGGAAAAATACTAGACACTACCCATCTACATTTAAAAGCAAATTAGCATGCGTTCAAAATAGAGAGAGACAAATAACCTGCCCACTTTTATATGCTGCAACTTGGTTCCTGTTAAAACAGCCATCAATGTTGTAAGTATACCACACACTCAGTTAAACCAATATCAGTGCAATACACAATCTTTTTATCAATTTAATTAAAAAAAAGAGAGAGACATTAAAATGGACTATAGTGACATATGCAAGAATTAATGAATAATCACTCCAAATTGAACCATACACAATTGCAATAGTTTATAATTAGAATAAATTACACACTAGCATAAAGACAATGTACTAGGTTCTCGCTTAAACTAGATCTCTTTAATCAGAAGAAATTGCACACTTACATAAAGAAAATGGACTATATTCTCGCTTGAAATAGAACTCTCACAACTGAAATCCCCTGATGTATGTAATCTCATACATTAATAAATGAACTAATAAATAATGGACAATGCTTTTTCAGTTGAAACATCCATTTCTGGTGCAACTTGATATATGTAATAATGTCAAATAATTCAATGTAAAACAAATGCAAACAGTATAAAGTTTTTTTGAGTTAATAAAGTGTTTTTTTAAAACTTAATAATAACAACAACAGCCGCCACCACCGCCATCATTAACACAGGAATGAGATATCACATTCAAAATAAGCTGAAGAAAGAAGCTAAAAGAAAGTAGACTCTTTATCCAAAACATATTTGTCACTATATGCAAAAGTACAGCTAATTAATCAACTCATTACAACAAAAATAGTTTTTTATATGCCAGTTGTTTCTTTCTCCAAAGCATTTATATAAAAAATTAAAACCATATAATAAGCTACTCTTGTCTAAGAAAACCATAGCAATTTCATCTAAAAAATTCAACAAATCCCTTATAAAAAATGGCCTTGGCTTGCATAGCATTAACATCTTCCAATTGCAAAAGCTGAGAAGCTTAATAGTCACCACAATTGCAAAATTTCCTAGACTCAAACACTTGGTTGAGGTCACTCCAACAGATAGGCTACTTCCAAAAAGATTGTTCTTTGCTACCATTATCTATCAATACAAAACTACATAATCCCGATCAATTTCTACATAAACATTCATACTGGGAAATCTATGATTGAGTCGACACTCAAACTGGTGTGAGTGCTCCCCCTTTTATGTTAGAAATTAACAACAAAAAATTGCTCAAGGAATTTTAAAAATGGGGGCCCTTGAGCCCTAATATTTTGACTTCATAATCAAAATGAATCTAGTTGCAGTGCCAACAACATGTTTTCTATATCATAAGAGACTATATCTATCCATTGATCTCTTCTGTGAGCTGTGTCACCGAGCAGAGGAGACACTACACCACCTGATATATGAGTGGGTGGTTCTAACCTAAACACAATGGATTATGTGTAATTCATACAGAAAGTCTGTTACCTCTATCAATCAAATACTTGTTGCTTTCAGAGAGAGATCAATATCCAGCATTAGAGTGGCCACATTCGTTTTATATGCATTCTGGTGTACCAGATGCACTTTCTTGATTGTAAAAAACATCAGACGCCACTCATCTACATTTAAAAACAAATTAGCATTCATTCAAAATAGAGATAAACTAATAACCTGTCTGCTTTTATATGTGGCAACTTGGTCTTTGTTAAAATAGCTACCAATGTTATAGGTCTGCCACACACTCAGTTAAATCAATATAAGTGCAATACACAACCTTTTTATCAATTTTAAAATTAAAAAAAAAAAAAAAGAATATTAAAATGTTTAGCGACATATGCAAGAATTAATGAACAATCACTCTAAATTGGACCATATACAATTGCAATGGTTCATAATTAGAACAAACAGCATGCTAATATAAAGACAAAGGACTATGTTCTCGCTTAAACTATATTTCTATAATCAGAAGAAATTCAAAAAATTGCACACTTACATAAAGACAACGGACTATGTTATCGCTTGAAATATAACTCTCACAACTGAAATCCCTTTAAAACTGATGTATGTAATCTCATACATTAATAAATTAACTAATACATAATGGACAATGTCTTTTCAATTGAAACATCTGTAACCCCATAACTTGATATATGTAATAATGCTGTTCAATGTAAAACAAATGCAAACAATGTAAAATTTATTTGAGTTAATAAAGTGCCTTTTGAAACATAATAATAATAATAATGATGATGAGATCTCAGGTTATCATTGTTTTTTAATTAACCATTTAGTCATCATGTTAGATGCAAAGAGGGATTTTATTTAAATATATAGGTAATGGACTAATCAAGAAAACTCTTAACTATCAGTCATAAATAATATCATTTTACCATTTTATAATTTTATGATCTTCAATACCTCAGACCAAATGACCACTGTTGCTTTGAATAAAATAATAATAATTCATTATATAACCAATAAAAATAATTAATTGTCTGCCTATTTGAAAAAAATGACATTTTTTTCCACATATAGAATACAATCTTCATTTGTGACTCGTGAACATGACAACTTGATACTAATCAATATATCTTTTAAAATATTTTACTTTTAAATAATTACTATACATTATCTTCTTATTATGTTGATTGTATGCAAGATTTAAATTTTTAAAATTCAGACTAATTTATATATGTAATTATGTACCATTAACAATCTAGGAATATGATGTAGTGATGATGGTTCAGAATAAGAAAACATGATCTTGTGTATCTAATCAAATTAATAAACATTAAAATTTATTACCATATAACTTACAAACTTTATAAATTAATTTTTTTATTAATAAATAATTTTATAAACAACTAAATTAAACAATAGAACAATGTAACATAAAATTATTTACAAAATACAACTATTTCTATTATACAATAATAATTATTATTAATCATCTATCTTTGAAACCCCATCCTTTAATTTTATTCCACGTATCTTTATCATATAAATATTTGATTATAATATAATGTTTTATAAAATTATATATTCCATCTTCATTCTTTTTATAAAATATAAATGTTTATATTAACTTCATTATAATAATTTACTATATAAATGAATGTTTATAACTAAAATTTACAATTTTACTAGTGCTTTTTTTAACAAATGTAACCTATAATAATAATTTGACTATTTTAAATCTATATGAGGATTTAATGAATGTATATATTTATTATAAAGAAAATTAATTTCATATCATTAATACTAATATCATCTTTTCTATGTTATGACATTTATTCTTTTGAGCTCTAATACTTCATACAAAAAAAATAATTATTAATTATTGAACCATTTGTTTTGTAATTATTCCCAATCTTTAATAACAATTTTATTAACTTAACTGTTAACCTTATATGTCAATGCTGATAAGTTAACGTATTCATATATCAACTTTATATCTTTATCATAGCTATTATTAGCTCTTGTTAATTTAAATAAAATGTTTTTTTTTTTATGAACACATGCATTATGCTCATCATCAAATTTATCATCCCTTAAGATAAACTAAATTTTTAACTTCACTATATTATTCTGAATACAAAGATTCTACATCTCTGAATATCATTAAAGCCAAGAAATTCCTACATTTTATTTATATACCACAACCTTGTGGTTTAAATTTCTAAAGATATAATGATCACAAATAGTATAATATTACCAATGAGATCAAATATGATAGTTAATACTTTGACACTATGTTATTTTTTTACACACACTTTTATCCCACTTAAATTAATATATTATTAATTTTATAATTCTGTTTATCTATATTACTATCGATTTCTATTTATTATAACTCATTAATGATACTAAAACAAACAATAGAATAAATGAATAAGAAAAATATACTTATTTATAATTTAACATTCAAATTTTTAAACGCATTCATAAGAATTTTTTTTTTTTTAAAACGAAAAACAATTTTACAACGCTTTGAAGATTCCAATAATAATCGTTTTAAAAAGTTGTAAACAATTTACAGTCCCCCTTTCCCCTTATTGATATACAATTCTTCTTACACAGTAATTAAATGCAGCAATTCCAATACATAAAATTATTCTCTGGGTTGACGTTTTTTATTTAAATCACAATAAAATTTAATCTTATTTTAGTATTAATTCTTCATTATAACATTTATTATTTATAAATATATATATCCTCTAATATAAGCACTTTACGATCCACTTCATTTCATTGGCATCTCTTTAAAGTATTGTGCTTTTATAAGCCAATATTTTATACAAACTCTCCAAATGCTATGCTAATTGTTATTATTTTGAATATAACTCTCAAACCTCTTAAGTTACAATATACTTATTCCACATACTAATAAATCATTACAACCAAAATTAAGATTTATTTAATATATCATTCATCATAAGTACCTTCTTTTGTTTTTTTTCTTTTGTAACATTTCTCCATCATATTCCATTAACAGGCAATTTAAACTTTCAATTAGAGTATATATTCAAGATCTTAAATTAAAAATCAAATAAAATAATCATCTAGTTATTTTTTCATTCTTCATAAATATATTCTTTTATTTCTACATCATTTATTCATTAGATTAAATCCCACTATAATATAAATCTTACATGATCATTATCCTGTTTCAGTAAATAATATTTCAATGTGAACTTTGACTTATCTAAATTATTAACTAAATATTTTTTTTTCTATAGTATTCACTTCAAGTTCTCTCAAGTAGCTATTTCGGTAAAGATTTACATTAGCGGCCCCAATATGTTGGCTCTCTATTGTTTAAAATTATAACTAATTTTTTTGAAAATCTTACGTATATGCTACTATATTACAATTGCATTAAAATTTATTCAAATGTAAAATAATAAAAAAAAACATTTACCTTTTTAATCATAATTGTGTCATATGCATACTAGGAAGTTAGAGAAAAAAACGGTATTGCTGTGTTTACTCCGGAATGCAAATTCATGCAGGTAAGATGAAAACAAAGCTCTGCTGGTACCAGATTGGAATTTCAGCTTACATTTTGCTCTCATCCACATATTTTCAATATTCTGGATGTGTATGCCTTGGTCTTTGGGATGCACGAAGTTGTCATGATGGACAACAACCGAATGCATATATACACCATTGTTGAGACTGCTGACATTATTACATGCAGCCCAGCCATCTGAAATAATCGTATAGTCCCCCTGTGGTCCAACTATAAAACTGTATACATGTGCGTGTAATTCGAACTTTTGAACACAGAGGGCGTCTTTTTTTTGTAACATGTGCTATAAATGTAGATAGTTTAAATTCTTAAGTTTCAAATAAAGTAAAACTAATTATTTTAATTAATGTCGTGTAATTAATCCAACATTCAAATTCTTTAAAAAGATACATGTTTTTTTTATTATCTTTTATATTATGAATAAATTTTAATGTAATTGTAATATAGTAGCATATACATAAAATTTAATTATAATTTTAAACAATAGATGGCCAACATATTGGGGCTACTAATGTATACCTTTACTGCTATTTCTATTCAAATTATTTACTAAGTTACTTTTTATCATACTTAAGTTTCCATTATTAAATTAAAATGAATATTCTTCTTTCTATTCATTAGTCCATTTAAAACATGCAAAGTACAGTTTTTATCAACAATAAAATGCAGAATTAACTGAGCTTTTTCTGTAATTAACTTATTACATACTTACAAAATACTCAATATTCTCACATATCCTTTTTGTAACTGATTATGTGCTTTCCAGCCTTTTTCTCTTCCATTAACTTCATAATATAATGATTCCAAGTTTTGCATTCCTTAGAGGATTGAATATTTTTTCGTAAACTAGCAGAGATTTTTGGTTCTTTTTTATTCTATGAACTTTTCAATAAACTTCACGAATACTTTTAAACAGATAACCAAGTATGAGTTATTTTTTCTTTTTAAATTCAAATAATATTTTGTTACTTTTTTTTTCTGTGATTTTTTTTCAATTAATCCCTCAAAACTTCGTCTGCTTAAATTTTTAAAATACTTCAGACCACAATAGCTCATTGGTTGATTCTCAAATTCATTTTACAATGAATATTTAATAAGTTACAAAATATTCTAAACTGTTTTTAAACCAATATTGTTACAATAAATATTTACTAACAAAAAAAAAAACATAATTAAAAGCTAGTTAAATTAAAATTACTTTAAATTTATCTTTTATAAAATAGATCCTAAATTGATTTTATGAACTTTTTATTACTTAAATAATGAAAATAAATATTATTTCAGTTTTTTTTTATAATAAATCAGTAATTTACTAGAAATTATTAATTTTTTATTTAATAATATGCACACAAACCAGAGCACATGTATCTACAGTACTTATTCTTATTTATGGATGACATCATATTTAAAATACCCTACACATTTCAAATTTAAATATTATTTTTAAAATAAACTATTAATAAATAATATTAATTTATATTTTACTATTTTTATTTAATTATATGCTTTTAAAATATATAATTTAATTAAGATTTAAAGAATTGGTAACAATCCAATTTAAATCACCAAGTTTAAACCCCAAACAATCAAGGTAACTCTTAATTCCCATAACTTAACAAACCAAAATATGACTACTTGTAAAATTTAAAATTATCCAACTAATATCTACTTTTAATAATAGTTTATTATGTGATGTACCAATAGATAAGGATACAATTTTTTTTTATTATATAATCAATACTTATTGATTAATAAATTGAAATTAAATCAAATAAGCTTTTTTTTTTTATTATTGTTGAATAATGCAATATGAATGAATTAATTAATTAACAACATTCAAGTGAGAACAAATAAACTGTACATCAAAAAGGGAAATTTTATTTGAAATAACCTAGTTATATAATCCAGAAATTAAATTACAGAATTGGTAAGTAATAATAGTCATATTTTTTTTTGTTGTTGACCAGACATAACCTTTATATGATAATCATAATTAAATATTTTCTTGTTTACTTAAATTATTATTAATTGTATAAGTATTGTAATTATTCCATGATTGATCATTAAGATATTATTAACCTTATTCAATTATAAAGCTGATGGTAGTATATTATGTTCTGTCATAAATCAGAATGATTGGCTTTAATTATATTTGAATTTAATTGAGGTGGTTTGTCATTCCAATTAACAATTAAATTTTAATATTCATACTTAATTGTAATAAATGCTAATAATTCTTTTTATATGTTTTAATTGTTATACTATAGAGTTTTAATAATTTAATTATAGGAAATTTAAAACAAATTGATATGATTAGTTAATTGTACTTGGGTAAATATCCAATAGATATCTATTGTTGCTTTCGTATACTGGTATGATTGGATATTATAGATTCAAGATTATCTTATAGGTACATTGATATTACATTCTTATTGAGTATTTTATTTTATTATAACTAGCTTAATTATAAAGTCAATATAAGAATATAGCATGATTGAGTTAGTATAATTTATTACTTATCATTTTATTGTTTTTTATCTTGTTATAAATAGTGTGAGAAGTAAAAGTAAATTAAGATAAAAACATAGCATGGATAAGTTGGTATTATTTTATTAAACTAAATTTGCAATTAATTATTGGGTTATTTATCTATTTAAATATTATGAACATTATAAATTTATAAGAGATACTCAAGCTGTTATCTTAATCATTACTAAATTATTTTATTTAAATATGAATATCTTTAAATTTTAGTATAAGTTTGTATTTTGTAAATAATGTTTGATTAATTGGGTATATTAGAACTTAGTTGTTTGATGATTTATTATTGGGTTTCATTCAATTATAAGTGAATTCTATCTTAAGTATATATCAATGTTTTTTTTAATATATATATATATCAATGTTTTGAGGCAGCAATGTTTGATTTAATTGCTTTATTTTAATCTATTTTAAGTAGGGATTTGTATTTAGGGTATCAGAAGTGATAATCTTGTTTGTTTTCTATTTATTCTAAATACTATTTTAATTCATGATGCTATAATAAATATTGCCACCACTATTTTGTTTTAGTGGAGTTGACAAATGGTTATGTGATTGGATAAAGGATTATATTAAGTACTGAGTAATTATTTATTGATTGGTATTTATTTAGTTTAGCATATTATATTTTTCTGTTCTGAACAATATTATTATTTCTAAAGTATTATAAAATTGATATTTTTATGTGAATTATATTTTATTCAGTTACAAATGACATTTAACTTTAGGAATCGTTTTCATTCTGTTATATAGAGTAGCCAAAGACAGCTATATTTTATTCAGGTTATTTATAATTATTATTCCATTGCATATTTTCAATATGTTATAAATGTTACCTAAATGATTGTGGCTATAACAGAGGTTGGCATATATACATATTTATTATAAATGATGCCATAATTTGCAGGGCATAATTAAACAGGATCAGTCTATTATGATTTCATCATATTTGATTTATCACAAAATGAATTCCAAAGCTGTGGTGATTAAAAGAAGAGTATACTCTCATTTTTATCCTGTTACAAATGATGCTCTAACTTTAAGTGTAATAATAAGGGTTACTTCTTCATTATCATTTTTTTTTATTTTTATGTCAGTAATAAAATGTAGTCTAAAACCATAGGGCAACTTTTTATTCTGTTACAAATGGCAACGCAATTCACAGGTCCTTATTAAACCAGGGCCATTCTTTCATGGATCACATTTTTATTCCATTACGATATATATAATAAGTATTTATATAACAATAATAAATTGAGATAAAAACAAAATAAGAATTATGATTCATAAATATAAATAACTATAAATTATTATAGGTTGAAATAGTTTTCTTTTACACGAGGTGTAATCCAGTTATACACTTTTGCCTTCAAATCAAATGTCTCTTGAAACACAAATGAGCATATTTTAACAAATACAAATAATCTTTTGATGCAACTACAATTTATTTCCATATATAAATAAACTATTAAAAGTTTGTAAGAGCTTGCATCAGCACATAGCAAATTTATACATTTATTTTAACCATCTCCAATACTGTTATCTCTTACAGTTTGGTTAATCTTCTATTAATTATCCTTTGCTGGTAATAACGATTTCTATCTACAAACAAAATATTTCTCACATGCCACTATTTGATTTTAGACTGATTTCTGCTTGTTAGTCTACTAGTCACTTATCACTGATTACTCTACTGATCTCTTACCACTAATCCCATACTTGTCCATCTGCATGGGGGGAGAGTATATATTCTGATTTATATATGCAAATGTCTTTGTTTGCATACTAATTCCATGTCAATTCAATGTGTAATTGGGACTATCTCTAAAGATTTTCTAGAGTATTTTTTTTACAAAAGGGAATGTCTTAGAAGTGAAGAAATCTGTGTTTATTTACAAAAAATAAATAATCTTTATTTATATAAGCATTTTTATATGCACGGGTATTTCTGTTTTTATTTTAAATATAAATTTCAATTTAAAAAAGATTGCATTCATTTTTCAAATCACTGTTCTAAGTGTTCAATGTTGAAAGCATCTTTTGTTGTCATTATCATCTCTCTTTTTTTTTTTGTTTGCATATGTATTCTACTACCAAATCAAGTTCAATTTATTGAATTCTGATATAGCATAATGGATTAATGTTAAAATCAAAAGTTGAAAGCTTACAAAATCTCACAAGGGAGAACTATTACATCTGCCATAGTACTAAAAAGTTAAGTAAAGTTTGTTTAAAATGGTTCCAAAGTACAAAACTAATTATAAAGTCAGTTTTCTGTAATGAAATAAAAATATTTGGCTTAGTAGTAAAAGAATATATTTTGATTGAACAAATTTGATTATATACATATGAAAATGCATTCTCTATCTCACTTTATTACCATACTGTCTTTATCATAAATACATTATGGTTTATCAATGTCTTAATACATATAATAAAATTAAATTGTATCATAAATATTTGTATTAGGTAAACTTTATTTACAAATGCTGTCATTAATGTTTATTTTAATTTGAACAAGAGATGTTCATATAATATACAAATGAAACTAAATCATTAGCAACCTAAAAAAAAATACTTTAAATGTTTCCTACTAATGAAAGCATATTGTTTTTGAAAGAGAGGGAATGAGTGTACACATTTATTCTTACTTTATCACTATACTGGTTTTTTTCATAACTATGTTATGTTTTTTTTTTTATGATTCTTTGCTTCTGTGGGTATTCTTATTCAAAACTCTCCTGCATTTTCTTCTTCAATATCTTTATATTTATTTTATTTGTCTCAGGCAATTCTTTCTCTACTGTTTTTCAAATCTTCCTTCCATTGTTTCCTTTACATTCCTCTTCTTTTTTTCTCCTTTGTTTTTCCATCTATCATCTCTGATATTCTCTTTCTATTCACATCTTCTTAATTATCTTTCTTTAATAATTCTTATTAAAACATTTTTCTGATTTTTTGATCTGACCTTTTTTTTCCACAAATTTTCAATAATCTATTTTTGTTGTTAACAGTTTTGTTGTTGTTGTTATTATTATTATCCATTTTTCAGCCCCATAGAAGAGTAATCTTTTCAACATGGTATCATATGTATTTTTTCCCCATCAATATATTGGAAACATTCTACTTTCATGACCCCCCCCCCCATTATTAATCAATACATTATTGCCTTCTGCTTCCAAATATTTGTCTTTCTAAAATTAATATTTAATCCCCATTTTTTTTATATTCCTCCATAAGTTTGGTCATAATTTATTTAATATCCTCCATATCTTGTGCTATAATCATCAATCATCTGCAAATAATAATTGAATAAATATCTATTATTACATAATCTTACATCCAGTTTTTTGTATTTCTTCAATCAAATTTTTAAAAATCATATCATTATAGGTTTTGTACAGAGTAGTCTTTTTCCTATCATAAATTCCTCTGACAATTCCTGACTTATTTTCACTTGACTTTTTTTTTAAAGATTGAATATATATATTGTAACGGGCGACGTATATTATTAACTCCGTCGCTACTTTCCTAACAGAGATTCGGGCTTCGAAATAAACATGACATAGCGTAAAGCTTTATTTATTTACTTATATCGATAGTTATTCACTATCCACACAAGGGGGCGCGACGATTATTTAAGTGGAATTTAATTTCGCATCACCTTACGTCACATCAAAACGATTTGAAGTCTAATCCCCCCCCAGCTCAAACTCCCACATGGACCAATAAGGTTACTCAAGGCCGTTATATAATTGTTTTCAAAGACAACTCCTTACAGAGCGCGTTCACTAATGGGAAAGAAGTTTAGTTTGCTAACTGATTGATCCTAGCACTAGACTTGATTATTGGTTGTTTATGACCAATCACGGCGTTCGTTAACAATAGGCTTATAAAATCCCCCCTTATATCTATACTCAATATAATTGTTTGACATTTGTTTACATATTTATTATAGACCCGCCCAATTCTTAAGTCTATCTTAACTAAGGGAAAATAAATAAACATCGTGACTTACCACGATGTTGCATATTTAAAGAAACATTGGAAATAAATCTAAATCTAAATAAGTATAATTAAACGATAAATTTATTAATGATCAAGAGTAACTGAGATAAGACTTTAATTGTATGAAAAGACTTGAGAAATGCTCGACTTTTTATATACTGACGAATTTATTGAATATAAAATATTAATTTGAATTTTATTGCGCCACACACACTGCAGAGACCACATATTAAACATAATAAAGTATGAATGATAAATACAAGTTTCCTTTTTACATTTTGAGAGTACGGATTATGGTTTATTAGATATCACTTAAGTTCAAAGTTCATGTTTTGAAAAGTCCTACGATTAAGATAGATTACAATAATAGATTAAATATTACAGCAAATTTATGATTTATTTACGCAAGTGTATGTTAGTTAACTATGAGATTGCCTTTAAGAATTTACGAATTGAGTGAATGAAACATAATAAAAATAAACTATTACCTAGGATTTTGATTTTGACTCGGGCGAGGATTTGACGGAGATGGCTTTCATGGAGTGATTTTAAAGTGAGCATAGCATGGTCTGGCGATGTTGGTATCTCGGAACATAATGATTAGGTTGGAGCATTAATTTCACGTGGAGATGTTATTGAATTTTCATAGCTTCGGAGATATTTGGTGGCGGAGCGTCGATCAATCACTGAAGGGTTTTCTAGCCCCTCATGACAATCGACGCTCTAAGTATTAATTTCATAACGATCATCTTGGATTTGGATACGGCAAACTGAAAGAATATTATCTTATATCACGCTATATTAAATAAGCACATTAAGAACAATACATTAAGTCATCAAGCAAGAAGAAAAACAAAAGCAAGCAAAACAAGCCCGACAACTTGAATAGATTTTGTTTGATATTTATAAGAGGTGATCATTATTTGGGCAATCTCCCCATAGTTCCATGTTTTTAAGAGTTGTGTTCGGTTTTAGTAAGTTCACTCAATCCTTTTTGCTTAAGGTCCTGTGCAACTCAGTTAACAAACCTTATTCATTCACACTTTGGTGCAGGGGGTTTTTACAGAACAATACAATCTACATTAATTTTAGAAGTCGAGCATTAACTTTCTCAAACTTTTCTATGAGTTTTACCTTTGCAAAACTATAATTTAAAAAAAACATTTTAAATATCCCGTGGCGATACGCAGGGAAATACTTTGAATTTTATTAGGCATATTATATTTTCTTTTATTATATTTTTAGAGAATGTTATATTAATAATTTTATGTGAAAGCCTTAACTATTTAATTAGACAATTATTATCTGTATTTTATAAATGTAGTTTAAAATGGGAAGAAAACTATTAAAGGTTACAAATATAACGCTAAGAATATTTTGCATTGCTTGGATGTGTGTGTGTTTGTTTACATCGGCCTGTCTCGTGATAATGCATATATTTTCCTAGATTTAAACCCCATGTAACGCTGTCCCGTTACAATATATATACGTATATGAAGAAAATCTCTTATGGTATATGTTACTCTATAAAAATAGTGTTTTTAGAATGGCAATCAATTTACTATGTGTAATTTTAAATTAAATTATCATAATTACATGTATATATGTTGTACGTAATTTGATACTATAAATGCATTTTAAGCATCTGCACAAAGGTTTAGAACCAAATGGCCATTAATATAGAAAATATTTAAACTTTTTTTAGAATATTAAAGTTTTGATGTATCTATCACAATCATTATTATTATTTAAATACATCTTTAATAACTAGGTTAGAAATGTTTGTTATTATTAAAAGTTTTTTTTTTATTTTATGTTTTTTTTTTTTTTTGTTCTGTAGGAAAGAGGATTTTGTTTTATGGGAACTTTTTTTCTTTTTTAATTGCAGAAGACAATATATTAAATTTCCTCAAATGAGCTCTTATCAGCGTATGCTTGTCCATCGTGTGGCCGCGTTCTTTGGAATGGAACATAATGTAGACCAGTCTGGGACTGCTGTCATGGTGAATAAAACTAAAACCACTAGAGTGTAAGTACATTCAGATGTAATTAGATAATATATATATATGGCTATGTATTTGCATATAAGTGGTAATCCCTGGGGGAAAGTAGCATTTGAATATGGAAAATAAATGCAAAGGCTTGGATATATATTAATATAATACAAGACAGATGCTTTTGTCCTATATTAACAGTCATTACTTTAATAAAATTTGAAAAAGTTAATAAATCATTTTACAATGACTTATTTATAGCATATAAGTACATCTAGGATGAATTAAACTTAGATAACTTGGTTAATATTGAATATAGGAATATGAAATAAGAATTAATCTTTCTTATTGCATTGCCAAATGTATATCATATAATACTAAATCATCCATGCACTTCACTACTGTTACACAATGCTTTATTTACCACCCTCTTTTACAGTTTCGATTGTCCCATCAATCTTCTTCAGAACCTGTATATCTCCTAACTTCAACTACAGTTTTGATTGCTCCAGCAATCTTTTTCAGAATTTTTATATCTCCTTACTTCAACTGTTAGGTTGAAGTTAGGAGATATAAATGCTCTGTAAATTGTAAAAGAGGGTGGTAAATAAAGCATTGTGTAACAGTAATAAAATGCATGGATGATTTAATATTATATAATAGGAAATAGCTAATAATTGTAGTGTTCACTATTTTAGTTTTTAAAATGTGGTTTTTATATAAAATACACGCTCCACAGCTTTCCATTAAATTCATTTTTACTACCAACAAAAGTTTATTTAAATCGTTTAGATTAAATATGAGATTAGAATCAATATGTACTTTTTGCAGAATAAAAGAAGAGCTCATTTTTTATTTATTTAAGGATGGTGAAGCATTTAAATTTTTCAAGATCAGAAATTTTTCACATTCCACGTATAAATTTAAAGAAAGTAATAAGAAATAATATTAAATCCACTAATTGCAATGGTTTTGCAGCATACTCTAAAACACTTTGCTCAATAAAAAATAATATGGTTTTTAACAATAAAAACCATAATTGGATAACAAAATTTCATACACAGATTGGGACAAGTATTCTGACAAATTACAGAAAAAATTTGATCAAGTTCCAGCCAGTCTTTAAGGGAGTTATGGAAATAACAAATTGCAAAATTAAGATAGATGTTATTTAATTACGAAATTTATTTAAAAATAAATTTGAAGATCTATGACTTGAAATTTAAATATTTTTTGTTTTTAAAAATTAAAGAAATGTATGTATATATATTTATTTGGTAATGGTATTATTACTTATAATAATATATTCACACACATACATATAAAACAATTATATTAAATTAATATTTATCTGAAGGTTTATGATGATGGTATATTATTAGATGAATTATGTTGCACTATTTCCATCATCTATGAGTGAATGATGAATGTATAGAAAATTTTAAACTCTATTTAAACTTTCCAAATACAAACAACTTGTTAATAAGATATTTGTTTTATATAGTGCACGTTGTTTTTAATCTGTAATAAACTAATAATCAGCATTAAGCTAATGCACATTCGCTTTGTGGATTTAACAATAAATGAATAGGTGGATTCATTCTATTTTTTCACAAAGACTTTATCTTGTATTTGAAAAAGTGAGAGTATTCATTTATTGTTAAAATCCACAAAGCGCATGTGCATTAGCTTAATGCTGATTATTAGTTTAAACAACTTGTTAGTAAATAACACACAAATCGGCAGTTAGTGTGTTGTCGATTTGTGTGTTATTTACTAACAAGTTGTTTGTATTTGGAAAGTTTAAACATAGTTTAAAATTTTCTATACATTCAACATTCACTCATAGATGATGGAAATAGTTCAACATATCACATCTAATAGGAAATTAATATTTGTTAGCAGTAAAATTTAATAAAATATATAGATGTCAAAGTAATTGATCTATTTTGTTTTTTTAAACATACTCTACTTCCACAGTGATTATTTTCATTTGTTTTTTTTTTTGTTTGTTTCTAAATAAAAACATGCATGTGAATTAGAAATTTACTTGAGTGCTGTATTATTTGATAACATTTATTATTATTTTTCAAAGCAATTCATTAGTTTCCTTCTTAAAAATCAAAAATATAATAACTTTTGATGCAACATAAAGTTATTGAAAGTTTCTCATTAAAACGTGGAAAATGAATTTAATGGTATATAATTAAAAATTATTTTTAAAAATATTTTGTTCAGTAATATTGTATTGAAAAAGTATATTTTAATGGTTTATAAGTAAAATTATTATATTTTAAAGAAATTTTAATGGATCATACACACCAGTCCATTTTTAAACTCTTCCAACTATTACCATTATCATTTTAATTTCTTTACTCCTATTTTCATTCACTTCAAGATCTTGTAAGATAATAGTTAGCACTTCCACCTGCTATGCTCAGGATCTGAAGTTTGAGTTCATACTGGTTGATCTTGAAATTTTTAAGTCACAAATAAGCTTTAAACCTTTTTTGTTTCAAATAACTGGCCAAAGACAAGTCAGTATTGAACAGTAAATAATATATAGTATCATTAACTGGAGAATAAAAAGTGCAGGTTAATCTAAGTTGCTCAGATAAGCATTGATTCAAAATTTAAAAATATGATTCTAATAATGTGGTGTTACCTTTACTAATTGTTCAAAAAATATCATATACTCAAGGACATTGGGCCTATGACAGCTTTTATCTTTAATTTTTATCAGAAGTTAAACATCTTTCTAAATATATAAAAATGTTAATCTGATCAATAACATTTTACCTAATTGCTGTGAGAGGTTTTTTTTTTTTTGTCTTATCAAAAATAAATAATAATTTAAAACATATTTCTCATTTTACAAACATTTTATTTTTGTTTTGTTCTTTTAATGTATTTGATAAATGTTTTAACAGATTATGTTTCAAATATTGATTTAATTGATACAGTTTTCAATTTGTTTGATAAAACTTATATGAATAAATTCATGTGTATATTGCTTTTTTTTTTTTTAAAAAAAAAATCAAAATAAGTGTATGGGTGTATATATGATAATAATGAACAGTAAATTATTATCTTTATTCTCAAAAGGTAGAAAGCCATCAGTCAAACCAGTTGGCAAAGATTTGCTATGAATCTGTAGGTTTCACACTTGATGACTTGATATTAATACTCATAGCTATTAAGTTTTTATAAACCAAGGTAAATTGTAACATTCTTGATTTTTTTGCCTTTACAAGTTTTTATAAATTTTGCTGACTTAAGAAAATAGAATAGTATGCTTTTTATCTCCACATTATAGGCATTTCTTGTTTTTAAAATACATATGTGCTTTTGATAACTTATAATAAATGTCAACAATAAAAATTAATTTTAACATCTACTAATTATATATTTACAAAATATGATGTATGTATTAAACAGTTATTTTTATATCAGTCATCATCATCAACCATTATCAATCCACTGCAGGATGAAGGTCTCTCCAAATTTAATCCATCTTCTCCAATCTTTAGCTTCTCCACATCACTCTTGCACACTTTCTTCTTCTAATTCTTGCAATCTTCCTTCACTTGAAAGTGATCTGCAGTTGTCAGTACCTAGATAAAAAGTCGTCATCATATGGCAGCCTGGGTCCACAATCAGGGGATTCTTTGCATCCTCTGCCTTTGGCCACCAACTACTACCTGGTTCGTGACTTTACAGCCTCCTGGGAATAAGGGCCACAATTTATTTTCGTCTGTCATGATTGTATATATCTATTGGGAAAATAATTATCATTTACACATACATTCACTCTGTCTTATCAGGCAATAAACTCACCATACTGGCTACTGCATGTTGGTGAGCAACCCATCCATGTTCGTATGCTATATGAATAATCACATATTAATAACAGCTGCAATGACAAGAACATATGGAATGAACATTAGAATTTGCTCTGCTCGGTTCCTTTAAGGCCTCCAAGAGGAACAAAGGATCTCCTTTCAGTTAATAGCAAACTCTTTTCTGCAGCCTTTATATCAGTACAATCTAATTTATAGTAATCTTAAAAGGATTATGGATTTGTTTTTGTTAAAATAATAGATTTAACTTGATTTTATATTATTTGGTACATTTGCAATATATTCTATGTATTAAAAACTTGAAAGTAAGCCTCTTTCCCCCCTCCCCCAGCAATTTTTAATATAGATTTAACAATTAAATTTTATCTTGGGGTTATCAATGGCAAAGTTTTTAAAACTTTCATTCCAAAATTCTAAAGATTATTTTAAACTTATAACAGTCTACTTTTATAGAAATGTAATTTTTCCCAATTATTATTAATATGACTTTTTATATAAAAACAACTGTAATGAAAATCTTACATAGAATATCAGTTACGTATAAAACACATTTATCTACTCATAAAGTCAAATTGAAAAAAAAACAACTAATTGATCTTTTAGAAAATCTCAATTCTCCACATTGAAACATAGTAAGAAAATACACCTAATTCTCTTTTTATGCGCATAGGTTCTCGAAAATTATGTGTAAAAAAAAATTGTGTAAAAATATATATTGCATATGTGGAAAGTAAGAAATCAATGAAAATAATTAAATAAACCATATGATAAATTTTGTTAGAATATTATATTTTTTGAATGCTATCAAATTTTATTTCATGCACATTACATGTAAATAAAAAATAAATTATAGGAATATAAATTTTATTTGAAAATAAAAAAAATTGAAAGTGATAATACTTATGATGAAACACTCATTGGTTTCTCTACACATGCCATCAAAAACTTTAAGGTTCAGAGTGTTTAATCACTTCTACGTTATAAGTTTATTGTGTTTGGCATGATTTACAGGTTCACTTTCAAACCAACAGAAAAAGTAGTGACAAACTACTCAACAATTAATATATATAATTTATTAGTTTCAAAATACACACACATTAGTTAATCAATAATATAAATATAGTTTATACAATTAATGATGAGTACCGAGTGATAGAACTCCCAGCTATATGATTAGCCTGCCTCGCGAGTTCAAGTAAAACTCTTCTGGCTGTACTGGACAGCTTGCCTGGAATCGGCTCTAGTTTGGACTCTTCCAGCTGCACTCAGACAGCTTGCCTCGAGTTAACTGCAGTCATATACCAGTTTCCAGTCCCAGGTGGACTTGCCTCACTGCATAGACATATCAGTAGTGACTAGTGAAGACACTTTTGCTGTAGTCAGAGGTTTCACTGGAGGGCACTTCAGTCATTCAGGTTGTTCGAATTTAACACTCCGCTTTACCTCCAAAAAGGCTGACTATTTATTGTCAGATTCCTTACCTTACTGGTAACGCTTGGATTCAGAGCGCAAACCCCAATGAAGGATTCATCTCCATTGGATAGCAACCGAGTGCTAACCAATCAGGCAAGGAATCTGGAATAGTCCACTTTTGAAGGCAAGGTCAGGTATGACCAAGTTAAAAAAAAAAAAAAATTAGAAAAAGATAAATGTAATTTATCAGAATTTATTATTTCATTTAACTTTTTTTTTTTTTTTTAATTTAACAGCTCATTCAAAAAGAGAAACTGTAAGTCTCCGGAACTGTACATTTATCAAAAATAAGAGTACCATCTTGCTTGTCCTTAAAACAGAAAAGTACCCAAGATTTTATTCGCTGTCACTTTCTGGCAATAAACGCATATGTGTGCACATGATTGGAATACCATTGTTGTCCTAAAATTTGCATTATATAACTTACCATCTATTGATTTTTGGAAAAATTAATGAATTAAACAAAATTAATTTTTTTTAACATCAATACCAACAAGGAACCTTTTTTTTAAAAAAAAAACAACCTAGTGTCAGAATTCAAGCAAAGCATCAATACCAAACAAATAATTCCCTTTCAAAGCAAAATATTACAATGCAGACAAGCAAATATTGCTGAAAAGGGGAAATGTTGGGAAATAAAGAGATGAAACTATTTTTTAATTAGCTGACTTTTTTTTCATCTTTTTACCAGTCATGTAGAAATCAAATTTTTTGTTTTTTATAATTTGTGTTATTTCAAAATCGTATAAAAAAAATTGTATAATAAGGAAATTAGGTGTATTTGTTTCTCAAAATATATTTTTCTAAGTGATAAATGTCATGATGATAAAGCTCAATGCAAATCTTTTCATTCTATTTTATTTGTAGGGGATAAGGGAGGAAGGTCAAAAAATATTTAATTCTATTAATGACAAATCTAAAAATGAAAATGTTTATGTTTTCTAAATCATAGTATTCCACATGTTCAATCATTAATATGACAAAATGAAAGTTCATTTCAAAACTTAATTTATTCAAAAGGTATGTTACATTATTGAACAAGAACAAGAAAATTAGATGATATAAAGAGAAGATGTTAATATTGTTATACATGATTCGCTAATAACGAATGTTCTTCTATTACCAGCCCTTTATATTGTTGTTAGAAATACAAGGATGCAGAGTGGTCAAGATTGCTTTGATAGTATGAGTTTGTCGTATCAAAGTTTTAACGGGTGGAAGCATTATTGGATTTAGTGATTTAAACATAATTTGATGTGTTTAGGGGGTGAAACAGCATGTGTGTTAACTGCTATTGCAGTCAATTATGTTAATGAAAAGACCATGAGTCATTGAAAGTTTTGATTGTGGAGAGGAGCTCATCTCACTTTTTAATTTCTTTGATTAGAATGTGTGAATAGGGAGCTTGGGTTAGGTTGTGGCATTTGAATTAGCATTTTACATCTAACTATCCAAAGCGTATGCAGGATGAATAAAGAAATTCTGATTATTGAATAAGTATCAGACTGCATTGCTTTGTCTAGTGATAATATGAGCTCACTATTAATTGAAACTTTGTAGATGATGAGTTCTCTTGTAGGTTTCGTCTGTGGGCATTTATTAATATGATCTTGTTATATCTTTCGATGTGCAGGAAAGAATTGGTGGATAGGGTGAGATAGGTTAATTTTAACAGTGAAGTCGAATTTTTCCTCAAGACTGCATCTTTTAAGGAGATGTAATAGTTTATGTTTGATAAATTTTTTTGATTTGGATGGATAAGGTTATAAGCTTCCCATAGCTTGATTTTTCTGATCAAAGGTGTACTGTGTAATGGGTTGATGTTGTTCTAGATGACGGATTAAAGCCAATGTCCAGGATTTGGAATATGGAGGCCAATCAGTTGGGACTACCTTATTTATAATATCGTGATACGTAAAGGCATGGGTGAGGTTATGAAATGTGTTAAATGTTTTCTATAGGATGATAGCTTGAATAGAAAGAAAAGACAGACCACTGAGTTTCCTGGGGCATTGAAGTCCTCTAAGACTTACCGCAACAGTTCGACCTTTCCAGAGTAATCTGGAGCATAAACTATTGATTTTGTTTTGAAATTTTTTTGTGTATTTAAGAAGAGGGCTTAATACGATATTCTAGGCTTGGCAATCATGTTAAGAAGACCAATCTTTTCGAAAAGTGACAGATAGACTTTGGAGAGTGAGTTAAGTGATATTTTCAATGATTTGTGTGATCCTTTCCTGAATGTCTTTCACCATGACTGTGTTTGATTTGAAAATTGGGGATCCCAAGAATCGAAGACTGAATTAATTTGTTTGCCAGATGGCAGATTTGTCATGATTCACTTTATGATAAAAATTGGCAGAGTATCGCTGAATGATTGACATTAGCCGAGGAATGAGCTTGGGATCAGGGATTACGACCATATTATCATCAATATAGACTAAAAGATTTATTTGTTGATTTAGAAATGGAGCAAACACACCAGGGATGTTTTTTCCCATGTCCACTAGTAAGGGTTAATATATGCAGTGAAGAGAACTGAGGGGAGAGCCTTGTGGATCTTCCCATTCTGAGAAACAAAAATCTGTTATTAAGGAGATTGCCATTTATCTGTATTATTGCTCCCAGAATATCATACTCCACCAGAATATCAAGAACGTCTACCGTGACCGAGTCGAACACCACAGCAATTTCAAGTTGCATGGCAATTGGTTTAGACTTGCATTGATTTCTGATAAAATCTATTAGGGTAGTAACTTTAGTCATGGTGATTCCACAATTAGGAGACATGGATATGGGTCAAATGCTTGATAAATCCGTGATTGGTTTGATCTTTTTAAGGAAGGGCACAAGGGCTATTGGGTATAAATGTGGAATGAATCTATCTTGGGTAGTTAAATGATCAATCGTTTTAATTATAATTGGCACTGGAAATGTGCTTAGATGAGCAAGAAGAAATTTGGGTATGCCGATACCCAGATGTAACCACATGGGAGAGAGGAAAGCTTATCTTCTATTGATGCCACAGAGATACCATGTGGTCCCAGAGCCACTGCCAAAAATCAGTTTTTATGTAGTGTAGCATATCCAGCCTGCATAACCTGACAGAAATGGTCACTAATGATTTGTATCATTGGAAAGCCAATAAAGGAGTTTCAGTTTGTGTTGATAGAAGGTGTTATGATGATAAGGAAGGTATGACTTGGCTCTGCTAATGGATATGTATTCTGCCAATGACTTCTGTTTGATTTTATAGAGATTCTTCAGCACAATTATTTCTTGAGGATCATGGAATCTCTGCTGTACCATCTGTAATTGGGTGTTGATGTCAACCAAATCCATTAGCAGACTGTTGGGGCCCTTAATATTTCTGGAATAATGATTCAGAACAGACTGCAGAATCCCAATAAAGGCAAACCAGCTCTCTTCTGCTGGAAGGGCCAAGATGTTGATTTTCCGAAAGAGTATATAAGTCTCTGCAAGTATGGCCTCCATCATGTTGGATTTCCCATCCATACCCATGGTTTTGTTGTGATTGATTGGTGTTAGAGGCATCTTGTTGAAATTCAGATCAACAACCAAGGCCATGTTGTCAGAGAAGGGAACAGGGCAAAAAAGAGGTACAGGTGAGCAAAATGAAATTACGAAGATCTGCCAAAGCATATAGCAAGGGTTTGTAATATAAATGAAAAGAATACAAAGCATACCAAATATAAACTCCCAATACACTCTCAGATAAATAAATTTAAAACAAACATGGAATCTTAAAACTAAGATTCCAAGACACACTATAAATACAATAACAAAATACATATAATAAATGCTTAAAATATTTAAATTAAATAGGCAAAATATATAAAAATAGATTACTTTTTAAGATTAAGCTGAGACTTTAATAAGAGATTTAAACTCTGGTTAGAATATGAAATCTTTTATCTTGAGATATAAAGTTAAAACTGGCAGATGTCTTTCAGCATGGTGCACATAGTTCATTTTACTCGAAAGTTCCGATGGAGACTTAGATTTCCATTATATGTTCAGGAGGCTAAAGGTAATGCTAGGGATCAGTTCTTGTTTAAGCTCTTAAGACATGATTTTGCAGGGACAATTTGGGATCCGGGGCTCATCTTTGAGTTGGTTTAGCATGGCACGATGTTGATAAAATTCTTTATAATCTATAGTTTTGGCATTCTGCAGAGACGATTCTATTTAAAAGATGAAAGTCCGTAAGATAATTTCAGCGGAATCTCCTAGACAACAAAGTAATATTCTCAATAGCAACTCCCAGACACTGACAATGACCTTGAGAATTTATAGCAGCATGGCAATTCAAATAAGTCTCACAAATAACATGATTGGCATAGT
Organism: Epiperipatus broadwayi; assembly: GCA_028023455.1. NCBI lineage: Eukaryota > Metazoa > Onychophora > Udeonychophora > Euonychophora > Peripatidae > Epiperipatus > Epiperipatus broadwayi. Next base: position 13,329,493 of record JAQFVV010006209.1, on the reverse strand, counting down.
AAAACTTAAAGCTATACTAAACGAACAGAAAAAAATCAATAGCTGAACAATAATTAATTTGAAATTCCAGGGCTATTTATATGAGCTCTTATCTTCCGTAACATCTTTAAATCGCACCTTTTGACCAGGGCAAATCCCTATCTCACGGGCATTATCTTATATAAAAATTAATTTAAAAAATAAATAAATATAAAAACAAGTCTCAGCTTTTGTTATTACAAACAAATTAAAATAGATTACATTTAAAATAAGAGAAACAGGAATGCCATTACAACTTTCCAAAATTAAAAGCTTTCTCAAAAAGGATTAACTTTTAAATTAGAGTATTCTTACAAAAGAAAAAAAATATCACAAAGAAAATAGATTTTGAAACTAAAATCTATCTCAAAATAATAAAATATAAAATTTTGATATCTTTTTTAAAAAACTTTAAAAAAAATACGAAAGCCATTTTAAACTAAGTGATAGAACTTTTGAAGTGGATAGAGTATCCGGTTCAATATATATATATATATAGCACAATTTTTTTCTTTTTTTTAATGATGAAATGCAAAAGATAAAATATCTAAATAATATTAATTTATTGACTATAAAAGACAGAAGAGTGACAAAGCAATTTCATTTATTGCTTTTTAATATTAATATATAGAAATAATTGTTTAATATATTTTATTTGCAAAATTCCTAAACATTTGTTCACATAGTTCAAGCAACTTCAATATTTTCTGTGTAAATAAATAATCAATAGCTTTATTGCTTGAGAGTTCATAAGAAGTTTAAGTGATAGATCTAGATGTGACCCTTGAACTTAAAGCTTTAAAATTTGCTGTTGTTCCACTTCTCCAAATGATGCAGGATGGCATTTTCTGTAAAAGGTATTTTTTTTAAAAAAAAACTATTGAATAAATTGTAGTTATAATTTAAATCATCATATTTATTTTATTGCCATCTTAAATATTTAAACACTTCAGCTTAATTGTAATTCAAAAATTATTTGTAATAGGATTATAATAGTAATTTTTGTTTTGTTTGGTGTAATAAAAAATGTCAGTGGTTTAAACACTATTAAATAAAATTGTAATGTCAATTTTATAATAATGTTGAACAAGATTTTTTTATTACATTGTATCATATATATAATTTTTTTTATTTCTAAGATAATACAATTAAAAGTTGTTTAAAAATTTATAGTATATGTGTTATGAATTTTAGACCTGATATGAAATTTAGAGATCATATCCGAGATGAAATGCTTCCGGATGAACCAAAGAAGTCAATACTCAAACGCGAAAGTGCAAGTTTTGAGGAAGGCAAGGAGGTGAGTATGTCTTTTTTTTTTAGAATTTTTTTTTAAGTAAAGTATTGTAGTGTATTATTAACTAAATCGTTCAACTATATAAGATAGCACTAATGCATGTTTTGTCATATGCTTATTCTCTTAAGTTTTGTTATCATTTTTGTTTATTATTATTTCTGCAAAGTTTGTTTTAGAAATCTTATATATATTTATTTAAAATAGAAATTCATATAACAGTACAATACTAGTCAAAATTACAAAATTTTACTAAAATTCCTACATAACCATGATTTCATTTATTAACAAATAGACTTTCTCAAGCGAAATTCAATTAAACATACAACTTATATATAACAAAATAGTCTTCCCATCATTGACTTCAACAATCAACTCCCTTTCACATCAAAGGATGTCTTCATGAGATTGATGGCCTCAGATTTAAAAAATTTTATCATCAAAGTTTCTTTTACTTTTTTCAATTCACCTTTTTTTTTTATATAAAAGATAACCTTTGCATTGTCAAATAATATTTTATAACCTGAATTCAGTTCATGAATATACAAAGCTGAGTTATATTTATTTTTAACTTTTATTCTTTCTTTAAGACCCAGTTTACTCTGGCCTATTTAGATTTTATGACCACTACAAGCAATTTTGTAAACTATTCCAAGAATAGATTTGCTATTGACTGTTTTTATCTATTTAGTAATGAATTTAAATTTAGGCCTTCCAGGCCACTTTCCTACCATCCAATAAAAAAAATTCTTATAAGTCAGTTTACTAATTCATGCCTTATAAGTCAAAGAAATAAATTTGTTATTACATTATCAATTAAATCTTTATTATTAAGGGATCTATAGATATTTTTATTAAATATATTTCTAATAAATTCATGATTACCTAATTCAATATAGTCAGAAGTTAATTGACTTTTCTGAATATACCTATTACTTTCAAAATTATTAAGTATTTTATTTTGTAGTAATTTTATTAAAGCAAAAAATTTAAGAAATATAATATGGCCAGGCAGTTATCAAGTTTTTACTCATAAGAAATTTTCTTTATTGATTTTTTTGTTATAGGAATAAAAGACTGAATAATTTTGAAAATAATAGTTAAATTTAAAGGAGTCAAATTGCTTCTGACTACATTGAGTTTGGACATAATCATGAATTTATTAGGAATATTATATTTAATAAAAATATCTATAGATCTATTAATAATAAACATTTAATTGATAGTGTGAATAAAAAGTTTATTTCTTTATTCTATAAGTTATGCTTGGAAGAAAGGCCTGAATTTAAATTCATTATTAAATAGTTCAAAACAGTCAATTGACTGCAAATCTATTCCTGGGGTTGATTATAATATATATCTTGTAGTTGTCATACAATTTATATAGGTCAGAGTAAATTAAGTTTAATCATAATAGTAGAGTTAAAAATATACATCAAACTCACCTTCGTATATTCATGAACTGAATACAGTTCATAAAACATTATTTGACAATGCAGAGATTATATTTTATGAAACTTCGATGATAAAATTTTTTTGAATCTGAAGCCATCACGATATCCTTTGATGTGAAAAGAAGTTGCTTATTGAAGTGAATAATAGAAAGACATTTTATATGTTGTATGTTAATAGATGAAACCATGATTGTTTTATAATTTTAGTAAAATTTTGTTGCTTTGGCTAGTATTGTAGTGTTATATGAATTTCTATTTTATTTTTTATTGCTAGTGTAGTGTTAGGCAGTATTTAATTTTTATATATTCATTTGGCTTTTTGGACTTTTTTTGTTTTGTTTTTAAAATATTCACAAATTAATATACAAACATAGATTATTATATTTCTCAAGAGTATTTAACAAATAATAATTATTCGGTCAAAGGTATACTGCAAACCTGCGTTAACAGTTTTAAATATTAACACCATAATAATTATTAATTATGCACATAAATTAAGTATTATTGCAAACATGTTTTGTACATTGTGAAATACAGTCAAATAAATATTTTTTATTATTTATGAAAAAAATATAAGGATTTCAGTAATATATATATATATTTAATTTTTGATATTCTCAGTTAGTCTTCAAGAATATTAACTGTTTTGCTAAATTACTAAATATATTGTTGTGTTGTTGTTTTTTTTTTTTACTTAATATATGAAATTTTTGTTGCTTTCATTTTATACTGTGTTTGTTTTCCATCTCTTGTATACTGGCATCAGTACATACTACTAATATTAATTTATTAGACTATTATTAGTATTAACTGTATTTCAGTTGTTAACATTTTATATATATATTATATTATTTTTTATTTGTGAATAAAAATGTAAGGGAATTTGATTTTTGCAAAGTATGATATTGAGAATAAAAAAATTCTCTGGAGTTTCTATACCCAATAAAAATTTAAAAAATTGCTGCTTCCACCTCTCCTTAAAGATATTTATTAGGGAAAATAATTATTCATATTAATATATTTTATAAAAATCAAACAACTCTTATGCTAATCATAAGGAAAAGACAGTAAAAGATTTAGAGAAATGGATATTTTTAAAACAATTGTTTTTGCTCATTTTTTCCATTATCAATGAATAGTTCTCCAGTTAATTGTTACAAATATTTGTTTTCTTATAATAAAAATAAAAAACATTTCCATTGTTTTTTCAATAAGTGAATGTACATACAATGTATATTTTTTCCACTTTGCATGAGGATAAGTTGATAATCAATAAATGTAGACTGCAGATATTTTCCATATTCTCTCTGTATACTCATTATCTCACATTTGTTTAACCATATTCCCAAAATTACATCTATATATATATATTGTTAGAAACATTAGACATATTGCTGCAGTTCTAGTTTTTACAGGTTAGAAAAAAGAACCATGTTTATAGGTGTTACCTTTCTTTTTTATATTCCTACATAATGAAATACTAGTATTTGTTATGATTAATGTCTCTCATGCTTTTTTTGTTGGAACATTATCATAGTTATTTTAAATCTCTCAATACCAGTTTAACATGTTAAGATTCATTTTTTTTCTCTCCAAAAAATACTGTCTCAAAGTAAATTATACTTTCCATACATATTTTTTTCATGAGTGAATTTGCACTATTTTTTCATATCACTGAAACAATTCCAGTTTTCTAGTGGTAAAAACAATTATGAATGAGTTTGTGATGCTTATAATAGTTTAAAAGATTTTACTTTAAAAATAGTATAAATATATTTTAGTTTCATTTGTTCATATATTTGCTTTTTTTATTATTACTCTCAATCTTTTTTCTGTACTTTGTTATTAACCAGATTGATTCTTATGTTCAAATGTTATTGTTTTTTTATCTCATACTTTTTCAATTGTTTTACTACATATATTTATGTCAACATTATCAAATACAGTATATATATTTTCTAGTTCTATAATTTTTTTTTTCATATTTCAATTTCAGATCTGCATTATCTTCCTAAAAGAATACTTTAAACTGATCTATTTTTGTTGTTGTTTTTTCAAAACTTATCCATATGTTTACAATCCTAAATATTTTCCCCCTTATATCAATTTTTGCATTATTGTCTTTGTTTTATATTGGACATTTGCAGATTTGTAACATGATTGCCATTTTGTTTTGAATTACCCTTTTATATTTATATCCTTTTTTATATATTTTTCATGCTTAGCATTTTTTTATATATAATTGTTTTATATAAATTCTTTGCATGCTTTTTTGAGAAAAGCTTGTATAGATGTTCAACTTTTGTTATATATTCACTCTATTTATTTATTTATTTTGTTACTACTATTTGATTTTTAATGGAGCTTTTGATTACAAAAGCATGTCATCTTCATTAAGAAGTGATCGATATCAGCACTGTTATTTTTACAAATTTTAATACTAATTGTCCAAAGAATAGTTGCTGCCTTCAGAATATGATTTATGGCTAATTAAATCTTTATAATATTTTATATTGGAAAAATATATTTAACAGCTTTCTAAATCAAACTGCTCACATAACTTTTTTAAAATCAAATTTACTGTTATATTTATTATTTTTATACAAATGGACTTTTGTTTGTTTTTGTTTAATGGTGACCTTTGATAATCTTCATAAAGTCCCATAATATATTCGTAGAGGCATATATTCCAACAATCTCTATTTCTTGAAAAAAAAATTACTTTCTAAATGATAATATGTTCCTTTAGAAAGTTCTGAGCTGGTTATGTTGTTAATAAACACATACTCTAGATCTGTTGCTTTTTGAATCTTCAATTAAATATTTCATCTTTTTCCGTTTCCTTTTTTTTTTTTGTTTCGTTCTGAATAAACCATAAATATTATGGCATATATATATTTAGGAACTTTTGATAAATTTTCCACATTAATAGAGATCTTTTTTTTTTACTTTAAAAACAAATTTTATTAGGTCTAATAAAGGTTACATTTTGAATAAAGGAACATAGTTAAAGGAATGAAAAAAAAACACACACATTTGTTGATTTACCATAGCTTATGTTTGCTGCTATTATGTTATTGTCATGGTAGATTATGTTGAATTTGTTTGGAGGTTGTTGGCTGTTTATCACTATGCCAACTCCACCAGCAGCTGTGTAGTTGATTATGAGTTTTGTGAAACCAAGACCTTCAAGCACCCCCAAAATCTTCTGGCTGGACTCTGAGTGGAACTTGGTTTCACCAAGGAATAAAATGTGGGGAGAGTGGATTTTGGACTGATGCCTTATGGCATATATTCTGGAAGGGATGTTTATTCCCCTCACATTCATGCCAACAATCTTACATTTCATAAATGTGGTTAATTGTAGCACTATTATCTACCGCAGTCGGATTTTTTCGTGGTTCATGAGATATATCTATATTTATTGGCAGTGAGTCTTGTAATAGGTTATCAGTGCAGAATGGAGGGTATAGTCTTTGTTCCAAATCTGGCTTATCTTTGTTATGTGGAGAAAGGTAGTTTTCAGCTGTTGCTTTTCTATGTTTTTTCTCTGCAGCTGACACTTTTCCATACGAGTTTGTGTTGTGTGATGCATCTTGATTTTGTGCATTTGTTGATATATGTTTTATTTGTGTATCATTTTCTGAACTAACTTTCTGTATTCCTGAAGATTTTCTTTTTTTATTTTGGGGGTTTTGATTTAAAGTATCCATTTCTGTTTCTTCATCTGTTAGGCTGGGTTTGTTGGTTTGTTCTCTGTTGTATTTATTTAATTGTGTTGCCTGATTTTGGTTATTAGACAAACCAGGGTCTTGACTATGCTTGTGTTTAGGAGTAGGGATTGCTTTTGTTATTTTAGTAGGATCAGATTCAGTTTCAAATGATCTGTTTTGGATAGTATTTGTGGGAGATTTGTTGTCTGTTTCATGATTAGTTTTATTTGAGGTGGTTTGCTTATTTATGTTTTGATTGGAGTTTGTATTGTAGTTATTTTTATTTTGTTGTTTTGGAGAGTTTGAGTGAGTTTGAAGTGATTTCTGATAGGATTTCTTGGATGGTTTTTGAGTAATTCTGTATTGTTCATTCGTTTGATTAAATTGTTCTGTTGCTGTTGACTGTTTGGGTGATTGTTTGGTCTGATTAGCCACACTTGTTGCATTGTATTTAATCTGCTGGCTGCATTTGTGATATCTGTTCTTTTTGATGCCACATAGTTCACAGAACCTTGCAACACAATCTCTGATAAGGTGTGTTCTTAGACCACAGTAGAAGCATTGAGGCCTTATGCCTAAAAAAGTTAGGATCATTGGTTGTCCCATGCATTTAACCACTGTTGGAATATCACTTGGGTTACTGCCTTGTTTCAGGTGTAGTTCAAATGAGGCTATATTTGAAAAAATCTGTAACCCAGCTTTGTCTTGTGGCAGGTATTTGAATCTGTTGACCTTACCAAAGGGTGACAGTATTTCTTGTAGTCTATTCTCATCTAAGCCATGTATGCAGTTCTTGATTCTGCCAGACAAGGCATTAGCCCGGTTTAAGTCTATATAACAAATAAATAGGTTATTAAGGGTTTTATGTGTGTCTTTAAATACATTTCTATTCCCCAGCTGGTGAATTCTATGGCGATGTATCTATCGTTTGGATGATTAGATATCTTGTAGATTGTATCTGCTATGTTTGAATTCTTGATCATGTTACACAGGTCATCAAATGGGAATTTAATGAGAGAGCAACTGCTGTCAGTGACAGCCAGAATCAGACTTTTATCACTGCTGTAGTAAGCTAGCGATTTGAGCAAGTTGTTTGGTATAGTCTGATTGAATCTGTATGTCAGGCCACTGTATTGCTCCTCATCAAAGTTTTGCGTGTTGAATATTTCATCATCATGGCTATTATGACTTTGCATTTGTGTGACATCAGTAGATTGTTCCATCAGATCAATCATCATGTAGTTTGGGTCAGAATTAATTTCTGTATCTGAGTCCGTATTTTGTTCATAAGTTGGCGATGTGTTACTCTTAAGAAAGTTTCGGTTTGCATTTACCTGCGATATGCTATTATTTTTGGCGATATTGGCGTATGATTGTTTCTTTGTGGTGTTAGTATTCTGTTGTGGTTTGTTTGGCGTGTTGTTTTGGTTTAGTGATGGGAAATTGATGTTGTAGTTCCTTTCGCAACCTAGATTTTTATTATTATCGCTGATTTTGGCTATTTCAAGTGAGTGTCCATTTTTCGCCTCTGGTGAGAGTTTTTGACTTTCAAATGTACGGTTATCTGTATTTAACATAGGATTTTGGGGGTTGATACAGGGAGACCTGTATTGTAATATGAGATGGTTTTGTCTTCGGATGGTCAATATCAGAGTCAGAATTAATTTCTGAAGATTTGTGTGTTTGATTTATGATATAACCAAAGTAGTTTCCATTTGTTGCTGTATTTGAGAGGAGATTTTCATCATTTACACCAGAATTAAGTTCTAAAGTATGATGTATCTCAATTGCTATATCACTATGCTGGAAAGATGCTGATTCATTGTTGTTGTTAGCTCTGCAATCAGGAGTAATTTCTGATTGAGTGGAATTATTTTCAGCTTTACCTTCCATTTGCTTTTTATGTTTTTATCTGTATCTTTGCTAATTGAAGCTTTTTTTTTTGGATAGTAATATTTTGGAGTTTTATTATTATTTTTATTCGATTTATTATATGAACTATGCTGTTTCTGTATTAATTCTGTTTTAAGGTCAATGGCTTCATAGGCCTCATTGTCCGAGTCAAACTCTGAGCTGGAATATCTAGAACTTTCTATATCACTATTGGCGATAGGTTTTACTTTAAATTTTTTTCTTGTGTTTCAATTTTTTTTTTGAGTTTTTAAATTGCATTATTGTATCTTGTGCTATTTTCGGCTGTTTATATTTTGTTTGAGGGCTTGATTCTGTAGATCTCCGTGGACCCAATGAGCCATGTTCGTATGAACGTAATCGTCCATTTGGCCAGTGTTGAGGTTTAGGCTCCGGACTTTTTTATTTTTTGATTCTTTACTATTTTGGATTTTTTAACTTTATTCTGTTTAATATTATTTCTTTTTTTATGGACATGTAAGTATTTTTTATTAATAGATATTTGTTTTTGAGGATCAGTCTTCTGATTCATAGGTTATGGCAGAATAGCAATCATCGCTTTCCGTACTTGTCGTATTTTTATCGCTATCGGAGTTAAGATTTTTTTTTTTAACATTTTTGGTTCTGGGAGAAACACATTTTGGGGAACAATTACTTTTATACTTAAAGCTACTACATATTTCATTAGGCTTATTATATTCAGGGGGGTCTATTGTTATTACTGTATCACCTTGAGTTTTGTGTAGTAACTAACGTAAGCTGTAGTTTGTTCCACTTATGTTTAAATGCCCCATTACTCGTATTTGAGTTTGATTAAGATTTGATTTAATGGATTATTTTGGTTTATGCTTGCTCATTATTGGTATTTTGTTCTAAAGTATTTGTGCTAGAGTAATTATAGGATTGTTATGGGTTGATCAGATATCACACTAGACCTGTAATTTCACTGTCTAGTTTTGGCTTGAGAACGTATTGCTTGTTGCAAAAACTTATTTGTGAAATATTAGTAGAGTTTGTGGAAAAGAGTTATAATTTTCATTAGATTGACAGTTATGGCCTGAATATTTATTTGAGATATTTATTTTTTTTTTTTTTGAGCTTGTACGTTTTTCATAATGGGCTAGCGTTTGTTTTTTTTTTGATTAGATGACTGGATTTACTTCTCAACATGCAAAAATTTAAAAAAAAAAATATAATAAGTACTTACCTTGACTATCTATGTAATATTGTTTTTAGAACAACATATTTAAAACCTTTACAGACTGTGCCAAGCTGCAAGATATAACACTTTTAAAAGATTTTTATGTAGGTAAAAATTTATTTTTTTTTTAAAAAAAAAAAAGAAAGGATTGTAGTTTTGTACATATGAAACTAAAACTTTTTTATATTTGATATTTTTAAAGATAAACAAGAGAGATCAGTCTGAAAAGAATGATTGTTTCTAAGAATTTTTCTTTTTTCTACTACTGGAACATATTATTTAGATCAGTTAGTTTCAATTAAAATCATTTTATATAGTTGATTATTTGTGTTTGTGACTATAGCTAGTTTTCTGAAAACAATTTAGTACACTCATCTTTGTTCATTTGGTATGGAATATCGATAACTCACTTTAATTTTTTCAAAAAGTAAAGCGAGATTCAGATGTCTTCTACAAATAAAATAATACTTTCATTACAACAATATACAGTTCCAATTTAGAACGTTTTGCTTTGGATTTCTGGATGAATATACAAGAAGACAATTATTTTTGGCTTATATTTTTTAGAGAATTTGGTATTTTTTCCGTCAAACTGGACCCCATTGTTTAGATGTTGACCCTTTTGTCCCACTTTAACTATGTTTTTGCAAAGCTTCTTGGAGATCTATATAAAAAATTGCTGTAGTAGCTTTATGGAACAGCAGAAAGTAATCCCTGTAATTTGAAATCTATTATTTATACCTTGAATAAGTAAAAAGACTAAATAAGGCACAGACCACTAAAGCGGGAAAAGTACAACTTCCAAATTTAATTTTAATTGATCACAAAATGCTAAAATATACAAGCACGACAAATCTTCATGAGAAGCCAGGGTATAAAACCACAAATATAAACATTCTTATAAATCCACACAGAAAAAATTGCACTATTTTGAACTAAGAGAATAGAATGACTAGACCTATTTGACTATTTATAGTTTCGCCTTAAGTCTTTGCAATGTTATTTGCTAAGACTCTTATATGGTTGGCGAAGACTTTCAGCCCCTTGCTTTTGAGTTGGGTAGCTGGGTTTGAGACTGTGGTGTCGAATTTCAGTTTTCCACTCAATAGAAAACTTTGTTAAAGCGGCTTTGGGTTGGTGTTTTTAGACTAGCTGAACCCTCTAGCACCTCTCTGAGGGTGCCGCCGAAACCTGGCGGGTTGGGGGGGGCTAACCTTTTGCTTCCGCTGCTTATCCAAGCTTGTTGGATGGCACGTTTTTTTGTGTTTTTGAAATTAGTTAAAAGCTCTGTAAAAAATAAAGTTGAAAATAGATATGCACACAACAATTTAAACAATTTAAAAATACTAGCATACCACTTTGTGGGAAGATATTAGAAGAAAGCTTACTACTTTTTATTATGGTATATTATAAGGAAAAAGCGTAGATTAGAATTATAAAAATTTAGTTATCCCCCCCCCACATTTTAGCATATATTTTGTATGGTTGAATATATGTATAATATATAAGGGACTTGAACTCAAACTTACGAACTCCCTACAGCTATCCAATACATCTTATACAACCGTTATACATGACCATATACATACATGTGAAAAAGATAAATGATCTCCAATGTATTTGGTGCTTGTCCATTAAAGTTTGAAGATTTGTTATCTTATTATAAACTGAGCACTTACTGAGTATCTTTTGGAGATAGTGATCTGGACCAACTGATAAGTGCTGGTTCAGAACGATATATTTGGAAATCATTTATCTTTTTCACATGTATGTAGTCACATATATCAATTGAATAAGATGAATTGGATAGCTGTAGGGAGTTTGGAAGTCTGAGTTTTAAGTCTCTTATAATTACATTAAGTTTAGTATGGGCAATATACGTGCAGTTAAATATTATATATACACACACATGTAAAAGAGATTCAATAGCTTACTAAAGCATAAAGAACTTTTGAACATCTCTTCATCAGGGACAAAGAAAAGAAAGACATTAATAGGGTAGTCACTGTTATGAATAATGAGAATTTTTATATGCTTTCATTTAATTTACGCTGGGTTTTTTTTGTTTGTTTATTTTTTCATCTATTTGTCTGAGATATCTTGTAATTGAATTTTCACCCACTTCCCAATTTCCAATCTAGTTGAAATTTTGCAAATATATATTTTCTTGATGACAATACAACTTTTTAGAGTTTGCAAACAATTTCAACAAAAAAAAATACTGAAAAAATAAAAATTTTAATTTATATGGGATTCAATACTCTTTACAGTACTGTCATCTAGCAGTATTAAATTGTATATCTAAATTTTCTTTACTTGTAATTTCTAGAACTATATTAAACTAAAAAATATTTTTAATGCATTTATGTAATATATAAACAAATCAAAGTGTGGTATATTATAATTCTAATGTAAATTAACTTCAAATATGTTTTAGTAGTTATGTTACTAGGGAAACCATGAATTGCCACTTATAGTTCCCGAAACTAAATCTTTTTTTTTTTTTGCCTTTGTTCACTAAAAACTTCTTAATCATAAGTTTAATTATAAATAAACTGTATTTTATTTTTAACCCATGTTGTTATAGATCCCTCGCTAGGATTCAGAAACTCACAACTCCTTTAAACATTCTGTGAATAATAGTCTCCCTTAGAGAATTGTATATGTTAGAATTGAAGTTTTCATGGAATTATGATGTAAACAAATCAAATTGTGGTATCATTTTCATGTAAATTATTTTCAAATGTGTTAAGTCCAGAAGCTAAGCGACTTTTTATTCTATCATTTTTAATCCAAGTTTATATGGATTTGAAATCAGAAAGTATTTTTATAGGCACTGAGATTCAGGAGATCACAATTCTTTTAAACTTCCTGTGAATAATATTTCATCTCTCCAAAGAATTGTATTTATTAAATTTGATTTTTTTGTTTGTTTATTCTGTAAACAACATCATTGCTAAAATATTATTGAAACTAATTTAGTGGAAATGATCCCACATTTTGATTTGTTTACATCATAAATCCATGAAAAATCAAATAATATATTAGAATTTTCTGAGGAAAATGATATCTTATTCACAGGATCTTTAAAGAAATTGTGATCTTCTGAATCCTGATGTTTGTAAAAAATAGCTTTCTGGATTTAAATCTATATAACTACTTAGATTAGAAATTAAAGAGATAGGAAATATCATTGGCGATTCATAGTTTCCGTAGCAACTATTACTGCTAAAACATATTTGAAGATAATTTACATAAAAATGAACCCATACTTTGATTTATTTACATAATAAATTCATGAAAAATCCAAATCTGGTTTATAATATTACATATAAACTAATTTCTATAAGAGTCACTAGACATTTAAATTATTAGTAATAACTTTTATTATAGGTGTAGATGACTCTTAGCATTTCTATGTTCATTAAACCTTCTAAGAATGTATTCTATTAGATTTTAAAAAACTGTAGCAGAAGTATGCTTTTATTCTTTTTCTAATAGTAGTTAGCTTTTGAATTGAAGTAGATGGATTTTTCCAAATTTATTAGATCATATTGGGTCTCTGAAAGCCAATTAAAATATGTCATCATTTTATTATCACTTTTTTAAACATAAAAAATAAATGGTACTTTGGTATTATCCTTGCTATGTTGTATTACTCCAATCATGTATTACTCTAAATTTGCGATATGTTTAAAATGACAGCTTCAAGGAATGTGCAGACAAACTTAATTGATAAAATTTATCTACAGATCCCATGGAGGTGTTGTGGAAACATACATAACCTCGAAAATACATCATAGCATGTGTAATATGAAAGTTCAAATCTAAAAAAAATAATAGTTATATATATTCATTATGGAAAAATGAATAAATATATTTTTATACTAAATAAAACAGATACTGTGGATTGTGCCTTTTTAGTATGACACTACATGTCATCAAAGCCATTTTTCCCCTCTTGGTATACTATGTGTAATAGCAAACTTCAAATCTAAAAACAAACAAACATGTACTTTCCAACGATGGAGAGATATTCATTACGGAAAAATTGAGAAATATGAAAAAGAACCCTAAAATATTTTTTAAATGGTGAGTTGTAACAAAGTTTTAGATTCCCATTTTTTTTAAGCTAAGGCGGGGGAGATGGGACGATTGTAAGATAAAGTTGTGTACCTTTATCTACAAATGGTGAACTGTACGTTTAATCTTATATTTTAATTATCTTTTTTTTTTTAAAAAAAAAAAAAAAAACCGCAAATATAACAACTTTTACCACTGTATTTTCAAATAAATAAAAGAATTACTTACAGATAATGTGATACATTTGCTGCAAGTTTAATGTTATACACCTTTACCCCGCTTAGCGATTGACTATTTAGCGATATTTCACAATAGTGATCATCATCAATTTGTACTCACTACTTCAATTTACAATCGATTTTTCACTATAACGATCGGAAAAAATAAATAAATAAAAAATTTTGGCAACCATCTTGAATTTTGCGTCACTGATGACATCAGAGATATAGGTATTTTAAATTCATTTTACCCAAAAGCAAAAGTATATTATTGTAATATATATACAGGTAATGACTTTGCTGTAATTGTATACACATACAATATTTTATTCATAAAACAATGTTAGTGCTGCATTCAGTATTTTGAATATAGAACGTATAAACTTAAAATATCTATAATTACTGAATCTATAATACTGTATATATAAGTGTTGAATGTCTTTAGAAAAATTAAACTTTATTTAAATATAATGTACAGTACTTGGATTATTTAAATAAAGTTTAATTTTTCTAAAGACATTCAACACATATTAGATGATGAAGAGCGTCAAAACAACTAAACTCTTCCGGTCTCTTTCAGGAAAACACTAAATATGAATATTAAACTGTGTGCATGTGTTTATTAATTACGATCGATTATTTTTAGAACACCTGGATAATTAAGTAAAAATAGTTATTGATTTTGTAACTTCGTTAATAAATATGTTGTTTACACTCAAGTTGTTTCAAATCAAAAGAAAAACATTTTAAAACGCAAATGTCAAATTAGAAAAGTTTAAAAAGAAAAACAGATTGTATTTAAAATAAATGTTAATGAATTTTCTTCTACACAAATTGGGGGGGGGGGGCATTATTACATTACTAAAAATATAGTAAAAAAAATAAAAGAAAAATAAACTTTGCTGTATGTTTTAGAAAATTAGACGTTAGATTTTTTTTTCTTTTAAAATAAGTTGATTTTTTTTTCTAAAGTTGACTGCTTTACGATAAGCATTAAGCATTTTGTTACTGTGAAGTACAGTAATAAGTATTTATGTTCAATTAAATAATTAATAATTAAACATTGTTTTTTAATTTGAATAATTTCACATAAGTAATAAACATAAATGTATAGTAGTAATATATACTGTAATACAAATTTTTTTTATTTTTAAAAATTGGAACAGTAGAAACATCTTTAAGATCGAGCAGCACATTTTCATGGGTCCATATATTTCTAAAAAAAGTCTTCAAGTATTTCATCTGTAACTGCAGCCTTTCCATTTTTCAGATTATAAAGAGGTGTCTTCATCTATATTGAAGCTGAATCTGAGATTCAGATTGCGCTTCACAGCCCACCTCATATCTTCCGCTACCAAGCCAAATTCAAACCCTATTCTTGTGTATATATTCTGCTCACTAACACATTTTTTTTCTTTTTTCTTCTTGATATATTAACTAACATACTTCTTAACGAAGATATATGCGAAGATATCTGAATTTAAATACACACACACAGAAAAAAGAAAAAATAATAATATAGTATTTAAAAGGGGAATACGTATACGCAATAGGTAATGGAGGATTAATTGTAACAAACTTATAATATCAAAATATATGATATTTTCTGTATTTTTATAAAAGTTATAGTAATTATTCAGTAATTGCGGCTCAGATGTTTATAGATATTGTGGAGACAAACCTACTGAGCAAATATTTACTAGAAAAAGTTTGTTATATGTCATTGTATAAAATTTTGTCTTTTAAATTATTTTTGCTATTAAACTATACTTTTCTTTTTAAATCCAATATGGAAAATGCAATTGTAATTAGTCAAAAATTATTAAAGGTGAGAAACTTAATCTTGTTTAATCTTCTAAAATAACTTTAACTAAAAGTTTCTCTAAAATTAAAATTAGAACTAAACTTAATTGATTTATTTTTGTCATAAACATTTGTTATAAAATTAATTTTGGTTTGAATACTTATCTAACAATGGCAGCTTCCAACACAATGGGTAAAGCTTATGTAAAAATTCTTTTAAAAAAATTAGATTAGAGAACGATTAGCAGTGACCAATCAAGAAAGCATTCCACAAATACCGGGGCATAGTATAAAATGGGCTAATTTTGACCAGGAGAAAAATGAAAAAGTCAATGAAAGCAGTTGCCAAATTAATCCACGCTCGTTTAATTTCAATGTGTCGTGAGTAAACAAACTTCACCTTTCTCGCCGTTCGAGATGGTCTTCCCTGAAATCTGTGCCCAGGATCCCAATACTCATAAACTGTAACTATATGCTTGTTTGTTGAATAATGAACTTATTACCTGCCTGAATACCTATGCTCGTCAAACTAGATCTAATTCTCGGAGTGAAATCTGAACATCACCAAAAGAACAATCAAGTTTGTACAGAGGTAATTCAAGTTCTGCTAGACTCTTAAATTTACCTTGAATAATTTCAAATCTCACCTATCTGTTTTTTTAAACACTTTGTAAAGCCTTTCTTGTAAAAATTAGTATTAATTATGAATTAATCAATTTGTAAATTCTTACCTTGTTAGTCAAATGTACTTTGTTCTCTCTATATAACTTAGTAGTAATTTCTCCTACATTAAACCTCTCCTGAACAATTATTATTTCTTAATTTCACGTCTATGCGGCAATATTTTATTTTCATTATTATAGTTTATATTTTCATATACTAAATTATATGTCAATAATTTTCCCAAGATTTGCAAGTCTCTCCGCTATCTCTTTTAAAACCCCTTCCTTACTTTTCATAGGGTGATTAATCTAGTTTTTAACAATAATAAAAAAAACCAAACTTGTTCTTATTATAGCGGATACCTGCAAGTCTGGGAGAGTAAAATAAAAATCCGATAATTATTGTACAATGTTATTTTCAAAAAACTTAAGCAAAAACTGTTTTCTTTGAAATGTTTTTTTTTTTATTAATTAAATAATGCCAACTTCTAAAAACTTTAAATATACTTATATGAATTAAACCAACATTATTTTCTTGAAATCATTAACCATCACCTACTTTATATATATTTAATAATATGTAAGGTATTTATGAAAGCACTTAAAACCAAAGATTTGTATTAGTTATACATTGTGGGAAGCTTTATGTGTAATTTAAAGTAATAAAAGGGAAGGGGGAATCCTCTAGTTCTATGAGCTGTTATATTAGCTTTAATTTTATTTATCACATATCCATGTAGTAAATCAAATCATACCGATACGCTGAGTCTTTATCGATAAAAATAGGTGATAATTCTTTATTTCTTACTTTTAAGTTTGTATATTTATATTAATTCAAGCGTTACGTGTATACTAGCTTTTAGTTTTATATATATTTGTACTTCATTTCCCGGGTGTATCGGAAAACCCGAGTCACATCTATTTTTACTTCCAATTCCAAGGACAAGGTTTGTAAACCACTTGGGACTTCTTCGGCGCTAGATATTATTGCATAGGGTTCGCTCTGGCAAAAGTCCAGCTTATGGCAATTCAATAAAGCGCTTTCTTCATTGCTTGTGACCCAACCCTGCCAAACGTTTGCAGAGAATTACCTTCTTTAGCCGCAAATTGAAGTACCTTCTTGGATCTTAGAATGGATCTCTTCATTGCCATCATGCACATACCGCTCTCCCATATTTCATTATCGCTAAAGCCTATCAATACTCCTAAATCGTACTGTTATGATTATGCTAAATGGATTGTCATTTTTATATTTTCATTGATGCTTTCATATGCACTATTTCTGCCACGATTATTGTTCCCTAAATTAGCTTCCCACATACGTTTTTATTTCGCAAATGTGAATACTATTTTATTAATCAAATATAATTACCGTTTGCCATCAAACTCAATAATCTTATGTATTGGTTTGAGTGCTGATGTTATATTAATGGTGGATTTAAATAATTTTAAATAACTGTAATCCAGTGCTATTAAAAATCTTAGATATACCACATAATCTGTTAATTATTGACATATAAATAACCGCATTAGAACAAAGCAATAAATTATTTGTTACTGCAGCATAACTTGAATAAATATGCTCGTTTTATAGTATTGTAAGATAGGTTAATGTTGTCTAAGGGAGATAAATACCAATTTTTATTTGTATCTTGACACAAATAACATAATCAATCATATATATATATATATCTAGTTAACTTAATAAATCTTATATATATTTCCAAATCTCAAAGTCATTGTTTCATTTATTGAATAATAATAATAATATTGATGTTATATAAAAGATTTAATTTATTAGATGATAGAATCTCGCTAACAGTAATATTCTATACTTGAATAAATTCAAATTAGAGTCTTTTTGTGTCATGGCTTTGCGATGCCAGCAGTAAGAAATAAATTAGATTGGTATCATCGGAATTGTTGTTCATAAGTTGGTAGATCTGGAAAATAGGGCAGAGTTTATGAGGTTTCTGACTTATGTATCTTGTGCATGATTGGACTCTAGGTACTTTTGCCTAGATGCCAGATCCTGTTATATGAACAGATAAAACCAACTGGTACAATATCTAAATTGTCATTATATGAAAGTGCCACTGCTTGATTTAATAGGATTGTAATGTTACTTTCACTACATCAAAAAATCATCTTTGCAATTTTAATCCGCTAATCATTTTTAAGCCTTGACTGTCATTGAATTTTTGCTTTTTG
This sequence comes from Epiperipatus broadwayi, assembly GCA_028023455.1. Classification (NCBI taxonomy): domain Eukaryota; kingdom Metazoa; phylum Onychophora; class Udeonychophora; order Euonychophora; family Peripatidae; genus Epiperipatus; species Epiperipatus broadwayi. The sequence goes on along the minus strand of JAQFVV010006209.1, from coordinate 13,310,925 downwards.
AAGTTCCACATTTAATATATTTTTTTGTCAAGTAGAACATACTATGATTCCTTTTAATTAAATTACTAATAATAAGATCAATACTAGAAAACCATTCATGATTCTTTCTTTCTTTTTTTTTTTAGCAAACCCAAGAATAGATTTCCTTATATCCATAACACACTTCTTAATAGAATCCCATATTTCAATAGTATGCCAATGCTGGAAGTCCAAATTAGCAATTTTTGCAATTAACAGCTGTTAAAATTCAATAATACTTTTAAAGAATGAATATTGATTTTCTTGTGAATATGAATGGAAGATCTACTTTTTAGTGCATCTATCATTTTATTCTTGGATTGTACAATCTATGATCCTTCCAATAATCTGCGCTTATAAGGACTTGCATAATATGAACATTTTTATATTTTTACTCCTAACTAATTATAATATAATATATTAATTAAATGCCATTATTTTGGAATTGAATGCATCCATGTATCTTTATAACAATTGTTCTTTCTAAATAAAGTGGGCTATGCAAAAATTCAATAATCATGGCCTATTTTTTCCAACAACTTTTGGCCAAAGTCTACTATTTATATCAATCTTGCATATAAATTCTACAAAAAGAAAAATTTAATCCTTTAGTGACATTCCTGTAATAATGCTATCCAGAACAGAGTAAAAGCTTTCTCTAATATTTCTGAATCTACGATTGAAGCATAAATAATAATAAAATAAGTAGTAATACCACACTGTGCAGAGTATTGACATTATTAGTCTTTCATTGATACAACAAGGAATTCTAACAATAGAAGATACTAACTTAGACTTGACAGTAAATCCAACGCTGTACATTCTCCTTTCACTAACTGATTTGCCTTTCCAAAAATCTTATAGCTATCTACCTGTTCTATTAAGCTTCTTTTTTTATGAAAATGTGTTTCACTAAAAGTATCTATATCAATCTTAAATGTCTGAGAGCTCCTTAAGCACTAGTATAGTGTTCTGTTCTGTCTAGAAAAGTTTGTATCAAGTAAAACTTGCACATTCCATTGGGTCTATATTTAGGGAATGGGGATAAGTTTATAATACTTATTAGTTACTATCACTGCGCCCTGCTTTTGTATTATTATTGATACTATTATTATTTCTATCACTCTAATAAGTAATCTAATAGGCCCACAACTTAGCCAAACTGTGTAATACAGCCCATTTTTAGATCACATTTTTAGGCACCTTCCATGATAGGTAGAGGAATCCATAAATAGAGCTGGCTAAACATTCAGCCGCACTAGTGATTGTGTTGCCTTGAGCAAAGATCACAACAAAGAACTGCGAGCCTACTAAGTATCTATCATTCCTTTCTTAATTTCCTAGCAGTAAAGCTAAAAAAGAAAATGAAAAAGAGAATTGGAGTCAGAAATGCTATGTATTTCATATAAATTGTCACTATTAATATATGAAGATAACTGATGGCATGAGAGACTCGTGGTGATCAGGCTTTGCACAAACTTAAATTACTGAAGCAGAAAAAGTGGAAGACAAAAAAGTCTGTATTAAAAACAGTAACTAGCCTTTGATGAAACAATATCCTGTTCTATAAGGCAGCAGGAGCAACTCTTAGTCTGATATTATTTATTTGTTATTCATAGTTGACCTTTATATCTGAAAGTCATTCTGATTATCTGCCACCTATGAAGCTCATTAATAGCCTGAGCACAGCACCAGTCAAATAAATAAATAAAGCATTTTTAAATATTAATTTACACTTTTTTTAATTGTATATAAAATGTAATTAAGCTGTTAATAATATAGAGTGATCTGGAATTATAATTTTGATATAAATAACTAGCAAAATGATTTAATTATTTATTCAATGTATAATATAAAGATTCTTTTGAAGATTCATCTATAAAATGATTAAAATATTTGTTTTTGTGCATTGTTTAGTTTTTATTTTGGAAATAAATAAATTAGTTTTCTGATGCCAAGATGATTTTATTATTATTATCTCACTTGTTCACTGAACATAATTTGCATATATTTTTTAATGATATCAAAATTAAATGTGTTTGAAATATGTCTTGAAATATTTTTTTTCCACCTATTTGACAATATTTAAATACAGAATTGTCTAAGAAAATTAAATGTTTGTAATAAAAGAAATCATTTAACTCAGAAAAATATATTTGTTTGTTAATTTATACTTTCACAATCTATAGAATGTTTCAAAAGTTCTTCTTCATATGATTGTCATTTTATTGCCAAGGAAGAATGAATTCAACTTATTATTCATGTGAAATCAGAGATCTCAGCAAAATTTAATACATTAGATTTACACTATGAATCAATTAACAGACTTAAATCAATCGTTTAAAAAACAATCTATATTATATGTGGATGAAGTTTTTTTTTTTTTTATCTGAGTGGTTTGCAAAAATTGGCATTTTATGAATAATGATATGGTCTTGTCAAAATAAAAACTTCTTTTTTTAAAAAAATGCTGAATTGTTATGATATACCCTGTAGTTAATTCAAATAAAATATTAAATTTGCTTTAGAAGTTAAAAGATATTTTCATAAGATATCAAATAAATAGATTAAAAGACCATGTTTGATATATGTGGTTATATTTGTTATACAGTGGATTATTTTGTACAGTTATCACAAATCTTAACTTTAATAGTTTGTTAGGGGATTGTCTCTTTTTCTAGAATTTGAATAACTAATGATGATTTATTTATATATATATATAGATGGTGAGAAAATAAATTTATCATTATTAATAATTAAATAATACAATGCCAATTTTTTTTTAAAAATATAAAAATATAATATGGCGTCTACAGTTGATACCTCTAATTCTACAATATTTATCAGTTCCGATGATTTAAAAAGTATAATTTGAGATTCTTGGACCCTACTAATGTCAATCATTATCAGGTCAATCCATTAATATGAAGATATTAGAAGATATAAATGTAGAATAAAAATTTCAACGCTTAATAGCAAAATAATAATGATTAATAATGGCAAATTGTGTGGTGGAAGAATGGAGAGATTTTCTATAGTGTGTGTGTGTGTATTAACTATCAAATATAATACTAGTTGAACAACTTACTATCTGTCTTGTCATTGATTAGCTATAACTGTTTTTTGTTGTTGTTGTTTTTTTACCAAGTTAAAATAGTATTTTACTTAATAAGCTATGATGATTTATATTCATCTAGAGTCTTTGAACATTGTTGTGAAAATATTAAGTCACATTTTAAAATGTGAAATAAGTCTTAATTATTTTAAATTAAGTTTGGAAAATTTAAAACCAATTTCACAATAGCCTTGAACTAATGCAGTCATTTAAAAGTCTTGGTGCTGCAGTAATAAAATCATTAGACTAAGCTTAATCCTAAATTAATTAGTTGTCATAATTATTTTATTCTGTTTACTCTCGCCATTAAACATAAAATGATTCAATGGACTGTTCACTTTGGAATTCATATGATGTTAGACCACTAAAAGTGACCGAGTTGAGTTCTGATTCAGGGGCTTTTAGATCTTCATCTGTATTCTATTACTGTACTAAACCTTGCAAAGATTTAAATAAATAGTAGTGATGGAATTTGTCTACAGTTATATATATATATTATTTTTTTTATTATCTTGTGAATTTTTTTAAATTGCTATTTTTATTTGATTGTGTTCATTCAGCAATTATTATTATTATATTATGTAGAATATGTAAAGGCTCTCTAATAGTTCTTTATGTTGTTTATCTTAGTTTTATAATTCACAATTTAGGTAATATATAACATTTAATACTTTGATCTCGTAATATTACAAGATATTGCTTGATAATGCATTAATTATATAAATAGTTATATTGTTAATAAAAGCTAAATATCACACTAAACCTTACTTTTAAAAAGTAGAGCTAAATTGCAGACATAACATATAACTGATGCAGAATAAATTAATACAAGATATCTGGCAGCTTGCAATATACCCGGGTCTCATTTTATGTGGATTTATTTAATGCGATTCATGTTTCTTCTTAATATCTTTACTTGCGGTTTTATTTTATGCGATAAAAATTATTAGATCAGAAGTCGAGCTTCGATAATGCGATATTACTTTAAATATTATAAATTTCACACACTCATGTCATATTTAAAGTAATAGCGCATTATTGGAGTTTGACTTCCATCTCAATATTTTCAGTGCTTTATAATAGTACTGTAATAGATTTTATGCAATAAAAAAGTTCATAATTACTTAAAATCAGGACTTTCCCATTTTGTATACACACATTAAATTTACAAGATTATAATGTAAATCTGTTTAAACGTTACGCATGTTGTTGTTTTTGCATTTTAAATCACATTCAATTTTTGCTTTTTAAAAAAAATACATATCAATTAATCATTTAGTGTCCGCAAGTAATACATTTTACAAGATTATAATGTAAATCTGTTCAAACATTATAGATGCGTTTACTATGTATTGTACTGTATTTTATCCTAGTACAAATAGCATTGGCACAATTTAAAAATTAAATTGATAAATTATTAACGAAAAATATATTTATTTTAATATATTTGACCAATTAGTTTAAACAACGTGGGTATAGATATTTTTTATGTGTGTTAAAAAAAATAAAAAGAGAAAGAATGTAAAAAGTATAGTAAAAACAAAAGGAGAAACACTGTATTTTGTTGAATTAAAACAAAGTGTTATCACAAAGCCATCAGCAGTATAGAAACAAAGTTGTAACATTCCTTCAGTGATTAAAGATGGCAACCAAGAAAAAAAAGGAAGACTTTGTGTGCTAGATTTTTTTAAATTAGGTACACATTGACAGGTGTCAATGGGGGAGTTGCGCAGAAAGAAAAAAAAGAGGAATAACACGTGGTGCGAGGCAGTTTCTTCTTAGATAATCCTTCCTGCAGAAATCAGTAAAAAAATAAACATGAAGAAATAATGAAAGTGGGCCAAACTACTCTTACTAATAGGCTGAAGTATTAAGATGTGCAGGTAGTAGCTGTTCATTTGCTGGGGTTGCTTTGTACCTGTGTCGCGAACTACCTGAGTGATGAAGCCATCTCCTAGATTTCAAACCACAAAACTTGAGGATCACTGGAATGCTGGACAATAGATCCATTCTAAAGGAATGCATGCATGGTCAACATTAGAAATCCTGTACATGAACATTCAAACTTACTGGTAAGTAATTTTATTAAATCAAATATTAGTGATCACTTTCTTGAACTCTTAAGCATGATGAACTGTCACCATGAGTTGTACAAATAATAGAAACAAATATTAGCTGTTGTTTTAATCTTTGTTTTTTTTTATATATTTTATTCTCTCGATCATATAATGTTTTGTTTTGTATTAATAAAGTAAAATATGACTTACATTGTTATTGATTCTTATAGTTCTAAATTCATTATAACTTAGACATTACTATATAGTTCAAATAAATTGCCAACGCTGTACGGAAACACAATCCTCCGGAGATTCCAAATAATTTTGTCATAACTAAATAAATAAAAGTGGTTTGGCCAGTGGATTCCAACACAGAATCCTGGCCCCTTGCAAATAAATTAAGAGCTGGCTTACATGATCCCATTATTTTAGTAGTTACATTAGTTAAAAGAGTGTTGTGTGACCAGGAAAAATAATTGTGTCCATTAAATCTTACTGAATTATCTGATGAAACAAATTTAATAGATATGACGTAATTTGGTCACCGAGTACGTATAGTTAACTTGTAAAAACCCTAATAGAGAAGTGGACATTACAATAGGGGCCCAACTCGAGGCTTCGACAATAACCACATCCTGAGATAGGAATAAATAATAAAAGTTTAAATATAAGACAGTTTTGTGGGGTTTTTTTTGTTTTTGTTTCATGTATGTAGGTTAAAAATAAATAAGAGTAGGCAAAATGATGGACATAAAGTAGCTTGTAAGGTAAAGTGACAGCAAGGGGATCAGCTTTGGCAAATGTGTTAATAAGAGATAAATAATAGAATAGAAATCAAGCAAAGTATTCGAAGTACAAAGATATTGAAGCGATGATAGGTGAAATGAAAGGAGTAAATAATCTGATTTGTGAATGGGATAGGGAGATCATAAAGTTTGCATCCCAAGAATGCCCGAAAATTACAATATGTGTTAATATTGAAGAACATGCGTTGTTTGATGCTGGTAGACAAATATCAGTCATGTCTGATACCGTATATGCACAGATGATACAACAAACCCATGACATTCGAACTCTACCAGTGAGGAAGCTCCTAGTAACTTTGGCCAATAATAAAAAGTCCCAACTAGAGACAAAACAAGTATGGGTACGAATAAGAGTGGGAAAGAGAGTCATACAACATACTTTGTTGACATTGAAGGGACTCGTATACGATGTGATATTAGGGTCAGATTTTATGTATAAAACAGGGTGTTTAATTAACTATAAAGAAGGCAGTATTACATGTGAAGAGGAAATAGTAGAATTTAAATCAAAAGAAAAGACACTACCAAAAGAAATATGTAGTATACGAAGCAAGACAGAGAGGGAGTAAGGGGAAGATTGGGAAAAGACAGTGAAGAAATTATTAGAGAAGTATAGTGAAAAATTTTCAGATAGACCGGGGATAATTAAGGGGTATGAACATTGCATTAGAATCATAGATGGCATGCCATTTCAAGTACGATTGTATCTGGTACGATTGTATCCGGTACCTTATCAATATCGAACGGACGTGGAAAAACAATTATTGCAGATGAAAGAGTGGGGAATTATAACAAAGGAATCATCACCTTATAACAACCCATTGGTGATAGTAAAAAAAAAGATGGATCAGTTAGGTTATGTTTAGATGCGAGACAGCTTAATAGAATCATCTGGCCTGACCAAAACATGCCTCCACTGATGAACAAATTATTGAACAGGTTCTGTGGTAAAGAAATGTTTTTTGACATTAGATCTGACGGCCAGTTATTGGCAGATTAAACTACACCCAGCAGACTGCCAATATACAGCCTTCAGATATAACGGTACATCTTACCAATTTAATGCATTTGGATTAAGGAACAGCAGGGCATGGTTGCTAAAGTGCCTGGACAGAGTATTACCACCCGAAATCAAGAGTTTGGTGACTATTTATATGGATGATGTCATAGTTGCATCTAAAAATCCAAGAGAGCATTTAAGACATTTGGAAATGTTTTTACAAGAATGCCAAGACTAAGGTATCCATATTAATTTGCAAAAAAGTTGTATAGCCATGTCAGAAGTCAGTTTTTTAGCGCACTTAATCAGTAAAACAGGGATTAAGCCTCATCATGATAAAATACAAGCCGTCAGAGACTTCCCAGCCCCTAAGTCAGTGAGACAGGTTAAGTCCTTCTTAGAACTGTAATTTTTATAATAAATTTTACAGAAACTTTGCAGCAGATATGGAATCTTTATTACAGTTATTACGAAAAAACATCCTTATGGGAATGGATAGATAAACATAATGAAGTATTCAAAGGCATCAAAGAGAAATTTTTGGGATAAGTCATGCTGATATATCCTGATTTTAAGAAAACCTTTATAGTACAGGTGAATAGCAGTGGATACACGGATTAGGTGCAGCTTTGATGCAGATGCAGGAAGATGGTAATCAAGGGGTAATATACTTCATTAGTAGACCATTAAGGGTTCCAGAAGTCAATTATTCTGTAATGGAAAAGGAAGCGTTGGCTGTGGTATGGGCATTCCAGAGATTCCGACAATTTCTGATAGGGTCAGAGGTGATATTCAGAAATGACCATAAGAGTCTGGAATTCATTAATCACAGTTATCTGTCTAATAGTAGATTGATTTGTTGGAGTCTTTTTTCCCAAGAATTCAACTATTCTGTAGAATATTGTAAAGGTTCGGAGAACATAGTAGCAGATGCTTTGAGCTGAAACCCAAGTTTGGAGCCCACAGGGCATCTGCAGATGGAAGATATAAGTCTGGCGGCATTAAGCACAGAAATTGACATGTCTGTGGAAGATGAATTGAACCACTTAGGTGATAAGCAGAGGTTAGATCTTAGATATCAGGTGATTATAGATAATTTAGAAGAAAAAAAATAAAGATGGAGAAAAAGGAAGATGTTCCTAAAAAGATGGAAAATATCAGTTGAGCAAGGGAGTATTACGGTATTTGGTAGATTCAAAGGTGGGAATGTGGAGGATAATAATGCCCAAGATACTCCAAGATAGGCTATGTGTGCACACTGTTTATATGGCGATTATGGGGTCCACAAGACAGAGATTGTTGAAAACTTGATTTTACTGGCCGAACATGAGATACCAAATAACTAAAACATTGAAAGGGTGTGAACTGTGCAGAAAATTAAACCAGTCAACAAATCATATGCAGGAACGGTAAACCCAATAATAAAAAAAAGACCGAATGATCTGATAGTGATTGATTTTTACAGGCCACTGCCTAGGTTCTGGAAGATGAAATACATATTAGTAGTGTATCATGTTTTTCG